>JAKGSA010000854.1:0-116113 GCA_033558755.1 Philaethria dido | reverse complement strand
TTGTATTATGTAACTATTTTAATCATGTCATGATAGCCTGTAAGTGAGGTATACAATTACTACTATAGAAGTCATAATACTGTAGTCTTTAATTTGCAATTATATTGTATACAGCGTTGGCCTCATATTTAATAAATAAATAAATAATATGATATGTAAAATTACACTGTATTTTTTTTTGACTTGGTTGACGCTGTATCTTACATATAGCAGGGTAGGCAGAGGAAATCGGAGAAGCTAGTGTTAAGACACTCTGTTCCCTTTAACATTTTCGTTCGTGACCTACCGCCAAATTGAGGCATTGGGTATTGAATGGCGGAACTCAACGCCCCGCTTTGCCTTGTACCAAAACGAGGAAATGAAAGTATTAAATAATTTTTCATATTTTCATTTCCTGGAGTGGGAATCGAACCCATAACCTGTCGCGTTTACAGTCGCATGCTTGCGCCTCATCGCTACGACAGGCGTTTTTAATTTATAAGCTTTTCTCTGAAAAATAATGCTATTACCGTCTTGTAGTGAATTCATTTGTACAGAAAATTACATTCAATTGTCGATTTCAGAAGAGCCTTTATAAAAAGAGGCGTTAAGTTTGTATCTAGTTGTTACACTCTTTGTCTTAAGTCATACATTTAATTTAGGTAAAATTTTCATTGTAAGAGTATTAATATAGAATTTACTGACTTATGCTTTCTAATAGCTAGTTAATATGTTTCAAAGTAGTATATAAAGGAAAATTAGTGCAAACATGACGATGTTAATTTAGGAGTATGTCATTTTTATTCTATTTAAACCTGAAAATTTCAACGAACAAGAAAAAAAACGCCTGTCGTGGCGCAAAGGCACAAGCGTGCGATTGTAAACGCGACAAGTTGTGGGTTCCATTCCCATGCCAGGAATTTTTCATTTCCTGTGTTTTGTAGCAAGGCAAAGCGCGGCGTTGAGTTCCACCACTCAGCACGCAATGCCTCAATTCGGCGGAAAGTGACGAACGGAGTGTCTTAATACTAGGTTCCCTCTGCCTACCCTGCTATATACGGGATACAGCGTGAAGATATGTATGCGTAAACCTGAAAATTTATGAAAATGAAAAATTTTTCAACGATAATTATAATATACCCTACTTATGTCAAGCGGAGTATATCAGTAATTTTTATTTTGTTGTTAACGTTGAAATATATTCCAAGAGGTTCAAATCCTGCCTTGTTCATATTTCAATAGTATTCTAAATAATTTTCTTTTCCTGAGTGTACGATAACAAAAATATATATAGTTCCTTGCAAAAAAAGAGATTGTGGATTATGAACATTTTTCACAACATCCCTACGCGACTATTAAATCGTAATTAAATATTAATTTAAAAAAAACTGAACTGAATAAAACGCCTGTCGTGGCGAAGAGGCACAAGCGTGCGACTGTAAACGTGACAGGTTGTGGGTTCGATTCCCACTCCAGGAAATGTTAGTATTTTCATTACCTGGGTTTAGTAACAAGGCGAAGCGCGGCGTTGAGTTCCGCCACTCAACACGCAATGCCTCGATTCGGCGGAAAGTGGGGAACGGAATTGTTGTAAGAGAACCTAGTGTTTTAACACTAGGTTCTCAGGTTCCCTTTGCCTACCCTGCTATATGCGGGATACAGGGTGACGTTTAAAAAAAAAATATATTTAATTAAAAAAAAACCGGACTGAATAATAAATTAAGCCGTTTGCACTAAATTTAAATTTTCTTTACAGGATACTTTTGGCACATCACCGATCTTCATTATGACCCCTTTCACAACTCCCCCGAGCTACATAGAGGTGAGCATTGAATACAAAATTTTGTTTTTAATTTTTAACTGTACTTTATTGTGGCATAATCGTGTTTTTGTTTGCGGCAACTTTGCTATGTGGAACAGAGTCTAATTACAACTAATATAGCTAATAGGAAAATATGATCATATTATTTAGGTAAAGTATTATAATCTTGTTGAAAACGTTAACAAATTGTAATGCTATTTTGTATATCAGGGGCCAAAGCATGCGACTGTAAATGCGACAGGTTGTGGGTTCGATTCCCACTCCAGGAAATGTCAAAGTTTAGCATTTTCATTTTCCTTGATTTGGTAACAAGGTGAACCGCGGCGTTGAGTTCCACTACAAGTGGGGAACGAAGTGCTTTACACTAGGTTCTGAGGTTCCCTCTGCCTACCCTGCTATATGCGGAAAACAACGTGAAGCAAAAACAAATATATTTTAGTTTCACGCTGTATCCCGCACATAGCAGAGAGAACCTGAAAACTAATGTTAAGACACTCCGTTCACTTTTAGCTATTCAGTTTCCTACTTTCTGCCGATTTGAGACATTGCGAGCTGAGTTGCAGAACTCAACGCTGCGTTTTGTCTTGTTACCAGAGCAAGGAAATGAAAATACTAAATTTTATTTAATACTTTCTATATTATTTTTGTATATTTTGTAGTTATTTGTATTGTGTTTTATATATATATATATATATATAAAAAAATATATATATATATATATTTGTACTGTTTTTGTCAAAATCTTCCTATACAGATACTGGTAGATGCTAACAATAAGTTGTAACAAGCGTATCTATAAGAATTTCGACTGAGTTAGAATGTATAGCTTAATTGGCTAGAGTGCTTGCGGTTTCTAAGAGACATGGTCCCTAGTTCTGCTACGTTGAAATTCATATAGGTTTTGAAGTATTTTTATTTTATATGTTTTTGAAAGAGAGAATTAATGAATAAAATATTGTAAATTCTAATCATCTGTGACGGAGAGAACAACTCGTTTTTTTATCGAGTTACACCAAGATATTACACTAAATCTACTAAAAGTATGATTTACTGCAATAAAGTCGCCTGTCGTGGCGTAGAGGCACATGCGATCGTAAACGCGACAGGTTTTGGGTTCGATATCCACTCCAGGAAGTGAAAAGTTATAAACAATATTTAGTATTTTCATTTCCTGGGTATGGTAACAAGGCAAAACGCGATGTTGAGTTCTGCCACTTAGAACACAATGCAATGATCCAATTCGGCGGAAAGTAGGGGAACGGGATTGAAAGAGAACGGAGTGTCTTAACACTAGGTTCTCCGATTCCATCTGCCAACCCTGCTATTTGCGGGATACAGCGTGAAGTTTAAAAAAAAAAAGGAAATAATCGTGATCGATACGCACACAAAAAAGTAAAATAATAAAAAAAAATTAAATAATAAAAAACTACACCACCACAAAAAAATTCAAAAATATAAACACAATTTAAAACTAAGCGAACAAATTATAAAAATTAATAAATAAAACGTATCTATAAAACAAACTCGTTGCAACCTCAACAAATCACGTTGCTCGAGTTAGTTCTAATTTAAGGCACGTAGCTTCAGGCTTTAAGGATCGATGTTACTGGACGCTATGGAACGGAAACTAAACTAAACATCTTGTTCTACATGTTGTATTGTAATACTATTGTTTTTAAAAAGATATTCTTTTATGATAGAAGATTTGTTTTATAGAATAGATATGAATGCCTGTCGTGGCGCAGAGGAACAAACGTGCATCTGTAAACGTGATAGGTTGTGGGTTCGATTCCCACTCCAGGAAATGGAATTTTTCATTTCCTGGGTTTGGTAACAAGGCAAAACGCGGCGTTGAGGTCCACCACTCAGCACTCAATGCCTCAATTTGACGGAAAGGGGGAACGGAATTGTTGAAAGAAAACGAAATGTCTTAACACTAGATTCTCAGGTTCCCTCTGCCTACCCTGCTATGTGCAGGATTACAGTATGAAGTTACAAAAACATAAATAAATAAAAAGGAGGAATTCATCAATTAGACTTTTTTTGTGATTCTTGTTTTATATGATAGCTAGAGCTTATAAAGTATTTAAATTCTTTTTTTTTTGATAAAATATGAATTTGAATTATAGCTGTATCTTTGAGCTTCAAACTTCTTATCACATAGCATTTAATCAAAGATATTCTAGTGTTAACACACTTCCTTTGCTCTTTTCGCCCAAAATCAACACATTGCGTTGAATGGCAGAACTTAACACCACACTATATCTTACAAAATTAAGAAATTCGAAATATTTTAATACAATTATCTCCCGAGAGAGAGTCGAATCCATAATATTATTTGTAAGTTTACAGTCAGGATGTTGTGTGATTAAGTCACGATGGCCATTATAGGACATATGTATTTTATATGCTGGCTTGGGCAGGATAAAAAGACAGGCTCTGGAGATAAGTTCGTCTATAATCACAAGATTATCATCTCATAATGCTAATCTAGCGTTAATTCAATCCAAAGGTTGCCCAGAAATTGCTTTAAGATATAATATTAAGATAAGATCTTAAAGATAGGTCTTAGGTAGTAAATTATTTGTTCAAAAAATGAAGCCTGTAACTTCTTATTTTGAATAAAATTATTTGACTTTCATTTTGGACTTATTTTATTCCTTGCCTGTATTTTTTGATTATTTCTTATTTTGTAATTAAGGTGCGTTATTTTATACGCAATAAAGTATATTTGTAATTTTATTGTTTGTTTTTTGTATACTTTAAAAAAGTTGATTAAATAAAGAAGCAGATTTTTTTTGTCAAATCAGTTATTATTACATAATTATGATTATTGTGTGTATATATATTTTTTAACTTCACGCTGTATCTCGCATATGACAGGGTAGGCAGAGGCAACCTGAGAACCTAGTGTCAAGACACTCATTTCCCCACTATCCGCCGAATTGAGGCATTGCGTGCTTATAACTCAACAAGACACATAGGCTTGATGGAGAGAAGTAGGAATCGAACCCACAACCTGTCGCGTTTACAGTCGCACGCTTGGGCTTCTGCCCCACGACAGGCGTTATAGCCGTTATAAAAGTATATCATATTATTAATTGTTGTTAAGTATTTAAAAATATTAAATTAAATATTTTGGGGCCAAAGTAGTGGTATCAAACATCTGTCTATAGTATATAGGTTCGAAACCGACCCGAAGGAATAATTATATTATCTAACACAAAGTTTTCTTCGTCTCTGTTATACAGTTATAAGCGTAAAACTGAATAAAAGACCCTGCTTCATTTATTTTTAATACCTAAATAATTAAATTAAAAATAATGATAGGTAGGTATGAGTTGATAATGAAGGTTCCCGCTAATTGAACATAATGATTTTGGGTCAGAATCCTACTCCAGACAACGTTCATACACAAACATGCATATTTAAGAAAAAACATATACTTTCATTGGGTTTTCAAGCCAACATGGAATAACGCCAAACACGAAAAAAATACTACAAAAAAGTTAAAAATTAAAAATGAAATTATATAAAAACAAAAGATTGTATACATTACTTTTCCTTTTTTTTTAACTTCACGCTGTATCCTGCATATAGCAGGGTAGGCAGAGGGAACCTAAGAACCTAGTGTTAAGACACTCCGTTCTCTTTCAACAATTCCGTTCCCCACTTTCCCCCGAATTGAGGCATTGCGTGCTGAGTGGCGGAACTCAACGCCGCGCTTTGCCTTGTTACCAAACTCAAGAAATGAAAAAATCCATTTCCTGGAGTGAGAATCGAACCCACAACCTGTCGCGTTTACAGTCGCACGCTTGTGCCTCTGCGCCATGACAGGTGTCTTTATAATTACTCTATAGTAATATAAGCTATATACATCAAAATAATATATACGCTTCTAGCTTCACGCTGTATCCCGCACGTGGCAGGGTAGGCAAAGAGAACCTGAGAACTTAGTGTTAAGACACTCCGTTCTTTTTTAACATTTACGTTCCCCACTAATATTTAAATATATTTTAACTAATTTGGCCACAATATAAAGATAAGTATCTAGTATATAAATAGCACTCTAGGGTTGTGTAAGCACGCCCTTATCAATAACGTCACAAAACGGTAGTTACTATTCGCTACACGTATTCGCTATGGCGCAACTCGAATTGCAACATCGAGATTTGCTTTAAGTTGAGATACGAACTGTACTAATAATGCATTTTAAAATGAACTTGTACATATGTTTTTATATGGTTAAAGTTTTAATATGTAATTTATAAATAAATAATTAAAATTTTATCATAAAAGAAACTGACTTCAAGTAGAATGCACTACAAGTGTAATTATTACGAATAACTCAAAAACGAACTGTCCTATGTTAACTAAATGTTATTGGCACTGCATCAAAAGCATTGGTATAATATGTAAAAAAAAACATCGATTATGGACCCAGAAAATACTCATGCGGTACCACACACATATAAAAAATAATAAAAAATACCAGTTGAATTGAGAACTCTTCCATTATTGAATTCGGTTAATATATTTTTTTAAATTCACGCTGTATTCCGCATATAGCACGGTAGGCAGAGGGAACCTGAGAACCTAGTGTTAAGACACTCCGTTCCCTCTTTTCGTTCCCCACTTTCCGCCGAATTGAGGCATTGCGTGCTGAGTGGCGGAACTCAACGCCGCGCTTTGCCTTGTCACTAAACCCAGGAGATGAAAATACTACATTTCCTGGAGTGGGAATCGAACCCATAACCTGTCGTGTTTTCAGTCGCACGCTTGTACCTCAGCGCCACGACAGGGGTTAATGATTAAATTCTATATTTTTTAATGACATATTTTTTTCTATAAAAGTCAAATAAAAATAAATTGTAACTTCAATTAGCAATCATTTTTTTTCTTCAATAGTACTTCATGTTGTTCAGACGTTCACTAGATGTATGCTGTAGTTCCTATATAATAATTGCATTTTAAGCATTAACTCTTGGGTATTAATTTTCTAATGAACTATGTATGTAATGATATAATTATTTTTTCCCTTTTAAAACATACGCGATTATCATTTATTTTCATTTTTCATTCATTAGCTTCATATTTATGCTTATACTTCATTATTACTTATTTAATTAATGATTTGAAAACAATACAAATATTAAGACCTATAGAAAGATCAAAATTTATCAAAATCATAAAAATTAATTGAAATCCTTTTAAACAGGCTTAATGCATTCGGTATTTCGAGCGTGAACTATCAAGAAACTTCTTTTTGCAAATAAAAATAATTCATCACTTTAATATGAAAAACAAAGGCACAAGCGTGCGAGTGTAAGCGCGACAGGTTGTGGGTTCGATTCTTACTCCAGTAAATGTAAAATTTAGTATTTTCATTTCTTGAGTTTTGTAACAAGGCAAAGTGCGGCGTTGATTTCCGCCACTCAACACGCAATGCCTCAATTTGGCGGAAAGTGGGGAATGGAAATGTTAACAGTGAACGGAGTGTCTTAACACTAGGTTCTCTGGTTCCCTCTGCCTACCCCGCTATATGCGGGATACAGTGTGAAGTTAAAAAAAAAAGACAAAAGGAAATATAAAAAAATCAAACTTCTTTTTCTTGTATTTTTTTCTTGTGTGGAATAAAGACTTTTCTATTCTATTCTTTTCTATTTTTTATACACTTATAATTTAGGTTATATTTATTATACTGAACAGATCTAGATGAAACTTTAAAATAATATAGCTTAAAGATTTAAATGGAATTGTAGCCATAAAACTAGTGAATATATCACTAGATTGTCTTTACAACATATGTACGAGTATGTAAACACAACCGAGGCATCAACGAACACAACTACCGCAATGGTCGTCACCGCGAATACACTAGTGACAGCTCGTATGAAACGCCGCCGCATTATTACCTATTTTTTAAAGGGCTTTCATAAAAAAGTTGATTTTAAATTCGACTGTATTTTTGTTTTATTTTTTTTAGCTCCACACTATCTCTGTTCTCTGGTTCCCTCTACCTACCCTGCACATAGCAGGGTAGGTAGAGGGAACCAGAGAACCTAGTGTTAAGAGAGTCCGTTCTCCTTCAACATTTCCGTTCTTCACTTTCCGCCGAATTTAGGCATTACGGCATGGCGCAAATGCATGGCGTAACTCAACTTCGCGTTTTGCCTTGTTACGAAAGCGATGAAATTTAAATACTTAATATTAATTATTATAAACATTTAGCATTTTAATTTCCTGGAGTGGGAATCGAAACCTCAACCTGTCACGTTTACAGTTGCTTGTGCCTTTGCGCCACGACAGGCTTCTTTTGTCTTAATGACTTTTGATAATACGTATTTTTTATTTATATAACTACCGCAAAGCTTTGTACTGGGTTGAATCAAAATGATGATTTTTTTTTTATATCGCAACTAGTGTTTCTGACGTGTTTCCATGTTGAGTTAAGATATGTATAAATAGTTTTTAATTATTCGTAATAATATTATTTATTATTGCATTTCATTTGAAGTCGGTTTTCTTTTTTTTATTAAATTACTTATAATTAGCTAATATTTTAGTCCCAAGTGACGAATAAATTTGGATTAATTCAAATATTAGCTATTGTAAATATTAAAAAAAAATATTTACCTACCTTACCTAGCTTCATGCTTTATCCCTAGGGAGGTAGTCTGAGAAAACGGAGCGCCAAACGCTACGGTTGCAGCATACCTCTTTCGCCTCGTCCACAGTCATTAACCTCTTCATGCATGTCCTTCGAGCATCCTCATGCTTTATACGTGAAATTCGGGGTCCTCATGCTTTATACGTGACCTTCCTCCAGTATCATTGATTCTGTGTTCTCGAAGGTCAATCGAGGTCTTCCCCTAAATATATTTCATATACTATAAATATTATAAATGCGAAAATTGTAAAAAAATATGTTTATATTAATCTTGTAAGCAAAAAGTACAGGACGAATCTACATGAATGAACTTTACGGCAATATGGCCAATTTATACATACCTCAATACAACGAAAAATATCTGGTATGTAATAATTAATCGACTTCAAACCAGTGATGGTCATTAATTCGACTGTGTCTTTGGTTTATCTATGTTACCGCATAACTAACTAGATGAATCGTTTTTTTTTTATTTAAAGTCAGTTTTTTTTATTATGGTAAAATGTTAATTATCGTAAAACAAATCAAAGAAACATAAATATATATAAAAATTATGATTAATTTGCCCTGTATGTATAGGTTGTAAACACAACCGAGGCAGCAGTGAGCACAGCCACCGTAACGGCCGCCACCGCGACCACACCTGCGACAGCTCGTGGCCGCTCATACAGAGCGCCGCCGCATTCATGGCCGAGAGACACCCGGATACACTCGAATTTGTATTGTGGACTGGGTTAGTATTAAATTGCTGGTGAATGTTAATGGTTTAAGCCTGGTTTTACTTAATTTTCTTTAAATTTTTATTATTAACTATCAGTGGCGAGTGGGGAAAATTTTAGTTAGACAAGCCGGTAAATTTAGAGAAGCCGATAAATTTTAGAGAAGCCGGTAACTTTTAGAGAAGCCGGTATATTTAGGGAAGTCGGTATAGGATATGAAAGTATTTAGTAATTTCACTATCAAATTTTGCTGTTTTGTTTAATATTTCAGAGCTTGTTTTTCTTGCAATGTTGTGTATGCCCAATATTTTTCTCGCGACCTTTTTTTAGGTCTCATACTTTATTTTAGGTCTCATACTTTAAGAAGTTTTAGGCAAGCCGGTGGGAACCGAGTTATATGGACTCCTCGCTGCTGCTTACTATACGAGTATATCTTGTATTTCGGCTATAGTTTTAGAAATATTTGTTAATTATGCTTAGGAAAAAACATGTTAAATTCTGAGGTTATAACTTTGTATATGTATTGTACAGATAGATGTTCTCAAAGTGTCATTATTTCCTTGACTAATATTGTTTATGGGGTAAAATTCTACTCACACTATATTTATACAGTCATAAGTTCTTATCCAATTGAAATGCAAGAAGCGCATGGATTTCTTAATATGGGCGTAATATAATAGAATGGAACACCTATTGATATATCCTAGGAACTATAAGTTAAAAGAAGATCAAAAATATTCTTCGTGGTTCCATTAGCTTGTATAAATGATCTCGTATGATATTTAATTTTCATTACAAACATTAAACTATTATAAATTCGCATTCCTTAAAGAGTTCACAGCTAGATTATTTTATAGTATTTCCTAGATTAAGAAAAAATATTAAACCTGTTAATTTGTATATATACCTACGTATATTCGGTTAAGTAATAACACCTACATATTTAAAAATCAATTAATTTAAAAAGGTCATCTAACATGAACTATTACATATACATGACTTTCGGAGAAAAAATGGAGATACAACAGAGTGTCTTGACACTAGGTTTTCTTCGATTAAATTGCCTTGGAAGATAAAGAATTAAATTGAAAAAAATATTAAGTACGTACATACATACATAGCTTCATACTATATCCCGCATATAGTAGGGTAGACAGAGGGAACCTAGTGTTACGACACTCCTAAAAATGTTATATAAAAAAAGATGAAATAAATATTAAATGCCTAACCATTTGACTAAATTGCGTAAGGTTACGAAAAGGATTAAAGGATACATGTACTAGTATACATGCCTACTTTAATTATAAAAGCAATTTCCATCACGTGTGATTACAAATTTTCGCCTCATACTATCTAAATTTGAATTTTCATATTAAACGGTGAAATTAATTTGAAGACCTTCTATGAACAATGTAATGTCTCACTGATCCCATTTGAAGATATAAGTCTAGTCTACCTTCATTAATAGCTTCACGTGTAAAATATAGTTCCATTATCATGTCATGATAGTAAGTACGTAGAATAAATATTAATACTAGCTTAGAGGGAATTTTGTTTTATCTTGATATATATTTTCTATTTTGAAAGGTGGTAAATAAGCTACATTTTTCATTTTCTTTTTATTTATTTATTTTATTTATTTAGATCCACTAGTAATGATTACAATAGATATTACAAAATAGAAAAAAATACAGATTAAAACTTAAGGCTAAATGAATCATCTATTAAGGTGGATACGGCATGCATCAATATAATAATTTCAACGTTCTAATAATAATTTAAAATAAACACAAAATGAAAAACTGAAATAAAACAAAATAATATTGAATATTTCTTTAGAAATAGTGTATGTTAGAAGGCGGAGCTTAACTCCGTGTTTTGTCTAATAACTTGAAATTTTTAATAATCACATTTACTGTAGTACTGAGGGTACCTGCAATCAACTCTTGTACAGTTAGACTTCTAACTACATCACGATGACACCATAACTTGTATGAAAAAGATTCACAATTATATTTTCTTTGCATATTTTTTTATATTATATAACTGACGTTTTATTTCATTGTTTAAATATAACAATCGTGTTAAGTCCTATTCATTGTCAGTCTATAAATATTCAGGGCATCTTGATTCATTTTGATATTACTATATCCTATAAAAAGCCAGACATTTTTCCCCTTACCCAAAATGTAGTGGTTCCAATAGCGGATAGCTACATTGTCCCCACCCATCTGTATCCTCTAGGTCGGCAACGCATCTACAACGTCTCTGTTGTTGTATATGTCCATGGGCAAAGGTAACCACTTACCATCAGGTGCCCTTCTGCTCGTTTGCCATCCGTTATCCATAAAAAAGAAAAAGTCAAAACATTTCAGCTGTCTTTCTGTACTCAACTGTATATTTTTCCAAATATTCACAATTTTATCTTAATTTATATATCAAATATTATCCACAAAGTAAAATTTTTCAAAACCATACATTTCCTTACTTATTCAATACATGCTATCTAAATCTAAAATCAAAAAAAATCTTAAGACCCTTATTTAAAATTACAACTGATTCAAACGATACTAAACAATAGAATTGTCCAATAAGATCAAACCAACAGACGTAATGACTTTATTACCAAGCCACGTTAAGCCATCCACAATATTGTGTCATAATAAATGGGTGCATTTCGGTCGATAATGTTTTGGTAACACAAATACGAACATTACTCTGAAATATGGCTCTGCAACAGCTGGCATGGTGACCGCCATACGATAGCTTGCGGCAGCTAATATACTGTTTACAAAAGAACAATTTTCCATTTATGTGTAAGTCATGAAATATTCCCTAAATTGAATCTTTAAAATTTGGTATTTTTGGCTGTTTGGATTTAATTGTTTTCCATGCTCTTCTTCCGTCTCGTTGAATCTTGTGAAAGAAATGTGGAAGAGTAGTCCTTAGAAATGACATTATTCGACTTGTTTAGTTATCTGGTCTTAGTAACTAATATATAAAACTCAGTGACACAATACTCCATTTTTCATTTTAATTATAGATATATTTAAATATGGAAGCTTTACTTGAAAAAACATCTAGTATGTCTTATTACAATAAAGAAATTGTCTTAAGGTTGATATAAATACAGACTTATTCATTATTATAACATAAGTAATATTCATAATTCTATTCAATTTCAGAATAGAGTTTCCCACTCATTTAATTTAATATTATGAATCATGCCAAAATTACCAAGTTATTTACATAAAAGTTTAAAGACAAAACTAAAACTATTTATAAAAGCTACTAAAGAAAATTCGTGAACTGAAATTTGGAACCTAAGATCTGGAGTAGACTATGTAAATTAGAGTATGTAGGAGTTTGTCAACATTCCGTAAACTTTGGTGGCGGTAAAGTTTTTATAGTTAACGAAATTTATTAGTGAAACACTTAAAGGTAACTTTGGCGATAAGTAAAAACTGAATTTCGACTTAGCATGGGTTGTAAAGTTTGGCAAGTGTGTAATTGGCAAGCTACAGGGTGCACTTTTCAGTTTCCTTTGGTTTATGTATTATCAAGGCCACCCTTTCTTTATTGGCGTATTTTTCCAACAATTGTAATAAAACACTCACTGTTTGTCTGTTCCCGATTTATTTTTCTTCTTAAAACAGGTACCAGGTCTAGTTAAATCATCTATATATACGTGAAGGAAAACTTTAGATCTCTTTTTACGAAAACAGACGGAGGATCATGAAACTTGGCACACTTGTGGCTTATATAGAGAATGCTATTTTTTTTTAAATAATGCGTAAACAGTACATTAAATTAGTAAAATAAATGTTACACACACTACAATGTTTTAACATGCACGCTTATATAAAGTGACATATACATACATTGGTAAAGACAACGCGTTGTTAACGCGTCGCCGGGGCCACTAGTCATATTTATTATTTCTCTCCCCCTTGTTTTAAAAAAACGCAAAACTCAATCTTTCTGACATTGTGCATGTCCTCATGCAGGTAGTCAAAACCCAATACAATTATTATACTCTTTGTATTATAAATTTGTTTATTTTTCATATAACAATACTGTACTAATTATATTTATAGTTTAGTCGGTTTTAATTGTACTACCTAGTTGCTGATGCTCTACATCGGATACGCTTTAGATCAGTTTTCCAACTTTAGTTCTTAGAAAATCGTAAATCTTTATATTTTTTTAGGCCTATATTGAGCATTGAGCAAAAGCTGTTTTTGTTGTATAATTTATGTACATATGTTATACGAATATATAACTTTTATGTAATAATGAAAAAAAAATACTTAGTCTTAAAACAGTCAATCGCATATCAGAAATATTTGGGCTTTGAGCCCAATTTCTTTCACAGTAAGGTTTAACCATCTTTAACACCATCTTTGCTTGCAGTCATATTCGTAACAACTGTGTATTGCTATAGTCAAACAAATTTTAAAATTTTAATATTTATACAGGGACATACTATCCTCATCAATGGAACACTTAAGTGAAGAAATCAAGCTTGAAGCCGTAAGGAATGTAACGGATATTCTCAGTCGAACATTTAGCAGTCAGTTCGTGTTCCCAGCATTGGGACACAACGATCCACCGCCGTCGAGGAAATTAGTTGACATGTGGATGCAATGGCTGCCTACTGAGGCCTTGCAAACTTTTGTTACTGGTGAGTTTTCTTTTCAATATCTACTATAACATTCAAATATTGGTATTTAAATTCAATCCTGCTACTTAAAAGATATAGGTATATATTTTAAAATTTGATATATTTTTGTCTTACTTAATTAATTTGTGTCCATAAGTTAAAACTGAATTGTTTATTACTTCAACTTGCGATGGTGGTAGTGACTTTCATGTGTAGACGTTAAAGGTATATTTAATTTTCCCTATATGTTAAGATAAAGTGCAGTGTTGAGTTCCGCCACTCAACACACATGTTTAAATTATGTTTTCTTCGTATCTATTTCTTCTAAGCCTAGATAAGTAACGATCTAGAGAAACGTAGTAAAACGTACGAACAACAAACCTATAATTATATATATATATATATATATATATATATATATGAAAAGTGATTGATAAATAGCGTACAGGCGACTCGAATAGCCATAGAAAACTGAAATTCGAAATGTAGACTTCTTGAGGAGTGTAGAGAAGAAATAAGAGAGGATTTCTCGAAATTACTATGATAAGAAGAAAAAAATTTTTAAAAGAAGAAAAAGATTTTAAGATTCCTATTCCACGACAGCGAAATCTCACAATACAGCCAGTTATTATAAAATTATATATTTCCCATATATATAAATCTAATTACTTTTAGTGTAGATACAATTATTTTAGATCATTAATTATTGTTCACATTCTTTAGGTGGATACTATACAATCGAGCAGTCTCACAGCAGGTTGCGGATAGTTGTACTAAATAGTGTGCTCTGGGCCGGAGGTGCGGCGAAAACGGATGGCCCCCACCGAGGCAGGGCACAGTGGGAGTGGTTAGAACACGTACTCAGCAAAGCTAGGAGAAAAAACGAGATGGTAATACAATTATAAGTATTATACTTATTTTTAAACCACTTCAAAAAATGGAGGTCATAATTCGGCTCTTTTTTATTTCACTTTTTACTGGGTGAGCCAATTTTGATGATTGTTTTTATATGATAGGTAGTTCTTCTGATGTGATTCCATTTAAATTTAGTTAAGATCTGATGAGTAGTTTTTGAGTTACTTGTAATAATTTTACTTTTAATTTTTTTTAGTGCATTTTCTTCAAAGTCAGTTTTCTTTCTTGTTCAAATGTTTTAGTTATTGTACAAGTTGAAGTTGAAGAAATTGTCAAAAAGGTTTTGATCTAGATAGAAATTTGACGTACAGGTAAAACAATTTAAGGCAAATAATCGTAAAATTAAACTACTAATTAATTAAAACGTAAAAGAAATAATTTCAATTGGTATTTTTAATTTTTCAATTCTATTTCTTACTTCTATCTAGACTATCTAAAAAGACTATCTAGACTATCTAAAAAATCACGCCATTATTCATTATCTAGACTATCTAAAAAAATACGCCATTATTCATTAAACACATTATATAATTCAAGCATTGAATGAAAATATTATACTTACGCTTTATAATTTTTGACACTAATATATATTTGTTAAACATTTTATTTAAAAGAATATCTTTTTTTAAGGTATACCTCGTAGCTCACGCTGGACCAGGAGTAGAAGAACGGCACAACGCCGGAAGCTCTTCAGCATCAGGAGGTGGAGAGCTAACACCTAACGCCAATGGAAGGCTTTTACACGTCATCAGAGCGTTCAGTGACGTCATCGCTGGCCAATTCTACGGGCATCGTCATACAGACACTTTTAGGCTTATATATAGTGAAGGTATTTATATTATTTTTTTTAGCTTTACGCTGTATCCCGCACATAGCAGGGTAGGCAGCGGAAACCTGAGAACCTAGTGTTAAGACACTCGGCTCTCTTAACATTTCCGTTCCCTACTATCCGCTGAATTGAGGCATTGCGTGCTGAGTGCCAGAACTCAACGCCGCGGTTTGTTTTGCTACCAGAGCGAGAAAATGAAAATGTTAATTGTTATAAATATTTAATACTTTCATTTCCTGGAGTAGGAATTGAACCCACAACCTGTCGCGCTGACAGTGACACGCTTGTGCCTCTGCGCCATGACTGTTCTCATAATATATAATATTTCTCTGTCATTTTATATGAATATTATATTAAAATTCTATTCTGAAAAGCAAGAATGTTACGTTCTTGAAAAATTGTAATGTTGTTTCAGTGAAAAATGACTCGGTTTTCACTTAAAGTGAACTCGATTAGATAAGGTGTTATATTTTGAGACCATAATGTAGTTGGACTGTGAACGTGATTGGTTATGGGTTCGATTTCTACTTGGGGGGCATATTATTATTTTTATATTTATCTGCTCAGGCAAGACAAAACATAACGTTGACCTGTACCATTCTTAACGCAATTCTTCTTTCTAATGACTAAGATTCTTAAGATATACTGAGATGAATCTGTCATATTTAAAAAAATATCACCTTTTCGAATAATCCAAACTTTATTTTCATTTTTTTTAACTTCACGCTGTATCCCGCATATAGCAGGGTAGGCAGAGGAAACCTAAAAACCTAGTTTTAAGACACTCCGTTCTCTTACAACAATTCCGTTCCCCACTTTCCGCCGAATTGAGGCATTGCGTGCTGAGTGGTGGTACTCAACGCCACGCTTTGCCTTGTTACCAAATCCAGGAAATAAAAAATTCCATTTCCTGGAGTGGGAATCGAACCCACAACCAGTGCCTCTGCGCCACGACAGACGTTATAGGCGTTATTATCATTTAAAAAATGTATTAATATTCCATGTTTCATTCCATTATTATACGAGTACATTGGGGCAAAAACTACAGATCTAGTCACAGTATCCCAATATATTTTCCTTAAGATATTTAGCCACTAAATATTAACTATAATTATTATTAACCTCATAATTTCTTCTTAATTGAAAGTATATTTCATTAATATCCGTCAACTTGGCACTGTGAAATGTTAAGCTTTTGACACGTTTCCGTAAAGTTGATCCATATTAATTAATCCATGAAATACTCGAGCATATTGCATGTACGTACGTTACATTGTTGCTTACATATTCCATTAGTTCTGGCAAATTACAGTATATTTGAGTCCTCTAACGTATCTAGGTTAGGGAAGTATAAGAAAAAAGGGAGAAAACTTAACCACACCATTCTCTCTCTCTTCTTCTTCGTGTTTTTGTTGGACTCTTTACTGGACTGTAACTGGATTTTTTTTAATAATAGTAAAACATTTGATAAAATTGTCATCACCAACTATCGATTCGTCGAAGGTCGTAAATATTGATTCGTCGTAAGTCGAAAACCGTTTTGTCCCAACTCGAGAAAGCAATGTGTGACCTTTTGATTTCCATTAGGTAATATTGGGATTAGACATAACTTGACTATACAATAGTTCTTTTGTATTTTTTAATAAGTGCTTACGATGGACTTAAAGCAAAAAGGTGGTCCATTTACTTATTCATTGATAAGTATACTATAATAATAAAAAATAAATAAAAATATGTATGGACCAAGTCTCTGTAGTATCTGATTACCTCTATATATTAAAAATATAGATATTTAAACTCAATGTTCACAAAATCCTTATAAATTGTTGCCTTTTTTAATATATAAGCTATATTAATGTGAAGCAACAAGTTTCAATTAGAACTGTTCATAAATTTTTGCGTGAAAAAGTGACAAACATCCTCATAAACTTTTAGATTTATTATATATATATATATATGCGGAGAGGCACAAGCGTGCGACTGCAAACGCGAGCGATTGTCGGTTCGATTCCCACTCAGTAAAAATTAAATGTTTAGTATTTTCAAAGGCAAAGCACGGTGTTGAGTTCCGCTACTCAGCACGCAATGACTCAATTCGGCGGAAAGTGGGGAACGGAGTGTCTTAACACTATGTTCTCTGGTTCGCTCTGCCTACCCTGCTATATGCGGGATACAGCGTGAAGCTATTAATATATATTAATACGAGATGTTATACCATAGAAAAATATTTACTCTACTATACACATGTTTACGTTATATTTCATATATTTATAAGATACTTCTAGCGTAATGTTTGTAAAGTTATTCTCTAAGGATAACTCGGTTAGGTTTACTGATTAGGTATACTAAATTACAGGGTAACTGGTGAGGAAATATATTGTAAATAATACTGTAGTTTCCTTTTAGATGTAGCTTTTAATTTTTTACTGTTAGAGTATTTAAATTATGTCTTGATTCATAATTTTGACTATAAAAACTATTCTTACTCAATACAAAAACGTGAGAAAATATTCATTCAAATATTTATTTCTTTTTGCCAGGGTATTGCTTTTTACTGCATAGCAAAATATTCAAAGAGAACATAGTGTTCTGTTCATATCACATCCGTTCTCAGATTTTTGCTAGAAATCGGGACATTAAGTCAAAGAACCTACTGTTAGGACACTCCATTCTCTTTCAACAATTCCGTTTCCCACTTTCCGCCGAATTGTGGCATTGCGTATTAAGTGGCGGGACTTAACGCCGTGTATGCCTTGTTACCAAACCCAACAAATCAAAATACTAAATTTTAAATTTCCTGGAGTGGGAATCAAACCCACTACCTGTTGCGTCAGTCGCACGCTTGTGCCTCTGCGCCACGACAGGCGTTATCAATCTTAACAAATATACCATTGCCACTCAACGGAAAACAGAGAGCGGAGTGTCTTAACATTAAAATCTATGCTTACCCTGCTATACTGCTATATCCTGCTATAGAAAAAACATAAAGTTAAAATAATACATATATAAAAACCTACAAAGCACTATAAACGAATAATTAATCTACCAAAGAATCGAACTCAAGAAATCAATAAGTGCTTAACTGACATTAAATCGCTCCATTATTAATGTTTAAAAATGAATTAAGTGTTAATTAACGTCTCTGAGTGTGACAGATACTACATTAATTTTGTCCACAGGTCGACCAGTATCGTGGGCTCTTCTTGCTCCCTCGTTAACCCCGCGTGGTGCTGGAAGCATATCCAACCCAGGATTAAGACTTTACAAATTTGAATCTAATACCGGAAAGGTAAGAATTTTGGAGACTAAATCTTAATTATTTTTTTAATTTATTTTTCATATTTTTTAATTTCAAATTGACTACGTAGAACTTTGTTTTTTTTTTTATTTTCAAATTTAAATTTATCCTTTTCTGTAGTTTAAATAATTTCAAAAAGATTTAGTTTGATTGAATTTGTAAAGGAATTGAACTTATTAATTCCTTTACAAAATAATAATTGTATTTAATTACAAAAAACAACAATAAAAATTAAAAAACAAAGAAAACCGACATAACTAATACCATACATAATATCCACGTAACATTATTACAAATAGCTCAAAAATTACTAATATGGTCCTATTGTCCTGGTTCTATGGTCCAGCTGGTGTTTCTAACATGGTCCAATTTACTTAACTACATGAAAATTAAAAACACTAGCTATCATACAAAAAAGCACCATCAAAACTGGTTCACCCAGTACAGTTATATGGTAACATACATTAAAAAAATACAATCGAATTGAGAACCCTTTTTTTGAAGTCGGTTAAAAAACAAGTTGGAAATCTATATATCTAAATCACATAAGTATATAAATGATCAAAATAATTATTTGCCATGTATTGGCACAAAAACATGACATTCATTAGAGTTTCGTTACCGTTCGGGAAGCTAACACCTTGTACACGATTGAGGCGGGGTCCGCACCGACTCAAATTAGGTTGTGTCGTGTTCTTTCCGTTACATCCAATGGCCTTCGATGATTAATAAAATCTATATATTGTTTATTTTTCCTATAGTATATCGTGGTAGAGAAATAATAATAATATACTTTATTGTACACCAACATTATAAAGAAAAATACGGCATAGCGACAGGTTCGATTCCCAATCCAGGAAATGTAAAAGATTAGTATTTTCATTTCCTGGGTTTGGTAACAATGCAACGTGCAGCGTTGATTTTTGCCACTCAACACGCAAAGCCTCAATTCGGCGGAAAGTGGGGAACGGAGTATCTTAACTCTAGGTTCCCTCTGCCTACCCTGCTATATGCGGGTTACAGCGTGAAGTTAAAAAAAACACTAAACATAAGAAAAAAAAGAGCGATCTCTGCCAGGCAACTTTAAGGTGTGGGAGTAGTTAATCGGGAGAGTAGGAAAGTGACTGGAAATAAGCTAGGTTGTGGGTTCGATTCCTACTTGAGAAATTATATATATTTTTTCTCCAATCTGGTAAGAAAAAGCGCGACGTTGAATGCCGTTAACACACAATGTATCGATTTTATACGGAAAGCGAAGAACATAATGCCTTGACACTAGGTTGATTCTGCCTACACTGCGAGAAAAAGCGTGAGACTACAGATAATTTTATACAAATTCAATCACATAAAATCCTCTCAGAAAGATAAAAAATGAGGAATATTAAAATTATTTTCATGCTGACGAGACAAAACGCGGCGTTGAGTTCCGCCATTCACGTGGTGCAGAACGTAATCTTGGCATTTGGTGCTATCTCACTAAGCAACCTTGAACCCTTTTTCGTTAAATGTAATTTCCTTATATATTTAAATAGTAGAAGTACTCTAAAAATATTATCAGCTACTCAAATTGTAATTTTTACTTCCAATTCTACATATACTTTTAAAATCCTTCTTTCCTAGGTACTAGACTACACACAGTATTATCTAGACGTAACAAATACGAGAGGCGAAACGCACTGGGCGGTTGAGTACAATGTCACTCAGTACTACGGTCTAAGGGAGGTTAGTGCGGCTTCATTGGACACCCTCGCTGAGAAAATAAGGAATCATCATGACAGGACTCTACTTACGAAGTGAGTATTTTAATAATTGTATTTGGTAAGCAAAGTTTTCTGGCCATCATATAAGGCCATCATGGCGCAGTGGCAAAGAGTCTGACTCTACTGACACGATTGGTTGTGGATTTGATTCTCATTCAGGAAAATGATTGTATTTCAATTATTTTCATTTCCTCGCTCTAATTGATAAAGGGCGACATTGAATTCCACCACTCAACTTGCAGCGGAGTATCTTGAGTCTAGGTTCTTTTGGACTTCGTTGCTATGCAGAAAAAGGCATAAAATTGAAAAAAATTGAATATTACATATATTAGAATTATTAACTTACGATTTATCACTTTAACTTACTAGAACGGGGAAATAAAAATAATTTTATTAATAATCACCGCGTCATTACCATCGAGTTTAGTGTGAGAAGCTACCACTGAGCCATAACGACCTCAAATGACCGCAAATTTTTAATTTCTAAACAATACTGAATTTATAATTTAACTTATTCCCAAAATTATCTTTCAACCAGGTACCTAACAGCACTACGAGTGAGACACACATCCGACGTGTCTGAGTGTGATACAGCTTGCGTACATGTACACTACTGCGCCATAACGAGAGCGGACTTCCATGAATTTAGGTCCTGTGTTACAAACCCAGCATCCGCTCTTGCATCTCGCGCCCCTCATAACTCTGCTGCTATTTTACTATATGCTATATTAATTTTGATCTCGTCGTAAATATTTTATAGTTTAAGTTAGGTGAATGTTAATTAAATTAGTGTTTGTTTAGTTTATTTTAATGTTCCTTTTTTTTTTAGTAAGTTCAACGACATATCACATCTGAGGTAGGTAGAGAGAACCTAGTTTTTAATTCCGTTTCCCATTTTTTTATTTTTTTTTAGCTTCACGCTGTAACCCGCATATAGCAGGGTAGGCAGAGGGAACCAGAGAACCTAGTGTTAAGACACTCCATTCTCTTTCAACAATTCCATTCCCCACTTTCCGCCGAATTGAGGCATTGCGTGTTGAGTGGCGGAACTCAACGCCGCGCTTTGCCTTGTTACCAAACCCAAGAAATGAAAATACTAATTTTTTACATTTCCTGGAATGGAAATCGAACCCACAACTTGTCGCGTTTACAGTCGTACGCTTGTGCCTCTGCGCCACGACAGGCGTTTTTTTACCTTTAAAAATATGGCTTGAAGGAAAATGAAGACTTATTACATTTTAAGATATCTCAGAATGGGATACGAACTTGCAACTATAATGTAACAGTTTCATGTAATTTTGTTTAGACAAAGCGCAGCGTTGAGTTCTGCCAATGTGTCTATGGAGTGACTTGACACTACATTCTCTCTGACTAGCCAGTTATATAATCAATAACGTGAAGCTGCTAAAACAACGTAAAAAGTTGAATTTCAATCTGCAAATAACAGTATAGGCCATTAAGTCAGATCACAAAAAAGGAAGTCAGCGTTGTTTTTACAGGATATTTTTTATAATAAAATTAATGGGCGCAACAACTTAAGCTAAGCAATTTCCTTCGTCAATATTTGTGTCATGAGATGGGAGATGGGTCGTGTTCTTAAACGACTAAGATAATATTACGTTTTTTATATGAAAACAGTAAAATTGTAATTTTTTAACATAACATTAAAGACCATCGTGGCACAGTGGGGTTTAAATTATTTTCATTTTTTTGTTTTGAAAAGACTTCCCGGCGTTGAGTTCCGTCATTTATGACGATGAGGATATTAAAATATGCAATGTCTTGAATTCCGGTGGAAAGAGTTAAACGGAATGTCGTGACACTAGGTTCTCTCTGACTACCTTACTATACAGGAAATTGAAGTTGTTTTAAAAACTTATGCAAGTGTGCAAAGGGTTTGATACTATACATGGTGGTTTAAAATGAAAAATATTGAAATTATTTAAATTTCCTTAAGTATATGTATATTGAATAACATTTTATTACTTTAATAATTTGAAAAACGTAAAAAAATTAAAGAAAAATCTTACATCATAAGGTGGATAAAGAAACATAAGTAAATATTGTATAGTATTAATATAGTATACTTTAGTTTATTTCTATTCAAATATTTGTGTATATCTACGAAATGTATTATATATGTACGTGAAAATGCAAAAAAATTACTATCACCTAGATTTTGTCATTAATTCGAAACATTTTCTGAATATAACAAGAATATAGAAGACAGACATATTCATATTAAAATTGTACATTTTAAAAGATACATTGTATAAAAGCTTTTATACTATAAGTATTTTTAAGGGGCCCTTAAGCCTACACTAGGAGCAGAAGTCCTGGGCACTAATCTGAGCTCCTCTCTGTAACTCAGGACAGGTATCCGCACGATGAATCCATGATATGGTAAGGAGTTTTATCTGTTCTAATTTTTATTAATAAAATATGTGAATATACAGTACCTTAACTAAGTTTGTTCAAGAATATAATAGAAATATTATTAAAGTGTGCATTTCTCACACTAAAAGAGGGATCTGTTTTAAATGAAAATGTAGTAATTTAAGTAATAATTGTTTATCTTTGAGTTATAACAATAAATACTTTTAATTATATTTTAAAATATATAAAAATAGATATAGTTACTACATTTTTTTGTAATAAGATCTTTTATTGACGGGATTATTATTCATTTTAAATGAAACTATTTTAGCCCAGAACTATTTAAAACGCGTATATTTTAGAATTTGGAAAAATATTTTAGAAAATCTGACGGCTCAAACACTACAGTAGTCCCTGGTCTCAAAAAAATATTCGAACGTCCTATTAAAATTTATTTTTTTATTTATTTATTAATAGTTATTCATTTATTAATATGAATAGTTTCATTTAAAATGAATAAGCATGAAACCTAATTAATTATTTTTCTTCTCACATTAGTTATAATAACTTCATCGCTAACCAATTGTAAATAGCATTCAATGTTTAAATAATCTTTAATTCCACTTTATGTGCAATATTTTCTATGCTAAATATATAGGATGAGTGTACATAATCATGACCTTAAGGCTCACGACTTGTATAGTAAATTTCAGTGTTAGGCGTGAATATCTTGATAAATCGAAAATGCAATTTCGGGGTTAGAATACAATTCCCTTTGCCGCTGGGTAGCGTCCCGTAAGCGGCGAGTATCGCAGTAGTTAGGTGGTACGCAGTCCATCCTACGTCTGGCTCGCGATCACTATCATGTCAAAGACGAATCGCAAAATATCTAATGATGTGTTCCGATTCGTTGGCATGTAAACCAGGTTTTTAAATTTACCACCCACCCTTTCCCTTAAATGTGGTGGTTCCGATAACGGCAGTAGTCCGTTATCGGAACCACCCATTGTCATCAATATTTAAAAAATAGTATATGCAAGTCGACTTATGAACCTATTCACGCCTATTGCGGATTTATTCTTAGGAAATGCTTAAAAAATTATGTGAGACTGTTTGGTAATTAGTTTAGTATTGTTCAAATTGACACTTAGCCTTTTTCATAAAGAATTGTATTTATTTAAACTTGTAAAAAAAACCAAAACTACTTTATTTAACCAAAATCAATATTACTAATGTTATAAATGCGAAGGTTTGTGAGGATGGATGGATTCTTTACACTTTCACTTTCCTGAACGGATTAAGGAGAAAATTTACAGTAATATAGCTTATACATAAAAATAACATAGGCTACCATTTTGGTCGGTCGGTGTACCCTAATATAAGAGTGTTTCACTTACCTACCTACCTACCTAACTTCACGCTTTACGCCGCTTGACGGGTAGTCAGAGAGAACGGAGCGCCAAACGCTACGGTCCCTGCATACCTCTTTCGCCTCGTCCACAGTCATTAACCTCTTCTTGCATGCCCTCCAGGGGGTCCTCATGCTTTTTACGTGACCTTCCTCCAGTATCATTGATACTATATTCTCAAAAGTCAACCGAGGTCTCCCCCTACCTCTCTTGCAGCTAAACAGTGTTTCAAACTGCACGATATATGACTCAAAATATTATTTGGATCGTATTAGATAGTAGTATAATAAAACAATCTTTACCGTGCGACGCCCACTGCTGGATATAGGTTTCCGTCAATAATTTCCATGACGACCGTTAGTCCTGGTAGGTTCAGTTGAGGAATTCTTCAACTAAATCTTCGGCTATTTTTATGAACTGACCTATGTGACCTATGTCTTCATTTGTGACTATCACGAAGGGAACAACCAAGCATTGCTCGTTCCATTGCCCGCTGTGTGTCTTCGCCTTCTTATGAGACATATAGCTAGCGACCATATTTCGGTCCCGTATCTCGTCTTTAGCAACACACCCAGGTCAAAGACTTTTATCTTGAAACACTGAGGACGAATTTGAACGCGAAAATTTTTCGTAGCCTTCTGCCCGTGCGAGCTGAATTCGATGAGTGATTTCTTTCTCGAAGTAGCACTTACCTAACTGGATATATAGCCCAGAAGACGATAGCATTAGTTTATATGACACTTTTTTGACGTTTGACACTTTAAAGTGTTAATCACACACTTAAGAAGCCAAAATCATGTTTAGAAAACGTGTAAACATTTTTATAGACCTTTGTTCTTGCGTCTCTAGCAGTCAAAATGCTTGGGCGATTTCCAAGAGGTGAGGGATCGAGTCTCACTGCGTTGAAAATTTTTATAGGTTTTTTAAAATATTTTTTTGATACTACTTAATTTAAACTCCTTCTCCCCGTAGCCGGTTAAAAAAATTAAATTAGCACGCTAAAATATTCAGACAAAGAGAAATAAAAATAAATTTTATCGTGTTATGGAAAAAATACCGGATTTTCAGGGCTGGCCATTACGATCCGTCACTGTCTGTGCGCTCTTGTAACAATTATACCGTATTTTACTATGGTTCCGTGAAATTTATTATATTTTAAAGGTAATTTTAACTATGATTTTTTTTATAATTTTATCTATGTAGTTCTGTTCTAAGCGTGAATAACTTGATAAATCAAAATTTATATTAAGAAAATATTTAAATAGTAACGCCTGTCGTGGCGCAGAGGCACAAGCGTGCGACTGTAAACGCGACAGATTGCGGGTTCGATTCCCATTCCAGGAAATGGAATTTTTCATTTCCTGGGCTTGGTAACAAGGCAAAGCGCGGCGTTGAGATCCGCCACTTAGCACGCATGCCTCAATTCGGTGGAAAGTGGGGAACGGAGTGTACACTAGGTTCACTCTGCCTACTCTGCTATATGTGGGTTACAGCGTCAAGCTATGTATGTATATATGTTTAAATAGTAATTTTTATTTTTATGTTACTTATATACGTATTAAGTAAGTAATTACATGAAATATTTCATTTGCTTGATTTTTAGTTTAAAAAAGTAAACAAACCTTAATATCTATTGATCATTTAAAAAATGCAAGGCGACTTATCCACTTATTAACGTCTAGTACGTCCGTCGCTTAAATACCGTCATTCAATTCAAACGGTAATTAAGTAAGGAAGTTAATCCAGAATATACTTAGAAGATTATGCTTATTTAGCAAATATTTCTCTATCTGTCTTGTAAAGTGCAAAGTTAGATTTCATCAAGTAATTATAATATACCTAAATACATACAAAGCGCTCTCAGCTGAATTAGTATAAACATATATATGTCAGCAAGTATGGTAAAGTAATCTACCTAACTTATAGTCATACATATATTTGAGACTGGTACAATTTTTTTTACATTCACGCTGTATCCCGCACATAGCAGGGTAGGCAGAGGGAACCAGAGAACCTAATGTTAAGACACTTCTCTTTTAAAATTTCCGTTCCCCACTTACCATCGAATTGAGGCATTGCGTGCTGAGTGGCGAAACTCAACGCCGCGCTTTGCCTTATTACTAGAGCGGGGAAATCAAAATCTCAATATTATTCCATATATTCATTTCCTAGAGTGGGAATCGAACCCACAATGCCGAATGATATCTTTTTAAAATAATGCATTAAAAAAATATTAAATTAATAAAATAAATGTTACACACACTACCATGGCTTGACATGCATGTTTACATAAAGTGACATATACGTTACTAGGCAACGCGTTGTTAACGCGTCATCGGGGACACTAGTTTTATTAATTGAATGTATATTTTGGATTATTTTTCCTGTTCTACATATAGACAATACAGACGAAGCCATAGAAAGCTGAAATTTAGTATGAAGGGTCCTTGGGGAGTTCGGGAGAGTACTAAGACAGGATTTCTTGAAATATCTACGAAAACGGGAACAAGAGTCGCAGGATATAGCTAGTATTTGTTAAAGTAAATTATACATATATTTATTTCATATTATATCATAGTAGAAGTAATAATAGATTCATAATTTTATGAAAGTAAATTTTCAATTTGGGGCTATCTATGGTGGCGCCAGCGACAGTGTTTTAATGTAAATACGATTATGAGTTAAATCCCCACTCAGAAAAATGTTCCTATTATATTTTTTTAATTTTTCCTCTCTGAAGGGATTATGAAAGAAAGAGCACGGCGTTGAGTTCCGTTACTTAACACGCAACCCCTCGATAAAGCAGAAAGCGAAGAACGAAGTGTCTCAACGAGTAAAAAGCGTGAAATAAAAAAAAAATAATAATCTTAACGCCTGTCGTGGCGCAGAGGCACAAGTGTGCGACTGTAAAGCGACAGGTTGTGGGTTCGATTCCCACTCCAGGAAATGAAGTATTTTCATTTTCTGGGTTTGGTAACAAGGCCAAGCGCGGCGTTGAGTTTCACCACTCAACACACAATGCCTCAATCTGGCGGAAAGTGGGGAACGGATTTATTGAAAGAGAACGGAGTGTCTTAACACTAGGTTCTCGGGTTCCCTCTGCCTATCCTGCTATATTCAGAATACTGTGTGAAGTTAAAAAAAAAATTATCTTAATACAAAAAAAAACATAAAAATAAAAAACAACGAAAAAACGAAACAGAATCCTAAAGCGAGGTTTGATCGTCAGAATTTGTCCACCCCTCGTTACGACGAAGGTTAATCTCATTACGCGAGTGAAAAAGCCCACCGTTTTCCGTGAACATAAAAAGGATGGATAGTAAAAAACGAAATTCCAATACTATGAAAGCAGATGTCGAATGAATAGATCATTAGCTACTGTATTTTAATATATTTTAAGAGTTATTCACTTTTGGGAAAAAAAGTATTTAGATTCGGTTCGATTCCCACTCCCGGATATGTAAAGTATAATTTTTTTTTTATTTCCTGGGTTTGGTAACAAGGAAAACTGCGGCGTTAAGTTCCGCCACTCAACACGCAAAACCTCAATTCGGAGGAAATTAGGGATCGGAGTGTCTTAACACTAGGTTCTCAGTTTCCTTCTGAATACCCTGCTATATGCGGGATTCAGCATAAATTCTTAACATTTCCTGCTTACCGGCGTAACTCAACGCTGTACTTTGTCTTAACATAGCGAGAAATTAAAATAATTATTTTTTATTACATTTAGCATATACAGTGCTTGTTACAGCATATAAGAGTTTCATTGTAACTCGATAAGAACGTATAGCTTAATTGGCTATAACACTTCGACAGCTTTCAAGGAACACGGGTTCGAGTCCCGCTTTGGTCAAAATTTTAAACGTTTCTTAATATTTTTCTTTCATGCTGCTTACCTGTTTGTTAGGCTGTCGTTAAAGTGGACAGTTAAAATGATAATAAGGCTTAAAGTGGAGACCCTTTCAGCTTATTTACATTTTTTTATCTCTTTATGTTAATTAATTATAAGGTATAATAAGCTTTGTATTATATTATAATATGTATATAGCCTTCATCGTTATAGCGCAATTGAGGATTATATGAATATATGCCATAGTTCTGGGTTTATTTATGTACCGAAAAAAAAAAAAAATATATATATATATATATATATATATATATATATATATATATATATATATATATATATATATATACATATATATATATATATATTTTTTTGTCTTTGAAATGGCCAAAATGTGAAAAGGGAATAGTAAAAGGGGCTTGTAAGCAAAAAATGGAATGTGTTCCATATATATGAGGACAAAAAATATATGAATATATATTAAATGATACATTTATCTAGATTTTTTTATTTCTATCTATTATTTTATGGAGTATTCAAAACTAAAAAAATTGATGTAAAAATATTGTTTTTTTTTTAACTTCACGCTGTACTCCCACACATAGCAGGGTAGGCAGAGGGAACCTGAGAACCTAGTTCTAACACAATCCGTTTTCGGAATCCGGAAATGAAAATACTAACATTTCCCGGAGTGGGAATAGAACCCACAACCTGTTGCGTTTACAGTCGCACGCTTGTGCCTCTGCGCCATGACGGGCGTCAAAAAATAATTTTACTTATATTTTAGGAATAGCACCTACATATTGTTAATATTGTTCTCTGTATAGTTCAAAAAAAGTTCATGTATACTCAATAAAAAATCGTCTTATTATAAGAACAAAAAGCAAAGGAGTCGCTGCTCAAAGTTGATTAAAAATTTTTTTGTATATTTTTTTTTTTTTTACCAAACAGTCTCAATAAGTAATTATTATTAAAATCATATTTACTCATAACTAGACTACGTATTGCTGATTTAATTGTGATATTCGAGGATTTGTATATATTTATCATTAAGAACTGAAACTGTAATGAAGGAAATAAATATGCATTTAAGAACTCTTTATAAGTCTTTTTATTATAATTTTTAATATCTAATGATGTGTTCCGGTTCGATGGCATGTAAGTCAAGTTTTCCCCTATCCCACCCCATCCTTTCCCCAGAATGTGGTGGTTCCGATAGCGAACTACTACATAGTTCTCCCCTTCCATCTGTATCGTCTAGGTAGGCAACGCTTTTACAACATCTCTAGTGTTGTAGCTGTCTATGGGCGAAGGTAACCACTTACCATCAGGTGGTTTTTCTGCTCGTTTGTCATCCGTTATGCATAAAAAAAAGTCTTTTTATTACCCATTTTTTTGGTTTCTTTTCTTAAAAAATTATAGCCTGTCTAAAAGAACTGAATGAAAGAAATGATCACTTACTATAACACGAGGAACGTTCGTTTCCTTCTGAAACTGAAATATAAAAACAAGAACAATGGTGCATCAATTTTTTGCTACAGCCTTAAATAATGTATAAATATTATGTTAACGTATAATTATTACGAATAACTCAAAAACTACTAATCAGATCTTGACATAAACTTAAGCGGGATCAAAAGTGCAAGTTATCATATAAAAAAGAATCATCGTAATTGTAATCGTCAATTATCGTAATTACCCAGTAAAAAGTAATTCGGTATACACACAAAAAATACCGTTCAATTGATGGCCTTATTTAAAATCGTTTAAAAAACAAACTTTAAACACCTTGCAAATGCTGTAAGCCAATCCAATTCACGCTTGAATGACAACAGTATCTAAATTTGTATTCTCTTCAAAATGTCCGACTACAGTTGACATATAAGAGACATAAATACTTAAGTAAGTACCTGAAGAAATTACTGAAAGCGATTATTTAGAATGGACATATAATATAGAAACCGTATTTTTGAGTTATTTTAATAAAAAAATCTATAGTTTCCAATTTTCTTTGACAGACTGAATTAAAAAAAAACAATTTTTCAAATTAGAATTACTGAATCCAATGAAGGTGCAAAACAGAAATCTATAAAATAAATGTTAATTACGGTATATTTTGCCCTTACCCGACAATTCCAAGGGGTGAACATGGATTGTATGAAAATCGAAGCCGTTATTATAACTTTCAGAATTTTACTTAATATACTTAATACAACAGCGCTTTGTCGAATGAGATACAAAGATTAGAATACTACAAATTTTAATTTAGGCGACGGAATTAAACGCTGCGCTTGTCTAACCAGAGCGGGAGATAATAATGAAAATCTTCGTAATAGTACAAATATGAAATTTTACGAACATGGATAATATATGTCTACTCTTCCACGCAAAAACTACTGAATGTATCTAGATGAAATATAGTAACAATGCTTATATAACATAAGTTACAATTTAATTTGTGTAATTTGGACGATAAGTATCTATTTTTTTAGCTTCAATCTGTATCCAGCATATAGCAGGGTAAGCATAGAGATCCTGAGAACCTAGTGCTAAAATACTCCGTTCTCTTTCAACAATTCCAAGTGGAGAGATAAGTACGGAGGAACGATAAATATCTAGTTATTTAAATCCATAATTTCCTCTAACAGGTATTGAACTCACAATCGCGTTTACACCCAGATACTATTCCACTGCGCCAAGATGGCAACATTTCCATTTTTATGACAATATATTTTTAAGGACGTCTATTGCTAATCTTTCGGGTTCCCCTAAAACGCTTAGAGGAAGAGGGTCATCCCAACCTTTTTCCCGTGAAATTGTTATCCAGTTTACCCTGGCCCTTCCCAATTGAACATGTGGTAGTAATTTGTATGGAGAAACATCCGAACATAGGTCTAGTTTATGTGGTCAACAAACAGGTACTTTATGCCATATGAATACGATTCGGTATGGAAAGGTAAAGTAAAAAAGTGTGGTAAGTGAGATTAATGTTCAAATTTTGTGGGTTCTGTATGAATATTTTTTTATAAGTTATTTAGAAATCTATTTTAGAGTGTAATCTACTATGTTATTATTATTATTATTTCTTCCAGTACATTTTTCCAGTATATTATGATAGTCAGAGATAACCTAGAGTTAAGACACTCCGTTATCCACTTTCCGTCTGAATTCAAAACATTGCGTGTTCAATTTCGGAACCCAGGTCGACCGCTCTTTGTCTTAAATAAAATTTCCAAGCAGAGAAATGAAAATTCCTTATTCCTTCGAATGGGAATCGAATCTACAACCACTCATGCTTCTAATGTCAGACGCTGTTCCTCTGCGCGACTATGACTTCTTTTACAATTATATTATTAAATCTATAATTATATGACATAGCTTCACAATAATTACTTATTTATAATCGCATACACTTCATTTTTCTAATGACTTTCATTTTTCAAATTATTATTTTTTATACTTTTTTACAATTATATGTGTCAAATTCCTTAATGATAATCCGAAGAAAAAACGTAGAGTAGAGTCACTACAGTCTAACACACATCGAATGAGGAATCCTAAAAAACGATAAAAAGCTAGTAAGCATTTATGAGTTGAGAAAGGTATAAAATGTGAATGTACCCTTTTGTCGCTTTGTTAGTGCAAATGAGAATAAAAAATATTCTTCATAAATATTATATGGGAGCAACCAAATACTTGTTAAAAATTGTATTCTAATATATATTACAAATATACAGAATATAGGCATTTTAGTAGAAAGATACTTAGAAATGTTTGAATTATGGATTAAGCTTCATGCTTTATCCTACAGTAGGTAGGTTTGGATAGAGTTAACGTCGCGTTCTGTCTTGTTAGAGTGGAGAAATGAGAATAATTTATTTATATTGATTTCCCCGAGGGGCTTCGAACTCACAACCAATCGTTTACAGGCAAACAGAGAAAAAATCGGAAGCGTTTCCACTGCGTCACGATGGCGCTTATGTTAGAATTATGTTAAGAACTCAAATAAATTAGTTACCCTGCCTACCCTGCTATATGCGGGATACAGCGTGAAGCTATGTATGTATGAAATTTTACCTTAAAATTATTTTCTCACTATCTTGATTGTCTTGAAAATTAGATTTATATATATAAATAATTTAAGATTTATATATAAAATACTGTATTGTAATCGGAACCGAACACGTGGTCAATTTTCAAGCAAATCGGTCGGCTATAAGTACGTCAAAATACAGTTTTCCTACATTAATAAATAGCTATCCATTTAAAAAAATATATAGGTTACTTATAAGATATTTATGACTATATTATGACTAATACACACATCTTTATAAATTGTACCTGATATGTTATTATAAAGTATAAGCTATACACAGTAAAATTTTATCTAAGCCGTTCAGTAGTTTTTGCGCGAAAGAGTAACAACCATCCATTCATCTACCTTCACAAAGTTTTATATTCACAATATTAGTAACATTCCTATTGTAACATTTCAATTGCTCTGGGTGTCGCGCTTTGCCTTGTTACCAAACCTAAGAAACGAAAATACTAAATTTTACATTTCCTGGAGTGGGAATCAAACCCACAACCTGTCGCATTTACAGTCGCACGCTTGTGCCTCTGCGCCACGACAGGCGATAACAGTAAATAAGTATATAATATTGAAATATCTTTAACGCTTTTTTATTAGAATATTTAGGTTCATTTTTATTTATAGTGATAATTAAATAACCGCTACAATATCGTTTCATATTGTTATATTATCGGATGCAATATTAACTCTCTTGGTGTATAACACCTTTTTTTTTTTTTTTTTTTATCTTCACGCTGTATCCCGCATGTAGCAGGGTAGGTAGAGGGAACCTGGGAACCTAGTGTTAAGGCACTTCGTTCCCAACTTTCCACCAAATTGAGATATTGCGTGCTGAGTGGCGGAACTCAACTGCTTTGCCTTGTTACCAAACCCAGAAAATGAAAATACTAAGCTTTTACATTTCCTGAAGTAGAAATCGAACCCACAATCTGTCGCGTTTATAGTCGCACGCTTGTGCCTCTGCGTCACGACAGGCGTTACAACGCCTAAGAGCTTATTTTGTTCACTGTTACATACATAGATACATTTATTGTTTGCATTTCTATATCCCGGCTTCTTGTAAACATAACCTAATACCAAAGAATCTTTCCCCACAAAGTGTTAACACTCTACTTTACTCTCCTCTGAAAATTTTCTCAAAAATTCAAAACATTACTTCTTGAGTGGCGAATATCAATGCCGTCCTTTCTTTTACCGTAGCGGATAAATAAAAATAATTAAACACGATCATTCCCCAAGTAGGAAATGAACCCACAACCACTCCTTTACAATCATACCTTTCACCGTGCCACGATAGCCTTTTATTACAAAGACATTACACGTAATTACATAATCATCATCACAGGCTCGCCAAAATAAGTTTTTCATAAATTACTCTTATATTCGTATGTAATTCAATCGCGTACTCGTATATACCGTTAGGGGTCAAATCTTATTAATTTTGCACCAAATTTAATTATACGAAGGGTGAATGGGCTAAATACGTGTAATGTAATAAACATGGGTTGGTATATTGTACTCTTTTATGTTTGCTAATTAGATAGCTGCCTCCGGCGTAAGGTTTCGGTTGAGAATTTTAAGTATGACCCGTCATGATATTTTAATGGTATATGGGGGGTTATGGAAAAAATGTAAATGTTTGCGGCTCATAGGATAGTAACGTAGCTGTGTTAAACTATTATGTGTAATTAATATTATAATTGGAAAAGCTTGTAAAGATTTTTTTATTCGGAACTTAACGCCGCCTACCCTACTATATTCGGGTTACAGCGTGAATTTAAATATATATATACTTATTTCACAAAAACGTCACTTACACAGATAAATTATATTTTCTAAAGAATTAAATAAAAAATAAATAAATTAAAAGAAACAATAGCACTCGCAATCCGCAATGCAATAACGTGCGCTGTGAAACCTTTGCTTTATTAGTGAGCTAATTTGATTTTATGTGCGCTACCGCACTTCTATGAAAACTAAGCGCTCGAGCAATACTTTAAATTAAACGGCGATTATTTGTTCTTCCTCTTAACCGACTCTAAAAAAGGACGTTATCAATATATGTGTTCTTTTTTTTTAACTTCACGCTGTAACCCGCATATAGCAGGGTAGGCAGAGCGAACCAGAGAACCTAGTGTTAAGACACTCCATTCTCTTTCAACAATTCCGTTCCCCACTTTCCGCCGAATTGAGGCATTGCGTGTTGAGACGGAACTCAACGCCGCGCTTTGCCTTCTTACCAAACCCAAGAAATGAAAATACTAAATTTTACATTTCTTGGAGTAGGAATCAAACCCACAACCTGTCGCATTTACAGTCGCACGCTTGTGCCTATGCCCCACGACAGGTGTTGTATTTTTTATGTGTTAAGTAAGTTAAGATTGGACGTAATTTTTGTAATTTTTATTGGAGTAATTTTTGAGTTATTCGTAATAATTCTACTTTTTAATACATTTTCTTTAAAATCAGTTTTCTTTTTGGTATAAATTTTAATAATATCTGAGTTGAGAATAAGGAGGTAGCTATAATATTTTGTTCTAAAGATAAACAAATAATTAGAAACGTATCAAAATTTTAACGTAGCAAGATTCGAACCTGCGCCTATTATTACACGTCCAAATGCTCTAGCTAATTAGCTGTACATACGAGTATTCTGAAATTACGAAAAATATTAAGTTAGAATTGAATAATAACTTTTCAATCAAAAAATAAAATTAAAATTGAATATCGGTCAGAGTAACGTCAGCAATGTTTCCTAGTTGATAATTGACGGCAAAAAGGAACGAGGGTAATTTCGATCGCCTTTGTATACCCTCGCTATAGATTATGGTTTCTAACAATATATATTTATCCAGCTATGTCGAAATTTCTATACACTTGTTGGAACTTAGAATTGTTGAAATATCTCTTTTTAATTGATTTCAAAAAACGAAGGTTCTCAGTTCTACTGCTTTTTAGGTGTGTTGTTTACTGAGTGAGCCAATTTTGTTTATTACTTTTATATGATAGCTAATGCTTCTGATGAGGTCACATTTAAATCTAGTTTAGATCTGACGAATAGTTCATGAGTTATTCGTAATAGATTAACCTTTTGGTGCATTTTTTTGAAGTCGGTTTTCATTTTTGTTGCAATCTTAATTCTATAAATATATATCATAATATGCGTATGTTACAATAACTTTTATGCAGTAACACACATAAAAAAGTACAGTCCAATACAGAACAGCCTTCTTTTTTGAAGTCGGTTAAAAATTTAATACAATAAATAATCAATTAAGACGAAATTTCTACAACATTTTCAAACGTAATCTTGCGTTTGAAGGCACTGGAGTGAAAATTAAAAAAATAATGATCGTTGAAATTTAAATCTCTTAAGAAAAATCCTTTCTTTTTCACTGATCAAAGAAAGTACTGAGAAGGTCGGTGGAAGAATGTTTTTACTTTATTAAATATTTATCTTAAAGCTTTTTTTTAAATGGTACGGGTAAAATGTTTAGTTTTTTGTCACTAAGATAAGATAAATGGTAAATTTAGTGATGACTCACTCAATTTATTACACTCTATATATTTTTTTCCTTTCAAATTATGGAACATTTACGAAGTTTTATCAAAAAATGTTAACTTTTTAATCAATATACATATATAAAACTCTTTAGATAATGAGAGATTGGCAGACAACACACAGCCGACGTAACTGACTTTACTACCAAAACTGCGAAAGATAGAATGAAAATAATATCCCTACGGTCATAAAGTGCTCACAAAGTAAGTTTCAGCCAATTCATTCAGTACAGTATCATGATTAGAAGATTAATATATATTTATAATAAGTATATTAAATTACTTATAGGTCATCGTGGTGCGGTGAAACAAAGTCACTATAAACGCAATTAGTCGCAAATGTGGGTTCGATTCCCACTCAGGGAAATATATATTAATAATATATAATTGCATTTGTCCGCTCTGGTAAGACAAACGACAGCGTAGAGTTCCGCCACATAACACCTAAATTCTCGACTTCAGACGGAAACTGAACGGAGTGTCTTAACACTAGTTTCTCTCTGATTCCTGCTATATATAATAAAGACATTAAGCTATTACGTTGTTATTAAAACTATTAAGTAGGGAACGGAATTATTGAAAAAGAACGGAGTGTCTTAACACTAGGTTCTCCAGTTCCCTCTGCCTACCCTGCTATATGCGGTATACAGCGTGAAGCTATTAAAACTATAATCTACTAAAACTTAACTGAATTAAATTTGAAGCACTAAAATAAATAAAAGTAACAGATCAAGTTAGTAAATATTTGTGTACCAACACACAAGATGTTGGGATGCGGGAACTAAGTAAACAGTGGCTTTCAGCTTAACTTGTCTCAGAGTGACCCCTTGCCGATGCATTTCATGTGTTTATTTACTATCTTAAGCATATATTTTGCTATTGCATTATGTAACTGCATAAAATCGTCGCACATGGAGAAAGGAAATTTTAACGACGAAGTGGCTTAATACTATATCCTCAGGTTCTCTTTGCTTATCTTGCTAATTGCGGGATACAGCGTGAGCTAAAAAAATGATTATATAAATAAAGAACAGCTTTACGATGTTCGCATACCAGGGTAAGAACAGAGCACCTAGTGTCAAGACACTCAATTTCTGGTCAAATTCGCGACATTACGTGTTAAGTAATGAAAATTAATTATGTGGTAAACAAATGTCAAATATATCAAGAGAAATGATAAAGAGAGGCGGAATGTCTCATCCGTACTTTAGTAGCTGATTTGACCTTCTTGGAGGGTCCGTAGGTACTAGGTGTACCGGTGACGGCAGGCAGCCTGCTTCCCAGCCAACAGATATGTTGAAGCGTTATAAAGCAATCATATGTAACACCAAACAAACAACAAAAATTAATAACAGAGAGGGGTAATGAGAATAAATTACGTATAATAATTCCCTCGAAACGCAATCGAACTCACAACCACATTGTTATTTCACCTTTTATTATAACAGTCATTAGTGATCTCAGACTAATATTATAAGTGAACAATCGTATTCATTTTTTATATATTTATTATACATAAATTATGAATATATATGTATAACCTCTTTATTTGTTTGTGTATTTAATATTTTTGTATATTTGTATGTTTTGTTATAAAGGTAAGTGAAAGAGAAGTATAAAATTGTATTTTCTTTTTCTCATGTATAAGTAAGTGCAATAAAGAATATAATATATATAACTCAACCTTCATGACAATCTCTAGCGATAAGCTTAAAATGATCAAATAAATATTCCGTTACACGCGCTTATCAAACGGATGACCACCAATAAGCCACTTTAAATAATATATGCTAAATACAAGCCTAATTTTGTACCAACAAATATACACTATTGAAATTTGTAACAACATACAGCACACTAAAACATAATTTAATTCCTATTTCCTAAGATATAAAGATCAAAATATCATATCAATTTACGAAAACACTATCATAAATGGTATAATGTAATGTTTCCATAATAAAACGAGATAATGACATAATTAGGGTGATTCAGCAGTTGTAGAGATATTTATACTGCGTTATGAGTGGCCTAAAATTGCTCAACCGCAATGACAGCGGGCTTATATATTATTTGGCTAAACTAATTTAATTGTGAACGGTTATTTAAGTGGTAGTACACTCCCGCACATAGCGGGATAGGCAGAGAACCTAGTTTTAGGACACTCCGTTCTCTTTTACGATTTCCGTTAGTCTCTTTCCGCTGCATTGAGGCATTGGGTGCTGAGTGGCGGAACTTAACGCCGCACTGTGTCTTGTTATCAGAGCGAGGAAATGAAAATACCAAATATTGTTTTAATATTTTGTTTGATGTAAAAAATTTTATTGATAAAAGGTGGCATACGCGTAGAAGGGCCACCTGATGGTGACTACTACAACACTGTGTGTGTTTGCGTTGCCGGCCCAGAATATACAGATGTAAGTAGAAGGATACAACGTAGTGGCTTGTTGCTTAAAATGAAAACAAACAGAACGCACTAAAAAATACATTTCCCTGAATGGGAATCGAATGACAACCATTACATTTTCATAATATGCCACTACGCCATGATAGCCTTAATTAGTTATCTTCTTTCACATATTTGTTAGTAAAGAAAAATACTTTATTCCAGTATGTAACATTCAAGTAAAATAACAAACACTGCTTGTTTACGTCAGACTTAAGAATAAAGTTAGAACAACTTTGTATAGTCGAAGAAAAGTTTGAGACGGCTGTTTGAACTCGGCTTATTAGTTTCTCGTTTACAACGATTAAGAATATTTTATAAAGTTAACTTGTTTATTTCTAAGTTAAATGCAAATTGGTTTTCAATTGATGTAATAAATTAAAAGGTAATACTGCCTTTTGCAGTAATGTTACATTTTTTTTTTTTATTGATAACGGACGGCAAACGAGCAGAAGGACCACTTGATGGTAAGTGATTACCTTCGCCCATAGACATGCGTTGCCAACCTAGAGGATACTGATGGAAGGGGGGACAATGTAGTAGTCCACTATTAGAACCACCACATTTTGGGGAAAGGATGGGTGGGAAAGGGGAAAATCTGGCTTACATGCCATCGAACCGGAACACATCATTAGATATTTGGCGGTTCGTCTTTGACATGATAGTGGTCGCGAGCCAGTCGGAGGACGAACCTCCTACCACCTAACAAATCGATTGTAATTAGAATCGATTTTTGTAGGGAACTTTAGCGATTTTCATTAAAAGACAGAAGAAGCAATTTCTTAGCATTGATTCATCGTGGTATCGTGTTTAAAAGATAAAAAAAAACTTACAAATCAAATTATGAATCCCTCTCCAGGAAATGGAAAATTTTCATTTCCTGGGTTTGGTAACAAGGCAAAGCGCGGCGTTGAGTTCCGCCACTCAGCACGCAATGCCTCAATTCAGTGGAAAGTGGGGCAAGGAGTGTCTTAACACTAGGTTCTCTGCTACCCTGCTATATGCGGGATACAGCGTGATGCTATGTATGTATGTCAAAGGAAATCCGACGTTTGAAAAACTTTATACTAGTAAAACGTAAAACAAAAACGTATTCTATAACGTATATCAAAATATATTATCCGGTTAAAATGGTTTTTTAGCTTAACACTTCGCCCCGCACGTAGCAGGGTAGGCAGAGGGAGCTTGAGAACCTAGAGTTAAGATACTCCGTTCTCTTTTAACATTTCCGTTTCCACTTTCCACCGAATAGGAACATTGTGTGCTGAGTGACGAAACTTAAGCTGAGCTTGTAACCAGAGCATTGAAATGAAAATATTAAATATTTTCATTTCCTATAGTTGGAATCAAACTCAAAACGCTTCTGCATCTGCGCCACGACTGGGCTACATTTTAAGATTTTTAAATACCAAAATATACACGATTAATTCAATTAACATAGTTTTATTCAACATATTCAACTCGGCGGAAAGTGTGGAGCGGAAATGTTAAAAGAGAACGGAGTGTCTTAACACTAGGTTCTCAGGTTCCCTCTGCCTACTCTTCTATGTGCAGAATCCATTGTGAAGCCATACAATACATGCAATAATAACGAAAACCTAAGAACATACTACTCATACTATATCATATATATACATTGTACATATATATATCCGTATAGATGTTTATACAGGCCGGTTAAGTAAGCTTTACAATAATTAGATATATTGATAAGCGATAGATCATTTAATCCCCATTCATGAGTCTCTGATACAATCGTTCTTTGTTTTGTCACGAAGCCGATGTGTTTGTAAACAAAACGATTAATATCATATTATAATATGTAGTGTTATAAGCTATAGGAGGTAGCGTTTTATATAATTATTGAGATTTAAAAAAAAAAATATTGATTTCATAAAAATATAAAAAGTAAAATCAATGCGAATAGCGCCTGTCGTGGCGCAAAGGCACAAGCGTGCGACTGTAAATGCGACAGGTTGTGGGTTCGATCCCCACTCCAGGAAATGTAAAATTTAATACTTTCATTTCTTGGGCTTGGTAATAATCAAAGCGCGGCGTTGAGTTCCGCCACTCAACACGCAATGCCTTAATTCGGGGAAGTGGGGAACGGAATTGTTGAAAGAGAATAGAGTGTCTTAACACTATGCATATAATATACTATATATTATATGCGGGATACAGCGTGAAGTTAAAAAAAAAATAGAAAACTTAAAAACTACTTATTAGATCTTAACTAAATTTAAATACTGAAGCACTAGCTATCACATAAATGGAGTGATCAAAATTGGTTCACCCAGTAAAAAGTTATACGGTGACACACATAAATAATATGAACGAGATTATATTATAAGAATCTCCTTTTTTAAAGTCAATTAAAAAGCAGCATTACACATTTACTTGCATAGCAGAGTAGTCAGAGGGAACTTAGTGTCAAGACACTCCGTTCGTCGCTTTTCATTACATTTTAAGAGATTACGTGTTGAGAGGCTGAATTTAATGCTGCGCTTTGCCTTGTATATCATTTTGAAATAATAAATAAATATCAACTGGTGATAAATTTTCTAATTTTTTACAAGTATTAATATTATATTACATTTAATGTAAGTATATCTTGCAACGGTATTTTCTTGCCATCGGATTTATTTGAAAATATGCACATGCGTCCGAATCCAACAACAAATACATAAGAACATAACTTTAACATTTTAAAAATATAAAAAGGAAAAAAAGACCCTTTTTTTTTCTCAAGACATATTGCACGACACACAACAGCATGCAATGCTTTCATTTGGCAACGGAGATGTTAAAAGAGAATGGAGTAACACTAGACACTAGACACTAGTTTCTCTGGTTTCGTCTGCCTACCCTGCTATGTAGCGAAAAAAAGACAATTTATATATGTTTTTTACATACTCATGATATAACTATACAATAGAAGCAAGCTATAGTATTCCACCATCGACATAACGTAGCCTATACCATAAGCCTGCACCATTATCTCGTCAGCCCGATCCAGCCTACATTATAATCGGAATATTAATGCGACGGACAACATTAAATGCGACATGCCCGTACATCAAACTACTTTATTATTAAAACTGTGTATCGATTTATTCATATTTTATTTATATGAATGAGGTTATGATAAATAGTTTTTATATGAAATTTGGATGTGTTTCTAATTTACGTTATATTTAAGCTTTTGAAGTGTCATTCTCAAGTGACTTAGGATAAACAAATATTAGGGCGGGTTTAAAAAATTAAACGTTGCAAGAATCGAACCCGTGACTCTTGGAATCTAGTCCAAGTATGATTTTTATTGTTTTCAGGATTAATTTTGAGTAAAAGATGAAAAAAATATGGCTTCAATTCCAGATATTGCGTGTTAAGTGAGGAACTCAACGCCGCACTTCGTTTTGCGGTAACAAAAATAAATTAAATATAATTATTTTGCCTAGTGGATATTGAGCACACAGCCATTACTATTACTAAACACTACCTACTGCAATAGGATGACCTCAAGTTATTTATTATTTAGAACTATATTTATGATTAAAAAAAAAATAATCGTTATAATATAACCCCCCTCTGTCCACCACTCCGGAAAACTGTGTTTGGTTCAAACTCCCCCGTTCCTAGACTCTGCAAGTTGGTTAATGAGTACAGTGACGTATTAGATATTAATGTAGATTCGATTTATGTTAAATACAAAACCAATTATTGCAATTATTGCTATTTTCTTTTTGTTTTTTTTTTCTTGTCTTATTACTGTATTATTCGCACTTAGGAATCAATTTTGTTTTGACGAAGCATGATGTATCTGCCTATAAGTGTGTTACGCCTAGATTAAGTCCTGTGTACTGAATATGTTACTTGTATGTACTGATGTAAACAGTTGGTGGATCAATAAATAAATAAATAAATTACTAATTTATTTACTTTATTTGTTATTTTTATATATAGGGATTATGTTAAAGCTAATAAATTATCTTATAGCTTATTCAAAGGTTAAAACAATTATAGTTTTTAACCGGCTTCAAAAAAAAGAAAGTTCTCCATTTGACTGTACTTTTTTATGTGTGTTAACGCATAACTTTTTAGCGGATGAACCAATTTTTATGATTCTTTTATTATAGATAGCTACTGCTTCTCATGTAGTCCCATTTAAATTTAGCTATGATATGACGAATAGTTTTTGAGTTATTCGTAATTATTTTATTTTTTAGTGCATTTTATTTTCTGTTTTTGTTAAAATCTTAATAACAGAGTGATAAAGTTCTCCCTATTTATAACACAAGGTGAATCACACTTGAGTGAAAGAAAAAAACATGATTCATATTCAATGAGAACGTCTAAAAATATTCTATGGAACATTTTCCAAGCAATTTATTATGAAGTGAAATATTATGGGACAAGTATCGTTTACATTTTGAGGAGGGGTCCTTAAGGGGCGTTTATTAACGTTTGCTAAGTGTTAACAGTTAGAGGCCAGTTGTGACTGGTTGTGGGTTCGATTCCCACTCCAGGAAATGTTTTTAATATTAAATTATTAGTATTTTCAGTTCCTCACTCTGGTAACAAGGTAAAGTGCGACGTTAAGTTCCACCACTCAGTATGCCACAATACGGCGCAAAGTGAAAGGAAACCTTAGGAAAATGGCATATCTTAACACTAGTTCTCAGTTTCCCCCTGTCTAGCATCAGCAGTGTGTCAGCGTGAAACTACGCCGTTGTACATTTCATTATCTTTTTTTATACTTATGACAAAAAAATTATATGTTTACAATTACAGGTAAAGGTCATCGCGTCGAAATAGGGCAGCGTCTAAATGTGATTGGTTATAGGTTCCCATTCGCGTGAATAATTATATTCAAATTATTTCTTATCCGCTCTTATACGACAAAGTGCAGTATGAAGATCCGCCAATTAACACGCAATCTATCGAATTCTGGCAGAAAGCGGCGATCAGAGTGTTATAACACTAGGCTATCTACAACTACCTTATTTAAATATTATCCTAACAATAGAAACTATCTACTCCTTCCTCCAGAATTCCTATTCCTAACCTGTTAATATTACAAAAGCTTACATTTTCATTCGTACATTTTGCTATATAAATAAATTATGTATGACAAATTGATTCTTTCATTCACTGTACTCTTGTAAATGTGATCGATAAGTAAAAGTAATGTTATCTATAGTAGTGTATAGGCCATCATGACAGCATATAAGTAAGCTCAAATAGTTATGTTTTCGATCCTTATTTGGACAAATAATTAATATTGTTATTATTATAATAATTGTATTAACGCCTGTCGTGGCGCAGAGATACAAGTGTGCGACTGTAAACGCGACAGGTTGTGAGTTCGATCCACACTCCAGGAAATGAACTTTTTTTCAGGGTTTCCAGGGTTTGGTAACAAGGCAATGCGCGGCGTTGAGTTCCGTCACTCAGCACGCAATGCCTCAATTCGGCGAAACCGGGGAACGGAGTTTCTTAACACTAAGTTCCTACCCTGCTATATGCAGGATACAGCGTGAAGCTATGTATGTATGTATGTATATTTTTCTTAAAAATAATCAAAAAATATTTTAACATTGTATGATCCATAAATTTAAAATTTCTCGTACTAAAATCCTCCTTCCTCCCACATTACCGTTCGTTCTAGCCAATGAGGTACTCACATTCAAATCCTTTTAAGTAATACTCATTTAATACGACGTTCTTGTAACATTTGTATATTACGTGACAAACGTAGCTGTTAAGAAGGTAACTTAACTAGCAAAGCCGCAAGCTAAACCCCGAGTTAAAGCGGCCGCATATTATGGAATTTTGCCTAGCGTTTTTATTTGTCGAGGTTCTTAAATGTAAAAAATATATGTAGTAAGAGCTATCTAAACTATATTTTTTATATAATTGCAATGATATTATTTGATATTTTAATAAAAAGTGAAAAATAAAGCAAAAGTTTTGTATTCTATTTGTCATACAAGAAAATTGAAAATATTTTTTATAGCACAATTTAATAGACTAAAAAAAAGTTTTTTATACAGATTCATATTCACGTAACAATTAGCTTGATATCTCTTCCTTATAAATATATTTTTTCTTTCTCACTCCAGGAAGTCAAACGCAAAGTCTCTAAAGTGGTTGGTTTCAGCGATATTTACACATTTATTTTCATATACGCATATATATTCATATTTGAAAAAAAAAGTTGAAAAACCGACGTTTCGAAAGTCTTACAGTGAACAAGTACCACCTGAGACCACAAAATAATTTCATTCATAATATTTTAACTCTAGGACACTTGCCTACTTTAAAAAACATGAAATTCAAATTAAAAAAAATAGCTTCACGCTGCTTCACGCTGTAACCCGCATATAGCAGGCTAGGCAGAGGGAACTTGAGAACATTCCTCACTTTCCGCTGAATTGAGGCATTGCGTGCTGAGTGGCGGAACCCAACGCCGCAAAAAAATAGCTATATGTAAAATCAAACACAAAATTCCACAATATACGGTACACTTTACATTTGTTAATATATTTATTTAAACCTCACTCAATAGTGGTGTCACGCTTCAATGGTGAGCAACGTCGGGACAGATCGTTAGCAGTGTAACAATACTGACTAAATCATATTGTTCTATTCGTGTACACAATACGTTTATTCATTGTAAATATGATAAGCCGAATATTATATTAATGTTTAGATACATATATAAAGACATATATGGACTACTTCCAAAAAGTTGGAAGTTTTGAATTCGATTGCATTTCTAAGTTTCAGTATAGTTTATAGTTTGGTGGTAGGAAGTTCGTCCTCCGTCTGGCTTGCGACCACTATCATGTCAAAGACGAACCGCCAAATATCTTATGATGTGTTTTCGGTTCGATGTCATACAACGTCTCTGGTTTTGTAGATGTTCGTGGGCGAAGGTAATAACTTACCATCAGGTGGTCCTTCAGCTCGTTTGTCATCCGTTATCCATAAAAAAAAATGTAAGTTAAGTTGTAAGGCTTTCACACTTACATATTTTAAATGAAACAAGTTAAGTACTTCAAAAAAAAGGAGATTTTCAAATCGATTGTATTTTTTTTTAATTATGTTTTACCGCATAACTTTTTACTGGGTGAACCAATTTTAAAGGATTTTTTATATGATAGCTAGTGCTTTTGATGTAATTCGGTTTAAACTTAGTTAGTAAATCATTATTGAAAATATTGTAATGTTTAAATTTAATTAATAAATTAAAAATAAAATTATGATGCCTCAATTCGCGGAAAGTGGGGAACGAAATTGTTGAAAGAGAATGGAGTGTCTTAACATTAGATTCTCTGGTTCCTTTTACCTACCCCGCTATATGCGGGATACAGCGTGAAGTTAAAAAAATAAATAAAATGATTACGAATAACTCAAAAACTGCTCGTCAGATGTTAACAAAATTTAAGTGGAACCACATTAGTAGCACTAGTTTTTATATGAAATAAAAAATACATTAAAATTGGTTCACCCCATAAAAAATATAAATAATGCATATAATAAAAAAAACAATCGAATTGGGAACCTCCTTTTTAAAAAAAGATTAAAAATAAGGTAAAAGAAAAAAAAATGATGCTCTTCAAATAGGAAACATCGACGCTGTCAAGACGAGGACATTACTATACGTTAGCAAAAAGAAGTAAATGACGATGTCAAACAAACACATAATTTTATATAAAGACGCAATCATTTCAACGGGATCACGACGAAATAGCGCCAACTTACGCACATATTGTGACATACGGCTGTTAAGTTCTTATTTCATTTTTGTAATGAAAATTATTATTAATTTTCACTTCATAAATTCTTTATTGTACTTAAAATATATGAGAAAAAGTAAATACATTTTTTAGTTTACAAAGGTGGACTTATCCCTGAAAGAGTTTCTCTTCCAGTCTACCTGTGGAAGTGGATGAGTATGTTACAGGCGGGATTAAAGTACAAAAAAGAAAAAAGCAAACAATAATAGAATATATGTAATCATAATAAATATATAATATACCATACCTACATACAAATATTAAATAAATAAAAAAAATACATAAATAGACTATACAAAAATATATTCATAATTTATATATAATAAATATGTATACACACATATATACTATAAAAAAAATGAATACGATCGTTTTACTTATAATATTAGTCTCACTGAAAACTGTTACAAGCTGTGAGTAAATGCTGTTTCAGAAGAGCTTTCAGAAGAGTTTATTTTTAATTATAAAAATTATTATTATTGAATTTTTGTAATGCCACTTTTTGTAACGGTTAAAAATGTTAAACTAGCGTCTCGTCTCGACCTGATCGAAAATTCGTAATACGTTGAAATTATTGATAAAAATTGATCTCTGACAAATAAACTTCTTATTGTGTTGACTGATTAAATGGGGAACGGAAATTTTAAAAAGAGAACAGAGTGACTTAACACTAGGTTCTCGTGTCCCCTCTCTCTACTTTGCTATATGCGGGATACAGCTTGAAGTAGTACCTCAAGTACTACTCCACTCGATTCAGAAAATATATAAAGATCAAAATTAAACAATTTAGTTACCTTTTTTCACTTCAGATGCTTTGACCATAAGTCAAAGTCAAAGTCAAAGTCAAAATTTCTTTATTCCATAAAAATGCTTAACATTTACTTGGACATGTCATAAAAGTAGAAAAAAAAATGCAAAACAAAATAACCAAAAAAATGTGCAATTTTGACTTGAAAAAAGCCCGTTCAAATGGTTGAGCTCATTAGAAGATACAGGCAAAGAAACTCATGGCCACTCTTTTTAATTGCCAGTATTTGTTACAAATTACAATTAACAATTTTAACTTAGAAATAGAGCAACTCATTTCCAAACATCTTTATCGTGAACATAATCTTTAACAGAGTAATATGCTTAAGCCATACCACATGAATACAAATGACTTTGCCAATGTCACATTGTATTGCGACTGTATGAAGAACATACAAAGGAGGTGGTCAGTAAAGAGTAGATAATATTTACATATTATAAATTGCATTTTAAGAACGACTCAATAATCCTACTTCGACCTTCAGCTATTTTTTTGTTAACTTCACGCTGTATCTCGCATATAGCAGGGTAGGCAGAGGGAACCTGAGAACCTAATGTTAAGAAACTTCGTTCTCTTTCAACAATTCCGTTCCCCACTTTCCGCCAGATTGAGGCATTGCGTGTTGAGTGGCGAAACTCAACGCCGCGCTTTGCCTTGTTACCAAACCCAGAAAATGAAAATACTTGATTTCAGCTATAACAAATAAAAATTTACTATAGATCTAAAAGGTTAGTAAATAATAAAGCTCAGCACGCTATCAGTACGTAAGTATCAACAATCGTCACAACGTCTCCTCCCGATGTTAATGGCCGCTATTTGACGTTAGACATTGACAAATATATGTCTTTCACACTCGCAGCTGATTGGTTAACTACAGTATCAGTGCCCTGTTAAAAATCTGTAATATATCAAGAGGAAATCACTTCCTAATATACTGGTAAAGGTTGGTTGAACTGTTTTTGTGAGTTAAAGGGGAAGAAACTTCTTAGCAATCCATGAATTCACCATGCCCGTCGTATCGCAGAGAGAGGAGTTTGCAGAGTGCCTGGGACTTACGATCCGAGTGTAGGTTTAAGATACCCCTTTAGAATGCATTAATGCCTTGACTTTCCGAACTCCTCTCTCTATCTAGCCAAAGTTGAAAAAATACGTGCTAAAAATGAACTGATGATAGTTCTAGAAAGGCCGAGATCTTTTAGTAAATTATATAGATTTCGCTGTTATACCTCTCACTATTCTAAACCTATTTCTATTGAGTTCGTTGGTAAGATAAGTTGGTAAGTACTTGTTCAACTGATCTTAAGGTATATTTGTTTCTCACGGAACCGTTAATTCCATCAGTTTTATAGTAGTGTAGTAATTTTGAAGTAATTTAAAATTACTACATTATCGTCATATTATTTAGTAGAACTGTCGGACAGGTCTTAGTGTCATGACACTCCGTTTTCCACTACAAATAGGGACACAATAGCGTTTACAGTCAGAGGTTTCCCCACTACGCCACAATGACCTCAAAAACCATCCATCCATCCACTATTACATCCATGTTATTTCCTTAAAACAACTAGTAAGTTCTCCTTAAATAATCCATTTAAAACAAAACACTATCTAACACGGGACTCGGGAGCAAACCCGCAACTTTCACGTTCACGTTAAACTTCTAATTTGATCTATTGCTTCAAACAGTTTAACACTGAAGTCAATTAAGTAGAAACTAGAAGCGACAATTACCTCCTTTGTAACTCGTTAGCAGAAGTTAAAATGTACGTGGGTTTTTCACCTGTAATTATGTAGTTGGATATCTATGAAGTATATCTTTGTGGACTAGAGTATTATGTATCAAAGTTAACGTTAAGTAATAAAAAAGTTAATTTCTGCCTTACCCTTTCATCATGTAAGTATTTAAAAAGATTTGTTTGAGATTTGTTGATTATGAAAATTTTAATCATAATAAAAAGCACTTCAATGTGTCGTGGTACAGAGGGACACATGCGAATGTAAGCGCGACAGGTTAAAATTAAAATTTATAATAAAGTATAGTTTTCAAAATCAACGACTAAAACAAATTCACAATGTACGTGATAAAACAGTAAAAAGGTACTTTACATAGAAGAGGACTCTTAATTTAGCCACAATTGTCCATCCAGTGATTTCATCCTTTATAGGTCATTCACTTTGTTATTTTTTTAAATACTTATAAAGCACTACAGGCTAGACAGAGAGAACCTAGTGTCATAACACTCAATGACCGAATTTGAGACATTGAGTATTAAGTGGCGGAACTCAACACCGCACTTTATCTTACCGGAGCGATGAAATGATTTTTTTTTTTTTTTGAAGTTTTAAAGTCTTAATCACACACTTAGGAAACGAAAAACATATTTATAAAACGTATAAAAATTGAATTGACGGATATAGAACGCATGGCTTAGTGGTCAGAGCGCTTGGACGGTTTCCAAGACGCGCGGGTTCGGGTTCCGCTACGTTCAAATTTTTATACGTTTTCTAAATAAAAAAATAATTTATTATTAATTATTAATATATATTAACTCTGCACCACGATGAAATCAAAAATTATAATAAAAGTTATTTTAATAAAAAATCAATATTTAATCAAATGTTTCTATTCTATTTTTTTTCTATTACAAATATTTATGTTAGAGAAAAATTGAAACTTTTTATTAAAACGCTGCACTGAACTGAACGTAAATCAAATTACAAAGATAATAAAGCGGGTGAGTACTCACGTTTTATTGTATGACTATACTTGTTGTTGATTATAATAAATAACAAGAAGAAGAAGGCAGAAGAAGGCAGAAGAAACCAAGAAGCCAAGAAGCCATCATGTCAGTGTCCAACAGTGCATGTCATAATTGTGGGTCAAGCTTTTTGCGCATAGCTGGATCGGCAGAGAATATAATACTAATAAACCATTTTCCATTCGAAATAATAAATGGGTGGCGCAACTCAACGCCGCGATTTGTCTGTGCCAGAGAAGAAATGAAAATAATTTAATTATAATCCTACGACTGGGGATGTAACCCACAATCAACGTTTTTTATGATTTTTTTAACAATGTTTCTAACTTAAAATCTCAAAATTTCTTTTAATATTAAAATCATTATGTATACCTACATTTTTAATATTGTAGTTACATGCTTTAATAAAATTATAAAATATCCTGCCTTTTTTCTTGAACATTGCAATTTTACTAGAAATCGCTGTAAAAAATCTTTAAAGGCACGTAGAACGGGTATCATAACTTCGTTTGACCAAAAAAAATCACCACTCTTTGTGGGGAAGTTAAAATCTGTCAGTTCGAACCGCGTCACGCTGAGCTAGTTTCATTTTTTCCATTTATTATAACCGCCGATATTTTGCGGCCAAAATTGAGATTTAAAATTCTGTGTCAACTATGAAAAATGGATGATGTTAGTTTTCGTTTACCAAATAAAGTTTTAAACGAATTGTTACGTTTCACTGTTGTGAATGATTTTTTTTAACTTCACGCCTTATCCCGCATATAGCAGGGTAGGTAGAGGGAACTTGAAAGGCACTCCATTCTCTTTCAACAATTCCGTTCCCCACTTTCCGCCGAATTGAGGCAGGGCGTGTTGAGTGGCGGAATTCAACGCCGCGCTTTGCCTTGTTACCAAACCCAAGAAATGAAAATACTAAATTTTACATTTCCTGGAGTGGGAATCGAACCCACAATCTGTCGCGTTTACAGTCGCACTCTTGTACCTCTGCGCCACGACAGACGTTTGAATGAATTGTTTTTATTATTTACAAAATGTGTTGGCGGAAAGAACAAAATGAAAGAACACTCCTTTCTGTCTAAGCCTCCCATGATTTAAGATAAAAAAATCCTTAGTATTCCATGGAGAGGGAAATTGTGGAACTGGGTCTGGTAACAAAGCTCCGCGTTGAGTTCCGCCACTCAGATCGTAATGCTCCAATCTGGTGGAAAGTGAGGAACTGAATTGTTAAAAGAGAACGGAGTGTCTTAACACTAAGTTCTCAGGTTCCCTCTGCCTACCGTGCTATATGCGGGATACAGCGTGAAGCTAAAAAAAAGATTCCATGAATTAAATTTGCTGGTGCCCATGACGTTGAATGGAAAAGAGCTATTAGTCAAGTGTAGGTTTAAGGGGTCCTTTAAAATGAGCTCATTGCTCTATCTAAGCTCCTCTCTCTAATAAAATTTGTAGAGACTAGTGAGTCCTTCAAAATAAGGAACGAAACGAATAAAATTAATATACAAATGCGAAAACTTGTGAGGATAGATGGATCTTGTTACTCTCACGCTAATACTGAACAAATTTAGATTAAACCTTTCCATGCTACCCGCATATAGCAGGGTAGACAGAGGGAACCAGAAAACCTAGTATTATAACACTCCATTCTCTTTCAACAATTCCGTTGCCCACTTTCTGCCGAATTGAGGCATTGCGTGTTGAGTGGCGGAACTCAACGCCGCGCTTTGCCTTGTTACCAGACCCAAGAAATGAAAATACTACATTTTACATTTCCTAGAGTGGGAATCGAACCCACAAACTGTCGCGTTTACAGTCGCACGCTTGTGCCTCTGCGCCACGACAGGCGTTCTACGTGTCTGCAGACTACAATATATTTCTTACATATAATCAGAAACATACAGTCCACAATTTATAAGGATTTTATGCAATTCATAGTCATATTATTATGATAAGTAAAATTTAAATAATAAACGACATTTATATTAATGAAGCAATATTATCTTATAATATTTTTAATAAGTAATCAATAAAATTCGGTTTTGTTGTTGCTATCATTTAATTATTCTTGTGGTTGGTTTTATCCAATGTCTACATGGAATAAGCAATCAACATTTTTATCAATTGCATGGCAATAACTGGATTAATAATCTATTCAGTCTATGTATTGACATACGAGTATATGTATATACATTATTTATAAGTTTAGTATTTGCACTTTCTAGGTTTGGTAACAAGTGCGGTGTTAAGTTCCGCCACTCAGCACACAATGCCGCCTCAATTCAGCGGTAACGGAACGGAACGGAGTGTCTTAACACTAGGTTGCCTCTGCCTACCCTGCTATATGCGGGATACAGCGTGAAGCTATGTACGTATGTACATTATTTCGTCGCAATGTATCTTGACTGGGTAAAAAGTATATTATAACTATACAAAAGAGGCTCTCTGTCTACATAAAACAGACTTTTTAGCTTCACGCTGTATCTCGCATATAGCAGGGTAGGTAGAGGGAACCTGAGAACGTAGTGTTAAGACACTCCGTTCTCTTTTAACATTTCTGTTCCCCAATTTCCGCCGAATTGAGGCATTGCGTACCGAGTGGTGGTGTCCAACGCCTCGGTTACCAGAGATTTAATACTAAATATAAATTATTAAATATATTTAATATTTTTAATCCCTAGAATGGGAACCAAACCCACAACCTATCGCGCTTACAGTCACACGCTTGTGCCAGCGCCACAACTGGCCTGGACTGTTACGCTTGTTTATAAAATAAAATATTGTAATTAGAATATTTCGTTGAAACATAATAAATTGTTTTGCGCAAATATTACACATTATGAGTGGACTATAATTGCATAACCGCGAACTGGCAGCCGCCTTATTAATCATTCTGAACCATATTTATTAAACACATTTAATATTTATTCTGCAGTTAGTGTTTCATTTCCATACAATTTTAAGAGACCATATTGTCATTTAATATTTATATGGTTTGTTTTATATTTTTTATATTATGACTAGGTATATAATTTTTAATTTCCTTCTCTGGTAATAAGGCAAAGCACGGCGTTGAGTTCACACAAGCGTGTAACTGTAAGCGCGACAGGTTATGGGTTCCCACTTCAGGAAATGGAATTTTCCTTTCCCTGGGTTTGGTAACAAGGCAAAGCGCGTTGTTGAGTTCCGCCACTCATCACGCTATGCCTCAATTTGGCGGAAAGTGGGGAACGGAGTATCTTAACACTAGGTTCCCTCTGTGTACCCTGCTACATGCGCGATACAGTGTGAAGCTATGAACGTATGTATGTAACAATTTTCTTACCAAATTGCATTAAGTAAAACAATACATACTAAACAAATAAAGGTTGCTTTAACATTGCGTGTTCAAAAGGAATATTTAATATTTAATTCCTCACTTCCTAAACTACACTTGCACAATGAATCTGAGAACACCCTGTAGTAAACATGGTGGTTAAATAGCCAAAACAAACAACAAACAATGTTGTTTTACTCCTGTTGTTATATTGTTATAAAAAAGTACTATTTCTTGTACTGTTTAGACAATGGAACTATGCGTACTTTTATATTTATATCCCTATTTTAACTCGTCAGATATTAACTTAATTTGACTGAAACGACATCACAAGCACTACTTAAAAGTTATGCGGTAACATATATACATAAAAAATACAGTCGAGTTGAGAATCTTTTCCTTTTTTTAAATTCGGTCAAAATATTTAAGACAAAACTCAATGTCCAGTTCCGCGGGCGGGTATGGAGAGTTGATTGTCTTAACAGAGGTTCTCTCTGTCTATCCTACTAAGTATCGGATAAAAGCAAAGCAAAATACATATCCTTGTTGAGATACACAAAGGAATTTATAAAGGCGTAATGAAAGAAATAGAAAGAAGGTGTCATAGATTTTTTTACTTATAATTTCAAATTTATATATATTACAGGCTACTGTAGTGCAGTGGGACAGCATCTTACTGTAAACGCGATGAGATGTAGGTTCGTAGGTTCGATCTCTCCTGGGAGGGGGATGATTTTATATAAACTATTTTGATTTCTGCTTGGTACAAGTGGCAGTTCCACTCAACACACAATGTATAGATTTCAGGCGTAAAATTGACTACTCTGCTATGCGGGAAATAGTATGAAGCTGCATAAAAATTAATTTAATAAAATATTCTGGTATAATAAATTTAGTTACCATTAACTACATTTTTTTTTTTTTTTAGTATTAACTAAATTTATGATGAAGATTTTGTAAGAGAAAATTATGTTAAAAATAAATAAAGTTTGACCACTTGAATTATTCATAACAGTAGCTACATATATACAAAATATGAATCCCACATAAGGAATATTAAATCACATGTTATAACCACGCATTGATTGTAATGAGGCGTAAATAATGTTCAGAAATAGTGAAATTTATTAATAAACCAGTAGGAATTTGATGCGCACGTACTATTAAATGTCGGTCACTCACTATGTTACAGTTAAAACTCTTAATCGGTCAAATTGTTTATTGATAGAAAAGCTTTTTACAAAAATTAATGGAAATAAATCAAATTATAATGTATATGTATGTAACGCCTGTCGTGGCGCAGAGGCACAAGCAAGCGACTGTAAACGCGATAGGTTGTTGGTTCGATTCCCACTCCAGGAAATGTAAAATTTAGTATTTTCATTTCTTGGGTTTGGTAACAAGGCAAAGCGTGGCGTTGAGTTCCGGCACTCAACACGCAATGCCTCAATTCGGCGGAAAGTGGGGAACGGAATTGTTGAAAGAGAACGAAGGGTCTTAACAGGTTCTCAAGTTCCCTCTGCCTATCCTGCTAAATGCGGGATACAACGTGAAGTTAAACTATATTCTAACAATAATGTTACATTATTTTAATACTCGGTAGAATGATTATATTTAAATATTTTTTATATTCTCCGCTTTGCTTTGCTAAGACAAGCGCTGCATTGAGTTTCGCTACTTAACACGCAATGTCTCGTATTCGGGCAGAATGTCTTTACGCTAGGTTCTTTATACCCTGATATGCATGAAACTGCAAAAGAAAACTTTTATAATCAGTTATATCTAAGTTAAGCTTCTAGTTCAAATGATATTTGGCTGATATAACATTTTAACTGTAGCAAGTACATTAATATTCCGGTCATAATGAAGGCTGCAACGAGCGGATGGGATAATGACTTCGGTTTACAACATTACGTCACTCGTATGGTTTAAACTGTAAATTGTAATAATATAAAGCTGCGAGTAATTTAACTGTATGGTTGTATAAAAATATTATATTTTTCATTTGTTTTCGCCTTGAAATTGACATACGCCATGCTAATGACACATACATACACAAACATACATACATACTTAGCTTCACGCCCACATATAGCAGGGTAGGCAGAGGGAACCTAGTGTTAAGACTCAGTTCCCAACTTTCCGCCCAATTGAGGCATTGCGTGCTGGGTGGCGGAACTTAACGCCGCGCTTTGCCTTGTTACCAAACCCAGGAAATGAAAAATTCCTAGAATGGGAAACGAATCCACAACCTGTCGCGTTTACAGTCACACGCTAGTGGCACTAATTTTACTCTTTATAATATTATTAATATTTTCATAGATGGGATAAGTACTTTCAACGAATAACGTTAGTATTCACTGTAAATTATCATAATATAAAGCGAATATACATAAAGGTCCAAATAAAAATAATCACTGTCATTTTAAATGAAACTAGTTTAAACGAATTAATCACTTGTATTTTGGTAATCAAATAACATGATTAATCCCTTTTTAGCAAACAAAATGTTAATTTGTAATTTAAATTTGTATTTTTGATATAGTAAAGCAAATTAATAATATATTCATACGTGAAGGTACAACTTAACCCCCATTTTTTTGGCTTCACTGTTATGTAGCGAGGTAGGCACAGGGAACCAGAGAACCTAGTGTTAAGACACTCCGTTATCTTTTAACATTTAATCCGAATTAAGGCATTACATGCTGAGTGGCGGAACTCAACGCCGCGCTTTGCCTTTTTACCAGAGCGAGGAAATGAATAGAGTAAATATTATTTAATATTGTCATTTCCTTGAGTGGAAATCGAACCCACAACTTGTTGTATTTAAAGTCGCACGTTTGAACCTTCTTTTAACAAAAAACGGACGTAGAAGTGATGAATGAAATTTGGCACAGTTAAAGTTTATATGGAAAAATAGTGAAGAAAACCAATGTTTTTATAAATTAATGCTTTAGAAATATATTAAATTAATACAATAAATATTACACACGCTACAATGTGATTAACATATACTTTCGTATAAAGCGACAAACCATAGTAACGTGTATTATCCGTCATCTCGTCCACTAGTAACATATTAAAGCCTTAAGACTGCCAGAATCTCTTGAAATAAAAGTAGAACTAGAGTGAGGTAGATAGTACCAGCAATTTTGTACAGCGACACGATAATACGTAATATCAGGTACTTACTACTTGATTAAGTGCAACTAGCGTTTACTAACGCCTGTCGTGGCGTAGAGGCACATGCGTGCGACTGTAAACGTGACAGGTTGTGGGTTCGATTTCCACTCCATGAAATGTAAAATTTAGTATTTTCATTTCTTGGGTTTGGTAACAAGGCAAAGCGCGACGTTGAGTTCCGCCACTCAACTCGGCGGAAAGTGGGGAACGGAATTGTTGAAAGAGAATGGAGTGTCTGCCTACCCTGCTATATGCGGGTTACAGCGTGAACTTAAAAAAAAAAGAAAAAAAAAATATTATGGTCGAATTAATAAATTACAGTTTTCATCTAGTTCCGTTCAGTAGTTTTTGCGTAAAATATTAACAAACATTCATCGTAAAAATTACCCATTTAAATATTTCAAGAGACACAAATATTACCCATTTAAATATTTCAAAATTTTTATAGTAAATTAAAAAAATAGTAAAAAAAATTTAAAATTATCCAGAATTACATAACTATACATTAATAAAAATTAATTTGTGGTAGAAATGATTAGAGAAGGACGGCGTATTGAAGCTTTGCTCTGTTGCAGACAGGCTAAGATTGATAAGGGTATTATTCCCTTTATAGTTTGTAATTATAAGAACCGTGACGAACACACCACTCCTAAATTAAAGACAACTAGGGCAAAGGTCTAAAGGCATTGTTTAAAAATCTCTATTAAAATTGCTATATTCAATATTTCAGCTACACGATTTTTTCAGGATAGTCATAGAGAACATAGTGTTGATACACTGTGTCATTGACTTACTGAGTTCGACACGTTGTGTGTTGAGTGGCGGAATTGAACGCCGCGCTTTGTCTTCTCAAAGACAGCAGCACGAAAGAAAAGTCATAGTAAATCTAATGTCACTAGTGTCCCCGTTGACGCGTTAATAACACGTTGTTTTTATGTATATATCACTGTATAGAAACATGGATGTCAAACCATGGTAGTATGTGTAACATTTATTTTATTAATTTAATATACTTTTATGCATTATTTAAAAAAAAAAAAACATTCTGCACTCCTTCTCTATATAAAGATAAACTATAAGTGTATAACTTTCATGCCCCTCCGTTTGCTTAATTTTCATAAAAAGGGGTACTAAATTTTTGCCTAGCGTATTTATATATAGATTACACTAAACATTTTTCGCTTAACATCTGTCTTAGATATCGCGTTCACTAATACTTGTAAGCAGTAGGAAAGACCCAGAAAAAACTAACAACGAAGTAAATATTATAACAAAAAACACTTTTCTTTCTAAATAACAAATTTACATAATGAAATTATAATATCAATCATAATTTTTATCATGTTAGCAAATCTCAATTGAATGGGCATGCCATTTTTCAATGTTACCACAGCTCGTTCTGTCCTTTTCATCAGGTTTTACAAGCCATGAATCCGATACGCTATCTCATTGGCAAATTTAGCGTAAACCGTCTATGAGGCCGCGGTTATTTAGTGTAATGTAGGTATATTCGCACTATAAATATATTTCTTTTTTTTTTAACTTCACGCTGTATCCCGCATATAGCGGGGTAGGCAGAGGGAACCTGAGAATTTAGTGTTAAGACACTCCATTCTCTTTCAATATTTCCGTTCCCCACTTTTACTTATAACTTTTCTTTTATATTCTATACTTCTTTTTACTTAAAAGATATATGCTGTAGAGATGTAGCTCTTCGTAGAATTTTGTGGGACATTTATAGATTGATATGAGAGTAATAATTAAGATTTTAACAACAAAGGAAAACTGACTTCAAAGAAAATGTATTAAAGAATACAGTTATTACGAATAACTCATAAACTATTCTTCATATCTTAACTCAACTTAAATGGGACTACATCAAAAGCACTAGCTATATAATTATCAAGATTGGATCACCCAGTAAAAGTCGACAGAACAGTCAAAATGATAGCCTCCTGCTATTTTGAAGACAATTAAAAACTGAATTATTTTAGCAGATTTTTTACGCGTAGAGTAATAATCAATTAGAATCTACTAAATAGAATACTACACTTTTCGTCTGCAATCGAGACACGTTTGAGGAGTTTCTATTCCATTTGGAGATATAATGATGTATAAGCTATTTTAATATCCCCACTTTCGTCAGACAAGGCGCGGTGTTGTGTTCCATCATTAAGCACGCAATGTCTCGAGTTAGTAGTAGTTATAATAAAGAACTGAATGTCTCGATAATATTACAGGGAAAACGATGATGCTATTAAATCAATGAGTAATTCTGCTTTATTTTTAAATAACTGTTTTTTTTTTAATTCCACGCTGTAACCCGCATATAGCAGGGTAGGCAGAGGGAACCAGAGAAACTAGTGTTAAGACACTCCATTCTTTTTCAACAATTCCGTTCCCTACTTTCCGCCGAATTGATTGCGTGCTGAGTGGCGGAACTCAACGCTGCCCTTTGCCTTGTTGCCAAACCCAAGAAATGAAAATACTAAATTTTACATTTCCTGGAGTAATAACTTGAATATGAAATATCAGTTTCAGAATATCAAATACGTAGGCCCAACCGCGAATTCCCATCTTTTCCTAACGACATCGCCTAATGGCTGAATAACGACAAATAATCCGTACCGATCAATGCTTTATCTCTCATCTCATAAATTATTCATTTTACACAACAAAATAATGAATTAACAGACTCTTTGAACGCAGATGTTTTAAGCGAACGACTTAATTGAAAATGGGTATGTCAGATCTAATGTAATTGTATACTAGTTATTTTTTATCCTTATTTTTTTCGTATGGTAAAAGAGAATAGGCTAGATTGCAATACAATTATATATAAAAAATACTGTTTTTTACTAACGCCTGTTGTGGCGCAGAGGCACAAGCGTGCGACTGTAAACGCGACAGGTTGTGGGTTCAATTCTCACTCCAGGAAATGTAAAATTTAGTATATTCATTTCTTGGGTTTGGTAGCACGGCAAAGTGCGGCGTTAAGTTCCGCCACTTAACCCGCAATGCCTCAATTCGGCGGAAAGTGGAACGGAATTGTTGAAAGAGAATGGAGTGCCTTAGCACTAGATTCTCTGGTTCCCTCTGCCTACCCTGCTGTATGCGGGATACAGCGTGAAGTTAAAAAAAAAAACATGATATATATATATATATATATAAAATATATATATATATAAAATATATATATATATATAAATAAAATGACCAAATTGAGGTTTTTTTTATATTAATTTTCATAATTCTTAAGAAAAAAATATATCAAGTAATTTCACTAGTAAATATACTCTAAAACATAGTCGAGACAGCGTGCAAGTCTGAACACATCCAAGTTTACAAGAGCTTAACTATTATTTGCATTTAATTTCGCGCACGACGGTGAACTAACTTGGAAAGAGATTATTACGTGAAAGAGTTCCAAAGAGTTTTATATGCAATCAAATATCTTGTGATTTTAAGCTTAATTATCTAAGCTTCTGGTTTTTTAGCTTTCTCTGTAAGTGAGTAAAAGCGCAGCGTTGAGTTCCACCGTTGAACTAGCGATGGCTAGAATTGGTGAATTGGTGTAGAATATTCTGTTGTGCGGGAAAAAGCGTAAAGCTAGAAAAATAATATTTTTGCTCGAAAAAATCTATTTGTACAAGAAAATCGTGTATAAATATTTAAAATTTGAAAATTAAGTAGGGATTTTGTTAAACATTATTTATTATTAGCTATATATCACTGTTTTGTTTAACAATTGTAGTTAATACTTATAAGATTGCCATGCAAAATGCAGGTAAAAAGAACGAAAGATTAAGATTTTAATAATAAAAAGAAAATCAACTTCATATGAAACTAAAAAGTAAAATTATTACAAATATCTCAAAAACTACTCGTCGGAACTTAGCTAAATTAACCCTTCTGCAACTGAGGTGAACTTTTTATTAATACTCGACTGAGGCGTAGTCTGTCAGACGTCAAATTAAAATGCGCCTATTTTTAATATCTATAAATTAAACCAAATATTTATATCGAAATAGACATTAATGGACTTTGTTTAATTAGAATAAAAAATATGGAGGCTTAAAACAAAACTAAATAACTATTTTATATTTTTTTACTCATATATATTTTTAAAAAAACTTTTTCAGTAAATCCTGATTATTTGACCTGATTGTAAATCAAAGTATTTGAAAATTTAGCTACTTCAAAGCCTTCAAATTAACGCTTATACGCACGATACACTATTGTATGTAGTACGGACTGCCATTGACCATGGAAGCCAAGTCGCGAGTAATAGCTAGTTAACATATAAAAATAACATTAGAAAAAAATTACATGTGAGAATTCGGTATTGAACTCGCGTTGGTACAGACATAAAAAGTTCGTTTGGATTGTAAAAGAATGTAATGATTCTTCGCTTCGTGCATCCTATAAGAGAGGTAAATATGAGGATCAAGTCTATATTTTTGTATTATATACTTTTAAATTCACATGTATAAGAAAAATGTTTTTAAAAATATTCCTATAGAAAAAAAAATATTCCAACAAGCATATATGGATTTCAACGCAGCTGGATATGAACGTATAGTTTATTTGTGTAGGGAATTTGGACGAATTCCACGAGACACGAGTTCGAATCCTGTCATGTTCAAATTTTATATTTTTATTTAAATTTTTCTTAAATAATCGTCGTATTACATCAAATATTTGTAGGTTAATAAAATAGTTTCAATAGTTTTGCTTAATTTCAATAATTTAGTTTAAAAAAAATTATTTGTATTGAAACGCTTAGGATACACGTAAATAGATATTTTACGCACAGGATAGTAGTCAGAGAGAACCTAGTGTTAAGACACTTCGTTGTTCATTTTCTACCCTAATGCATTGAATATTGTGCAGCGGAACTCAACGCCGCACTTTGTCTTACCAGTAGAAATAAAAATATTTTAAATATAATTATTCCCTCGAATAAGAATCGACTCCACAACCAATCATAATTACAACCAAATACTGCCACTGCACCACTATAGCCTTTATCTGCATAATTTTAAAAATTAAACATATTAATAATAGAGAAAATTCATACAATAATAAATATACAAACATTTAACTATTTGTTAATTCACTGTTGTGAACACAACATTACAACTCTATCTTCAGCTATAAAGCGGCAATAAATAATGAAATCACTGCGCTTATCACAAAATCCTGCATAGCCTGAGGTAAGGGGTAAAATGACGTAAATTACATTTATTTGACAATGAAAATGTACCCCGTTGTGGAATACCCATGTGGTTACCATTATAGGAATATGGGCCTTGTTTTTATATATTATAAGTGTCATATTTCTATATAGTTTTCTTGAATGATAGCAAACTCTTCAATCTGCCTGACATCTTTTGTGTGTCGTAAACTCACTGTATAATGTTTTACGCTTATAAACTGTCGAATGTGATGTTTTTTGTTACCTTTTGCATATGGTTGAGGTTAGAACTGGTGTTGCTACTACGGTTCTTTGTGAGATGGAATTATTATTTATTTTTGTTGGTTACAAATGTTGGTTATTAAGATGGACGGATTATTACGTAAATATTCAGATATTATAGATAGGTAGAGAGAGGAGTGCGGAAAGTGGAGGTGAACGTTAATGCGCATTTTAAAGGGGCCCCTTAAGCCTACACTTGGGCACTCTCCAAGCTCCTCTCTCTGCAACTCGTTGGGCCCGGAACCCGCACGGTGAATCCATGGATTGCTAAGGAGTTTCTTCTCTAATATATTGATAATGTAAAAAAACATTTTTGGCTTTCAGCATTTTTCTTCGTATAAATATTAAATATCGCTATATATGTTACATATCACTCCCCCGTCTGCACATATTTTGTATAATTATTAAGATTACAAATAAAAAAATTAACTTAACTAAAACTAAAGAAAATTAACTGTCGTGGTGCAGAGGCACAAGCTCAATTCGGCGGAAAGTGGGGAACGGAATTGTTGAAAGAGAATGGAGTGTCTTAGCACTAGGTTCTCTGGTTCCCTCTGCCTACCCTGCTGATAAGCGGGATACAGTGTGTGTTAAAAAAAAAGAACAAAATCTATCAAAGTCCTATTAAAGTTACGCAAGCCAATAGAAAATACGAAATAAAGGATACATATCTTCCACATTAACAAAATTTTAGGATACTCCGTTCTCGAGTTCAGTGCAATTTAGAAACTTCATACGTCGCTGTCTTAGGAAATAAAAATGTATTTCAATATACACATTTCCTCGAATAGATATCGACCTCATAACCATCGAGTTCGTACACAAATAGTTAGACCGTAACTAGACCACGATGGCGGCTAATCATATCATGTGTAGACTATACTGATACAGTATTAGATATGTGTATGAACATTCGCGTTACGTTCATATGCTTCATGAACGGATATTTCGTTTAGAGCCATGAAAACTATCCTTTTTAATATCTACTAGTGTCCCCGTAAATGCGTTAATAACGTATTGTGTAGTGACGTATATGTCACTTCGTATAAACATGGATGTCAAACCATGGTAGTGTGTGTAACATTTTTAAAAAAATATTTGCATTCAAAAAAATATTTCACTCCTTCTCTATATAAGCCATTTATTATAATTTACTACTTATAATTTTCGTAAAAAGGAATGCAAAGTTTTTGCTTCACTTATTTATATATAGATAAGGTTTAAGTGACAGCAGTTACAGCAACTGCAGCGGTAGGAAGAGAGAGTGGAGTGGAGAGTGGAGATATATATATATATATATATATATATATATATATATATATATATATAAAAAAAAAAAATATATATATATATATATATATATATATATATATATATATATATATATATATTAACTTTACGCTGTATTGTGTATCCCGCATATACCAGGGTAAGCAGAGGGAATCTGAGAACCTAGTGTTAAAACACTCTGTTCTCTTTCAACAAATCCGTTTCCCACTTTCCGCCAGATAGAGGCATTGCGTGCTGATGGGCGGAACTCAACGCCGCGCTTTGCCTTGTTACCCAACCCAGGAAATGAAAAATTCCATTTCCTGGAATGGGAATTTAACCCATAACCTGTTGCGTTTACAGTCGCACGCTTGTGCCTCTGCGCCACGACAGGCGTAAAAGGAATTTTCATTTCTCAAAAAAATCATTTGAAATATTTTCAGTTCTTCAAATCCTTTATCACTTGGGGCGAGTAAGGGCAGGAGTTGGGGCAAGTGCGACCCGATGGCCTTAGATAATTCTTAGTTTTAGATCCTTGATAATCTTGATCAGTTCTAAAAAATAGTATAAGCATACATACATACATACATAGCTTCACTCTGTATCCCGCATATAGCAGGGAAGGCACAGGGAACCTAGTGTTGAGCCTTCATTCCCCACTTTCCGCCGAAATGAGGCATTGCGTGCTGAGTGGCGGAACTCAACGCTGCGCTTTGCCTATAGAATAAGCCAGTGATATGATTTGAAAACAAACCCTACTGTAAATTAGGACCGAGTCTCGCTGCGTTCAAATTATTATTCATTCTGTAAATATGATCTGCTGCAGTACTAATTAGCACCACTACAAATTTTTCGCACGCTTTAGTTTCACATACAACTATCTATGTAAAAAATCTTGCAAACCTCTTTTGACCTACTTCTTTCTATCTGATTTGCTTGTAAACTTGCACTCGATAACTTTGAGAACTTGATATCCTTAAGAGGACCAGGATAACGAAAAAAAATATTAAGAACATTATTTTTATTTTCGTCTTTGACCTAATTTGTTTCTAAGCATTATACGTTCCTCGCATCAAACAGTAAGAACTCCACAATTTAGTGATTTATATTTTACATGTTTATTATATATGAAGCCATCATGATGCAAAAACGCCTGTCGTGGCGCAGAAGCACAAGCGTGCGACTGTAAACGCGACAGGTTGTGGATACGATTCACACTCGAGGAAATGGAATTTTTCATTTCCTGGGTTTGGTAACAAGGCAAAGCGCAGCGTTGATTTCCGTCACTCAGCACGCAATTCGGCGGAAAGTGGGGAACGGAGTGTCTTAACACTATGTGCCCTCTGCCTACCCTATTATATGCGGGATACAGTGTGAAGTGATGTCTATGTATGTGATGCACTTTGGTAAGATGAAGCGCGATGTTGAACTCCGCCACTTTCCACGCAATGTCTGTGATTTGGGCGGAAAGCGGCGAACGGAGTGTTGACTTGACCTAGTGTCAAGTTCTCTCTGTTCTCTCTGACTACCCTACTGCTAGCAAACAAGCTCCAAAAATAGAAAACGAAATACAATAAAAATTTGAATATCGCTATAGCCCTGGCTCTATCATCTTAACCGAACAATAAATAGCACAGCAATCCCTCCTATGTCGTCGCGTGCCGCGGCAACTTAATGGACTATTAACCATACCCATTCAGCAAATCTAAAGCTCATCTATCTTGTTATTGACATCGCATATCGCATATGATAGGAATGATACAGTGCCTGTGAATGTATGGAAAATTTTGTTTTAAAATAAGCTAGTAAGATTTTAGCCACAGGGATACTATCTAACTGTAAATGTGCTTGGTTGTAGGTTCGATATAATAATAATAGCTTTATTGATCTACACACCTTATAATACATTTTCTTACACATAAATATACAAATAAATAAAATATAAAACTGGATTTCGATGTGTAGCCCCTCCTGGGTAAAAGCCTTCTCCAACTTGGTCTATTCTTTGCGGTTTTTGGCAACTTCCATTCAGTCTTCTCCTGCTATATTCTTGATGTCATCCACCCATCTTTTCCCTGTTGGATCCGACTTTGTCGTTCGGAGTGTCCACCTTTTGTCAGAGTATCTGGCTATATCTAGGTTCGATAAGTATATCTAATTGTTTTATAGCTCCACTTTAGTGAGAGAAATCGCGGCATTAAGTTGAAACTTCTCCGCTTGAGTGATGGATGGAAGCAATCTCAATTTCCGGTGGGAAGTAGAGAACGAAGTGTCCTAACAATATGTTTTCTCTGACTAACCTGCTATGAATGATAAGGGAATGTCGCCGTCTCCCCAGGGGAGTTGCTGCAACTGCTTCGCTATTCGCGCCCGTTTTTTAAGCTTAAGTTGAGCTAAGGATACTGGGAGAAAGGAGAACATTCTGCGCTTCAAAATAGAACATATATAACGAAGTTGGCTTCCCAAGCAATGAACCAAGGTATAATAGACTAACCTCTCACTTACTCAAGACCACGAAAATTAATATAAATGAAATGACGTAAAACTATCAAAAATAATGAAAAAAAGCTGTTGGTTCTCTTTTGTTATTCTGATTTTTTATATATCCGTTACAATATTTTCTTTTCATCCAGAGTTATTACAACTTGTGCAAATATTTTGATACCTCTTGAAATATGTTAAATAACGTAAATAAATATTGATGTGTTATTAACGTCTGTCGTTGTGCAGAGGCACAGGCGTGCAACTGTAGGCGTGAGAGGTTGTGGGTTCGATTCCCACTCCAGGAAATGTAAAAATTTAATATTTTCATTTCCTGGGTTTAGTAACAAGGCAAAGCGCGGCGTTGAGTTCAGCTACTCAGCACGAAATGCCTCAATTTGGCGGAAAGTGGGGAACGAAATTGTGTTAAGAGAACGGAGTGTCTTAACACCAGGTTCTCAGGTTCCCTCTGCCTGTCCTGCTATATGTGGAATACAGCGTGAAGTTAAAAAAAAATAAATATATTCTCTTATAGTATGAGAGCTTCACTCTTTATCCTACTTAGCAGGGTACTCAAATAAAAGCTAGTGTCAATGCACTCCATTTTCCGTTTTACGCCTGATTTCGAGTCTTCGACATTGCGTGTTAAGTAGCGGAGCTCAACGCCGCACATAATAATTTAAGTATATAACAAATTTCAAAAGAACCCCGAAATATGAATAGAAAAAATATCCCATAGAAATTTTAACATTCCATTTAGCACTCATGGTAGTCGATAACTCTCTTGACATCCCAAATGTATAACGATTTACATACTCCGTACACAAGTCAGAAGTAATAATATGATTTATTTATAAAGAGATTTGAGTTTCAATGGAACTTTTTTTTTTAACTTCACGCTGTATCCTGCATATATTAGGGTAGGCAGAGGGAACCTGAGAACCTAGTGTTAAGACACTCCGTTCTCTTTCATCAAATTCGTTCCCCACTTTCCGCCAGATTGAGGCATTGCGTGTTGATTGGCGGAATTCAACGCCGCGCTTTGCCTTGTTACCAAACCCAGAAAATGAAAATACTACATTTCCTGGAGTGAGAATCGAACCCACAACCTGTCACTTTACAGTCGCATACTTGTGCAACGACAGGCATCAATGGAACTTTGATAAAAATATTCTATTTTTCTCTAAAGACTTGTCAGTTATAAAGGTATTATTTACCAAATATTATCGTTGCGAAGTGAGACAAGGTATAGCTGTAAATATGATGGTTGTCATGCATGTGTTTGTCCCCACTCGAGAAGATTTTTATGCTTAAATTATATTAAATTAACTATTTTGTTGAGACAAAGCGCATCATTAAGTTTCACCACTGAACTACACAATATCATGATTTCGGGCGGAAAATGATGAACAGAGACACTTGACACTGCTTTGAAACTACCCAATTTCTACCAAATCAATATTGTACCACCTAATACTCAATATCTCAAAAATTTACAGAAAGTGGAAAAATAAATCATAACATATTATAACATTTGATTTTTTATTAACTTCACGCTGTATCCCGCATATAGCAGGGTAGGCAGAGGGAACCCAAGAACCTAGTGTTAAGACGCTCCGTTCTCTTTTAACAATTCCATTCCCCACTTTTTGAGGCATTGTGTGCTGAATGGCGGAACTCAACGCCGCGCTTTGACTTGTTACCAAACCCAGGAAATCAAAATACTAAACTTTACATTTCCTAGAGTGGGAATCAAACCCACAACCTGTCGCGTTTACAGTCGCATGCTTATGCCTCTGCAGGCAGGCGTTGTACCACCTAATAATCAATATCTCAAAAATTTGCAGAAAGTGGAAAAATAAATCATAACATATTATAAGATTTGATCGTTTATGGAATTATAAAAATACTTTCAATACCTTTCCAATATCCATAAAGATTTTTATAACTATTATTATATTGCAACAAAGGCTCTAACTAGTTCCAAGGCTACATCATTCTTACATAGAGCTAAAGAAAAAGCGTGTTGGTCGTTATAGTTATCAACCTAAGGCGAGAGGTACACTAAATAAAAAAATAGTAATATAAAAACTATATCTATACATTTTAAAAACTTGTGCTTCTGAGTGACTGACAGACAAAGTACGGGCGAAACTACTAGTCATAGAAATCTAAAATTTGGTATGTAGACTCCTTGGGTAGTGTAGAGGAGGAGTAAGGACTTCCTACGAAGACGGAAAAACGAGATTTTAGGATACATAGTCCACGTAAGTTAAGTCTTGGGATGCAGCTAGTTTTATAAGTCTGACTTTTATGTATAATATATATTTTATAAGTACAAATTTACTTTATTTATGACATAAAGACTATATAGACAAAGTGCAGCGTTGAGTTCCGGTATACAATACACAACTTACAGAAATCTGCGAGGAGTGGAGTGATGCATTATTCCAAAATTAGGAATAATGCATCACTCATTAAATTAATTTATATTATTAAAATATCCGTAGTAGACCGCGGTTTATTTAACCGGAAGTGACAACTGCCCCGATGTCAAACATCAATTAAAGAAATTAAAAATTTTGACATAATAATTGGTATATTTTGACATCCTAATTAGAATACTTTGACACGATAATTTGCATATTTCGTCATGATAATTTGTGTGTATAATTAATAATATGTACAAGCATTCAGTGTCACGGGGCCTTAATAAAGTCTCAGCGGTAGCGACCTAAATTTCTAGTTATTAATGAGACAAGTTTTAATTGTGCGGGCATAGTACGGTTTTGTTACGTGGTTTATTAGCACTTTGGATTATTTAAGTTGACGGAACTTGTTGTTGATACAATATTTACGAAATGAACTTATATGATGTCGAAAGTTGTTAATGAAGTCATAAATTATTATTCATAAAATCATAAATTAGCTTTTTAAAAATGTATTTATTGATTTAAATCACTATGAACAACATTGAAAAACCACCTGTCTACCACTAACCACAAAGTGTAGTACACAGTTCAAAATGTCAGATTCAAAAGTGTACTCATAAATAGCCAAATAATACACTACAAAATACGTGTTACAGTAGTTTTATCAATATTAATGATAAAATATTTTTGAATACAAGCTTTTTTTTATTATGTATTGTATTCGACAAATAAAGCCATTTCATTTAATACCCATATAGGGTAAACTGAACCAAAATATGTCCACCATTTTGTAGCGGCGGCCACCTTAGATTTATAGCAATACAAAAAGTGTTAAATTATATTATCATGAGAACTAAATGTGTAAATCAAATATCACATCAGTTTGTTAACAAAAAGAAAATAAAAATTAAATTATATATTAAATAACACCTAAACAGTGTAAAATCGGAGCGAAACGTTTGACTACAAATGGGGTTGTGGATTCAATTCCCGGTTAGGCAATGTTTATATTTAAATTATTTTGCCTGTTTACACTAGCAATAGTGATTTCTTGAGCACTCTGAGTGTATGTCACTAAGCAGCGCTTATCTTACCAGCATATGTAAATAATTTAAATATGCCCTTGTGCCCTTCTATTCCCCTATATACATATTTATGCAAAAAGGATCCTCAAAATGGAATCGAACCCAAAACCAAAATATATACTGTCAGATTCTATCCAAATTTCCAAAGCAACTTCACGCTTTACCTGCAAAGCAGGATACTCACAGAGAATATAGTATCATGACACTCCGTTCACCGCATACTATCCAAATATTAGACATTGCGTTATAAATGGCAGGATTCAAGTCCGCGCTTTGTCTTTTGCTTTCTAAACGTTTCGTAATAGTGAAAACAATTTTTTTATTTTTTTTTAGCTTCACACCGTATCCCTCATATAGCAGGGTAGGCAGAGGGAAGAACAGCAGAACCTAGTGTTAAGACACTTCGTTTTCTTTCAATAATTCCGTTCCACACTTTCACTACTGCGAAGTAAACTTAATTAAAATAAATAGAGCTTAAAGCAATCAAATTAAATCCCAAAAAGAACACAACCTATAAATAAGCGCTGACATTCAGCTTCCATAAAAAGTAATCGAAATAAAATAAGTGCGAGTCTGATTAAGAAGTGTAGGGTTCCGTATGTCTGGTTTGTATATATATTTTTTAATTTTATATAAAATATCTTACAATACTTTAAACTAGTTCATGTTATTTACTATAGCGGTAAAGCTATCTAAGTTTCAAACTTCGGATTATTAATAAACCAAGATTATTAAACCACTCCAGAAAATGGAATTTTTCATTTCCTGGGTTTGGTAACAAGGCAAAGCGCGGTGTTGAGTTCCGCCATTCAGTACGCAGTGCCTCAATTCTGCAGAAATTAGGTAACGGAGTGTCTTAACACTTGGATCCCTCTGCCTACCCTGCTATATGCGGGATACAGCGTGAAGCTATGTATGTATGTATACATTAAAAAATACAGAAAGACGGAACCACAACCAGAAAAAACAATTTCCCGCTCGCAAAAGCTCCGAATATTACGTAGTAGCAAAAAGAAATAAATAACGGTGACAAGTAAACATAATTACATATAAACTCACTCATTTCGCCGGGATTACAAATAACATTGAGTTACACGAATAATGGACCACCCTGGATTGTTGATACGAGAATGTTTGTTCGTAACATCTCTTATGATGATTAAACCAAATATATTTTTGTATGTGTTATAAATTTGTATGTATTTTTGTTATTATAAATGTATGTACTCCTGTTGTGGCGCAGAGGCACAAGAGTGCGACTGTAAACGCGACAGGTTGTGGGTTCGATTGCCACTCCAATATATAGAATTTTTCATTTCCTGGGTTTGGTATCAAGGTAAAGCGCGGCGTTGAGTTCCGCCACTCAGCACGCAATGTCTCAATTCGGCGGAAAGTGGGGAACGAGGTGTCTTAACACTAGATTCTCTCTGCCTACCCAGCTATACTCGTATGCGGGATATAGCGTAAAGCTATATATGTATGTATTCACTTAACTATCTCGCTAGGAATTAAACTTGAACTTATATATTTTTTATATATCTTTAAGATCTGCTTTGATCTCTTAAAGCTTTATCCACCATAGCAGGTTAGTTAGAGGTAACCTAGTGTCAAGAGACTCTCTCCGCTACCGTGATGGAGAGATAAGTCATTATTAATTTTATTTTATTTCTAACCAAATTTTATGAAATTTTAAACATCTATTACACGTCTAGCTATTTTTCTTTTTTAAATATAATCTATCACTGGTGACCCTAAGGCCGTACCCTTTCCCTTCATCTTTTTTTATTTATCTTGGATGAATATAGTAATTCTGAAATAACACTATATTCAAAATAACGCTGCGTATATATAAACTACGGTATATATATTTACAACCGACTTTAAAAAAGGTTTGGTAACCTTTCGACTGTATTTATATGTGTTACCGCATAACTTTTTACTAATTGTATCAATTTTGATGATTCTTCTCTTATATGATAGCTATTGTATTATTAGAACTTAAATGTAGTTAAGATCTGACGAGTTGTTTTTAAGTTACTCGTAATCTACTATAACTTTATAGTGGATCTTCTTTGGCGAGGGGTGACAATTTTAGTTAGGCAAGCCGGTAAATTTAGAGAAGCCGATATATATTTAGGGAAGCCGGAACATATATTTAGGGAAGCCGATAATTTTTAGAGAAGCCGGTATAGGACGTGAAGGTATTTACTATTTCACTATCGAATTTTGACAATGAACTTTTCTTTAGCTCTCACACCTTGTTTGATTTTGTTTTCTTTTTGCAACCTTCATTACAATTCGAGCTCCATATTTCCTGCCGATCTTTTTTTTAGGTCTCATATTTGTACTTTGAAAAGTTAGGCAAGCTGGTAGGAACCGTGTTGCATGGACGCCTCTCCACTGATACATACCTATATTTGTGATAACGAATTTGAACCCACATTCATACCAATTCCCTTATAATTTCTAGAAAAAAAAACAACATAAAAATCGCTGTTTATTCATGCTTGTTTTATTAGCTTTTAAAAGAACATTTACTTTAAAATTGAGTAAGCGGAAATAGAAGGCAATTAGACCGGAAATAAGAATTTCAGGGAGGATATTGGGGATATTTTGCCTGTTTGCCATTTATGGTTAGTACCCTTTTTGCATATCTATATTTCGATTTACAAAATGTTACTTATTTTTTCTATAACCATATTAAAATTTTATTGAGCATAGTATGAAACAAAATTTATTTGATCGTTTTTGAGAAATGTAATCTCTAAGCTTTGTATATCAGATTTTAAGTAAATTTTAATGTAACCTCATTAAAAGCACCAGCATACATACATACATAGCTTCACACTGTATCCCGCATATAGCAGGGTAAGCAGAGGAAATCTAGGGTTAAGACACTACCCGCCTCTTACGGGACGCCACCCAGTGGCGGAGGGGAATTGTATTCTAACCCCGTTCCCTCTCTGGGAAGATCAAGATCTCTAAATAACGCAAAACGCGGAGAAAGGAGTATGTTGACATAAGCTTCTCTCTGACATATATACTATGAGGGAATTGATAAAAAAAACGTTATTAAAGACCCACTCGTAAAAATATATTCAATTTTCTTGCTTAAAATTAATATACACATAAATTATTGTTTTAACATACCAAAAAATAACATGGCTATATTTACAACCACCCTGTGTACCACACAAATTGCCTATCCTAGCGTTTTCAACATTATTTTTCTCTTGTAGCAAAAAATATGATATTTTCATAATATATGACAGAGCGTAATGATTTTGAGTAGACAGTGCTTGATTCGATTTCACGGTCTGATAGCACCATGTTTTGCTAAACTACATTTTTTTGATAGAAATCTCGAGTGAAATACGTAAAAGATTTGATAAGTGTTTGTTGTTAGAATTTTACTTCTTTTGCTTTAGGAATTCGTGAAATTAAATATAAAAAATCATTTATAATAATTCATCTTCTATTTTAACACCTCTCGTGGCGTAGAGGCACAAGCTTGCGACTGTAAACGCGACAGGTTGTGGGTTCGATTCTCTCACTCTAGGAAATAAAATATTTTCATTTTCTGGGTTTGGTAACAAGGTAAAGCGCGGCGTTGAGTTCCGGCACTCAACACGCAATGCCTCAATTTAGCGGAAAGTGGGGAACGGAAATGTTGAAAGAGAATGGAGTCTTAACACTAGATTCTCTGGTTCCCTCTGCTTACCCCGCTATATGTGGGAGACAGCGTGAAGTTAAAAAAAAAGTTTTTGTCCGGCAATTTTGTAAACTGGTAAAATTAAGTTACAATATTTTACGCAAGAGATGCCGTAATGTAAACTACACATGATATTTTTTTCACTTCTATTAAAATATAGGAAATATAAGAAAATAAATCATTATAAGCAGTGAGGTCATCCTGGCGCTGTGCCATGTCTAACTATAGGCGCGATTGTAGCTTTGATTCCCTCTCGGGGAAATATAAAAATATATTTTAGTGTTCTTATCACCAAACTGATAAGACAAAGCGCAGCGTTGAGCTCCATTACTTAACACGCAATGCCTATATTTCGAACAGACCGAGGAGATCGGAGGCTGTTTCTAAATATCCGCTATACGGGATAAAGCGTGAAATGGAAAAAAAATCTCATTTTATATACTAAGTACATTTAACGAATTTGTTGAAAGAGAACGGAGTGTCTTAACACTTGGTTCTCGGGTTCCCTCTGCGTACCCTGCTATATGCGGGATACTGCGTGAAGCTAAAAAAAAAAATGAACATTTAACCTTTATAAAACAGCCTGCAACCAAACTATGGTGCTACAATTAAAAAAGCTAGACGCGCACTTTTAATAAATTTATGTAAGCAAATATTAATGTAGTCGACCTCAATTGTTTACTGTACAGTTTGAAAAATTAAAAATTGTTGAATAAGTAATTTTTGCAAAACACCGTTTATATAATGAAGCAAGAACCATTCAGTCGAGTACTGACACTGTGGTACTCCAACGTTGAGGGTTAGACGCCTCGTTGGTATAGTGCAGAGTGCAGCTCTCACGCCAGTCTCAAAACAAGCAGTGAAATTTGTTTTCGTTGTAAAATTGAATGAAGGAATTTAAATTTGAAACGAAAACGTGTTAAGTTGTGTATATTTTGACATTATTTCTTGATGTTTTGCTAGTGCTTAGTGCTAGAAGGGAAGTAGTTTTGCGCTTAATCTTCAAGTTGTGTTTATATATATGCATATTTTTTTTAGTTTCACTCTTTTTTTTGTATAACAGGGTAGTAAGGGAGAAACTAGTGTCAAGGCACTCTATTCTCCATGTTTCATCCAAAATCAAGATATTACTTGTTAAATGGCGGGATTCAAACATGCACTTTATCATACCAGAAGGGGAAAATGAGTGGTTTAAATGTAATCATTACTGCGTCAATTTAGAAAGATTTTATGTAACTTAGGCATAATATATAATTAATTATTCAAGTTATATGTATAACTACTATAAAATTAAAAATATATTTTTATGTCTACACATCGTTTCAGCATTAGACCCGCATTGTACACATCAATTATTAAATTGTGTGCAATAGATTATAAAACTAAATAAACTACACACTTTTTCTTTTTTGGTCAAATTAATAATAAAATTTTACCAAAAATGGTTCTTTTTGCTTAAAAATGCTCTAAAATGCAACATTATTACGAATAACTCATAAAATAATCATCTGATTTCAACGAAATTTATATGGAACTAAATTATAAGCACTACCTATAATATGAAAAAAATATATCACAATTGGTTCACCCAATAAAAAGTTATGCAGACAAAAAACTGTCGAATTGATGGCTTTCCACTTTTTCCAAAATCGGTTAAAGTGAAGTAAGATATGGTGCAAAGGATTTTTTTTATTCCTTAGCTATCAAGAAGAGGTACGCTAAACTAAATTAACAAAAGTAAAACATTAAAAGAGCATCTGTTTAAATTACACGAAGAAACATCAAAGAACGGTAGGCTTCTCAGTCCTAAGCGACAAGCATCAAAGGCGACCGTATTAATTTTTCCATACGGCCGACTTCTAAATGTTTGGTTAATTTAATACAGTATATTTTTGTTTGTATCTACTACGAGTTTTCTGTTGATTTTTATTAGCAATATTTAAGGATTTTTTTTAGCTTCACGCTGTATCCCCCGCATATAGCAGGGTAGGCAGAGAGAACCTGAGAACCTAGTGTTAAGATACTCCGTTCTCTTTCAGCAATTCACTTTAACTTCGCCGAATTGAGGTATTGCGTGCTGAGTGGCCAAACCCAGGAAATGAAAATACTCATTATTATATAAAACATTCATTTCCTGGAGTGGGAATCGAACCCTCAACCTGTCACGTTTACAGTCGCACGCTTGTGCCTCTGCGCCACGACAGGCGTTTAAAGGAATTGTTATAACTGTAATAACATACTATTCAATGCGAAATAGAAAAACGATAGGAAAATAACTAGCTTGCTTTCTATGAGAGAGGAAGAGACATACAGTTCTCTGTATTTCAATTCCATTCCATTTCCTGTAGTTTCTACTACAGGAAATGGAATTTCTCATTTTCAGGGTTTGGTAACAAGACAAAGCGCGGCGTTGAGTTCCGCAACTCAGCACGCAATGCCTCAATTCGTCGGAAAGTGGGAAACGGAGCGTCTCAACACTAGGTTCCCTCTGTCTACCCTGCTGTATGCCGGATACAGCATGACGCTATGTATGAATGTACAATTCCTTCACTTATAAACCGAATGGAATTTCATTCCATCCGGATGTCCCTTGACATCTCTCATCTTTTTCTTATTTCTCTTCTTATTTCTCCACTCCTTCCCTCTGGTACAACAAAGCACGCCATTGGATTCCACCACTCAACGCACAATATCTAGACACTACGCGGCGGGGTGTCTTAACACTAGGTTCTAGCTGCTATGTGAAAACACGTGAAGCTGCTTTATACATACATACTACAACACAAACATAAATAATTATTTCATAACTATTATCTCAACATCTATCGATCGCACGATGTTGAAATGTAAACAACCCCGCCATTTGCATAACTCGTTAGGGCTGCGTGTATTTAATATAATTTTATTTGTTTATATATTATACATAATTAATGTTACTGTGTGTTAGTACACACTTGCTCTTGTATCATAAATAATTCACGATGTTTCCATGTTAAGTACGTTGCTAATTGAAAAGCTATGACTATGACTTTGTATGTAATGGCTAGTTGCTTATTGTTTTATTATAATATTGTAATGAAGAAGAGCTTTTGTATTATTTGATAATATTGAAAATCAATTGGTTTTTCATACAATGGGACAATGGGCATGCATTTCATACACTTTTACAAAACCTAAAGAAGTCTAGATTTTCCCCTTTCCCACCCATCCTTTCCCCAAAATGTGGTGGTTCTGATAGTGGACTACTCCATTGTCCCCCCTTCCATCAGTATCCTCTAGGTTGGCAACGCATCTACAACATCTCTGGTGTTGTAGATGTCTATGGGCGAAGGTAACCACTTACCATCAGGTGGTCCTTCTGCTCGTTTGCCGTCCGTTATCAATAAAAAAAAAAAAAAAAAAAAAAAAAGTCTTTGATTTCGTTAGTGGATTACAAAATGACAATTAATTCTCGTTTTTGCATCGTTTTCCTACAAATTTAGAAACCACCTTTTAGTTCTCCACTACAATAAAAAAGGCAATAAATAACAAATTACCGCTTTTTACTCCTAGTAATCTTGCCTGTACGTTGTCTGTCAGTCTCTCAGTAACGCAAGCGTTTTATACTTATAGGTTGTAAGTATTATACCTCAATATGGTTTTATATTATAACGGATTTCTTCACGTTGAAAAAAATATTATTTTTTGCATGATATATCCCGTTCATAGCAGGGTAGGCAGAGGAGACCTAAGAACTTAGTGTTAAGACACTCCAATCTTTAAAGATTTCTGTTCTCCACTTTCCGCCTTATTGAAAATTGTTCTTACAAATATATTATTATTTGATAACCCTCAATACATGCATACGTGTACTTTAATATAGATGCTTGGTCTCTAAATCCTGTCCGCTACGGATTAAGGATGGATCCTCATTTTAGACTATTAGATGCTACATTGTTATTATAATGTATCTAAATATTAACACTGAGTATTGTTGTAGATTGAAATTATTTAATTTAATTTAATATCGTAAAATATATAGTGACGCAGTGGAAGTCTCAGCGCGATGGGTTGTACATTCGATTTACATATTCCGCTTGGGGGAATAATTATATTAATTACAATTTTCATTGCTTTATTGTGGCAAAATAAAGCACTGCGTTAAGATTCACCACTCAATACTCAAGTTACTAAGTAATTCGGGCGGAAAATGGAAAAAGGAGACACTCTTGACACTAGGTTCTTGCTAAGGTTTCACATTTAGGTAAGCTGCTAAATAAATATATAAGTAAGCTGGATTAAAACCTTTTTTATTAAACTTAATATGATTAATTGACAAATATTACCATTTTACTTTTTTCTGAAATATATTTGTAAAAAATATATATGTACATTTTTTTTAATTTTATTTCACGCCCATAATACCACAATAACCACAACAACAACCATAACCACAATAACCACAATAACCATAACCACAATATATAAGGCATTTCGAGATTGACAGCTAAACATTTAATACTATATAAACATAACTGTATTAATGGTAAAACTAAAAAGAGATAATGTTATGAACATACAAAAAACGATACTAATTGTCCAAGTCTCATTTCAGATAGCTACACTATTAGTACTGACATAATCATGCCTTGTGGTTACGATGTGATATTATGTGATTTAGGGACTATGACCCAGTTATGTTATTTCTATAGTAAATATATTACTGTTATATATAAATTACGCCTGTCGTGGCGCAGAGGCAGCGTGCGACTGTAAACGCGACCGGTTGTGGGTTCGATTCCCACTCCAGGAAATGGAATTTTTCATTTCCTGGGTTTGGTACCAAGGCAAAGCGCGGTGTTGAGTTCGGCCACTCAGCACGCAATGCCTTAATTCGACGGAAAATGGGGAACGGAGTGTCTTACCACTAGGTTCCCTCTACCCTGCTATATGCGGAATACAGCGTGATGTATATATAAATTATTTTTGCCGCTGTTTTGGGTTATTTTCTTTATATTATAGTGTTAGCGGTAGCGGCCGACAATTATCAAGATTATTGAAAAAAATCATACGTTAACAGTTTTAAATTTATTTTTTGATCGTTGCAAGTCGGGCTAAGCGAAAAGAGTTAAATATTGCCTGCTAAATTTAATGCACTTCCCAGTGTACGATTGGGTAAAAGTTTGAAATATATTTTCAGCTCTGATGATAATATACTTACTGAGTACAATATAATCAGTGTTATTGTTAATCCAAAATAGCTGCCACAACAAAATGGCGGATTGCATATTTCGGTACTTTTCAGTAGCAAATAAAAAAAGTAACTCGTCGAATGTAATATTGTATTTATATACCACGAAAGATAATTTATTATTTTTAAATTTTGAAAAAAAAATTCTATGCTTTTAGACTGGAAGTCTAAATGTTCATTTATCAGTTATTTTGTTTAACTACTTCTGACGGCATTGTGGCGTAGTTAGAAAGTGTCAGACAGCATCCGATATAGGTAGGAATGTACGTTGCGTGTCAAATAACGTAGCAGGTAATATCTCAGTTTGGGCGAAAAATGGAAAATGGACTAATATAGGCTCTCTTACTACACGTATGGTGCATAAAGGTAAAAGATAAAAATGTAATTGCTAACACTGAAACTGCAATTTAATTAAGATTTTGACAAATTCTGACTTCAAATAATATACGTAATTAAATTATTACGAATAACTCAAAAACTAAGTAAATTTAAAAGAGGCCACATCAGAAACTCTATTATATTAAAAAAAGAATCATCAGCATTGGTTCCCAGTATAAATATATGCGATAACACACCTAAAAAAAACAGTCGAATTATGAGGAGTTCTTAATATAATTAAACATAATGTACATTGCTATTACATATCTGCGATGCAAGAAGTGTAAAATTAATAATAATAATATAAACTATACTTTACTTGTGGGTTCGATTCCCACTTCAGTTTAGTATTTTCATTTCCTGGGTTTGGTAACAAGGCAAAGCGTGCCTAATGCCTAAAATCGGCGGGAAGTGGGGAATGCAGTGTCTTAACACTAGGTTCCCTCTGCCTACTCTGCTGTATGCGGGATACGGCTTGAAGCTATGTATGTATGTACGTATGTAAAGTATACTTCTATTACACAATCTATAACTAACTTTTATTTAAATCGGTTAATAACCAAGCTATAGATTAATAAACAGAAACAATAAACCATTGAAATTAGAGACCAAATTACATCCATACGATCAATTTCACAAGTTCTACCGTTCCACGTAAACCAAAACTAAATGTGGTTAAAAGGAAACTTCAAACATATAATTAGTATAATTATAATAAAGCTACAATTTCATAGTGAATGGGCATTGCTGGTTTAAATTTGCGGCGGGCGGTCAGCGACCGCGTCATTTGTACGTACGGCGTATTTACGCTTGGCGTATAGTGATTGTGGTGTACTAATGTGCAGGTCAGAAGCCACCTACTCGATTTACAATTATACTATGTTTGTTCAAAACCGCGGTAATGACTTGTGAGTAATAAGGTATTTTCGTAGGTTATTTGACGTTAATTTTCGTCACTCAGTTCCATACTGTTTTGAATTCGGGCAAAAGTATTAAAATTGAGTGTCGTGGATCTTTCTGGTTTCCCTGGCATGACTGGAAATGGCTTAAGTGTATAATTATAGTGCGATAGATAACTTGCTTGTTGATTCATAATCTAGCAGGTCCAAAATTTTCGGAAGAATATGGTGTAACAATTTTCTTTTGTTAAAAATAATAATCTACCCTCAATTTTAGATACCTGTCGTCAATCTTATACTTGGAATGATCTCGCCACAAGATGAACAAAGGTTATTTGCTGATAAACTGAACGAAGGAAACAGATGTTTTGAGGTATCAGTATATTAGTATACTGATTTAATAAATGTATAGTCACATAGTGTCTTGGATGTGAGAAACAGTCGTCGTATGAAATTTCTCAATTGTCGTATGAATCTATATTTATTACTTCTACAGCACATTCTTATGTCATATTCACTGGATAAATCCCAGAAAGATGAGAACAGAGTACGTTCTCTTCTTTCTACCTGAAAATATTGCCTGACGAATAGAGGAACTCAAAGCCGCATCGCAACGTATAAAACTACTAGCCATAGAAAGCTGACATTTGCTCCTTGGGAAGTTTAGTTTTTTTTGATATTTCTATGAAAAATGGTGTTCTACGCTTATAGTCCATGAAAACAAAGTCACGGTCTCTAAGTGTAAATACTGTAAGGTTAGTTTTAAAAATTTGCTTATGTTTGTTACTTTCATAATAGATGAATGTAAAAATAAATTAATAAATAGTCATATTGACGAAAATCTACATGTTAGATATGGCTAGATAATCATTCTTTTTTAGTTCCCAATAAAAATATTCATAGCTAGTGAAGAAGTTAGAAAATATTATCAGGTTTCACGTACAGCTGTGTGATATTAAAGTTCGTAAAACTTTTATGATAAGCAGCGAAGACATAAAAGTTAGTTAATTAATAACTAAAGCAGGTTCCATTGTAAATCAGAGATGTATAAAAAACAAGTATTTTTGTCGTCTTGACGTAGTTGGGAAGTGTCGAACTTTGAGGGAATGTTGTTTACTTATATTTTCCTGTCGTGATTAGACAAAAAGCGGCGTTGAGTTCTATCTTATAATTCTTACATTATTCTTCCAGGTTGTGTCTAATATCTGTGGAAAGTGGATAGCCGTAATTTTTTTTATGGATAACGGATTGCAAACGAGCAGAAGGACCACTTGATGGTAAGTGGTTACCTTCGCCCATGAACATCTACAACACCACTACCAGAGATGTTGTAGATGCGTTGCCAACTTAGAGGATACAAATGAAAGGGAAGGACAATGTAGTAGTCCGCTATCGGAACCACCACATTTTGGGAAAAGGATAGGTGGGAAAGGGGAAAACCTGGCTTATATGCCATCGAACCGGAACACATCAAAAGATATTTGGCGGTTCGTCTTTGACATGATAGTGGTCGCGAGCCAGTCGGAGGACGAACCTCCTACCACCAAACTACTGCGATACCCGCCTCTTACAGGACGCTACCCAGCGGCGGAGGGGAATTGTATCTTAACCCCTCACTGGGGAACCAATCACTGGGGAAAAAATTCACTATAATAATTCCCTCGAGCGAGAATCGAACACACGACCAATCGCGTTCATACTTACACGCCCACTGCATCTTGCCAAAGAAAAATATATCCATACATAGAACGTTCCAACTAAAACAATTGCACAAAATTCATTTCAGTACCGAACAAAAGACAGACGGAGCGGCAAATCGATACAGAGTTATCAAAGAGGATTCGGATGCAATAACTAACATGTCAGCTCAGAGCTTAGCTTGTAAATATTTTACTTTTCAATCAAGATGGATTGGGGGAGTGTCTAAATTCTCATTGTTTCTTTTTGCTATCGGTTCGCGGTTGCATTACTAAGATGTATTGGGAATAAATAGAATTTCAATTTTATATTTCATGGATTTTTTTAGTTTTTTGGTCTGTTTTTATGATTTTAGTACATTATTTTGTAAGATGAATGTATTTTGATGATGTTTCGGGTTTTGATGGTTGATAATAAAGATTTATATTATTTTAGAAGAGTTTATAGTATATTTAAGATCATTCTTACAATCGTTGATTAAATGAAAAAAAAAATAATTTGAGCTGCATACAGAGATACGATTATTATTCATTGCAGAGCACATCAACACCAATCCAAATATATAACAGTATGAATAAAGAGTAAATAGAGGCATCCGTGGTGCAATTGGCAGGGTCTGACTGATATTATTTTGGGTTCGATTCCCACTCTGGGGTATAATTATGGCTATATGATTTTGATTTCTCCACTCTAGTTAGACAAATAGCGGCGATCGGTTCTGTCTATCAACTCACAATGTCTCGAATACCGGCTAAAAGACGGAAACGAAGTTTCTTGACACTAGGTTCTCTCTGATTACATATAAAAACAGTTTAATTTAAACGCCTGTCGTGGCGCAGAGGTACAAGCGTGTGACTGTAAAAGCGACACGTTGTGGGTTCGATACCCACTCCAGGAAATGGAATTTTCCTGGGTTTGATAACAAGGCAAAGCGCGGCGTTGAGTTCCACCACTTAGCACGTAATGCGTCAGTTCGGCGGAAAGTGGGGAACGGAGTGTTTTAACACTAGGTTCCCTCTGCCTACCCTGCTATATGCGGGATACAGCGTGAAACTATGTATGTATGTGTATGTATTAATTTAAACAAAATTTCAAACAAATCTTAATAAAAACGTATCCTTCCATATACAAACTTGCAAATGTCTTACTAATATGTTTATTAGACCCACCATATGTTCGCCACAGACTGTTTATAACTAATGTCACTTAAACAATGATAATCTCAATTTAATATTCACCGATATGAACGCGACCGTCACGCGCAAACTATGCCACTGTTAATTCTAGTACGTGATAACCTTTGACCGTTTTACTATATTAATAAATATTGAATGTTTCTAAGAGTTTAAAAGTTTTTTGAGTTTTGACATATGACTTTATGACTTTATATATGACTTTATGGATATATATATATATATATATATATATATATATATATATATATATAATATATATATATATATATATATATATATATATATATATATATATATATGACTTTATGGAACTTAGTAGTTAATAATTATTTATAGGCTGTATTGCAGAATGCATAGCAGGGTAGTCAGAAGAGGACATAGTGCTTTTTACGCTTTTTCTTACCAGAACGAACAATTGGTAATAATGTAAATATAATTATTCTCTTTACAGGAGTTGTCCGAATATTAACCGAGACTTACACATTTATCATACTTAATTTGTTTTATTTGTTTATTGAAAATATACGTAGATTATAATTTATAAATTTAAAATAAAAATTAAGAATTAAAAAAATATCACGATATATATATATATATATATATATATATATATATATATATATATATACGCTTTCACGCCTAAACCATTGAACCGATTTTAATGAAATTCGGTATGAAGATAGAACTAAACTTGGGAAAGGACATAGGATACTTTTTATCGCGAAAAAAATGATAGAGGGGGTTGAAATAGGGGATGAAAGTTTGTATGGTAATTCCTTATTGTCAAACATAAAATCTTTTTGACAAATAGTCTAGACCTTGGGAAAGACTATAGGATACTCCTTATCACATCGCGCGATATAATCGAATTTCACGCGGGCGAAGCCGCGGGCGGAAAGCTAGTATATATATATGCCGGGTAACAGGTTAGTCATAGAGACCTAGTGTCAAAAGGCTCATTTGTACATTTTCCATGTTGAATGGCGAAATTAAACGCCGTGTTTTATGTTTTTATATTTTAACTTTAAATTCAACAAATTTATCTAAGTATATATAAATAATATAACCTAGAAAACGAAAAAAGAAATATTTAAAGGTACCAAAAAAAGAACAAAATGCCCTGAACTTTACTTTAGCTCTTAAGCTTTTTGTGAAAGCACATTATTTACCCACCATTATACAAAGGTAAGTGACAAATATCAAACCCTTTCCTTCGCAATACTTAAGCTAAAAGATTCGTGTGAACCGCCGCCATGATGAGTGTATTCACGGCGATCCTTCAGATCATAGTGCCCTTTTATCATAAGTGCGATATATTTGCCATAAATTGTTAGCTTACGCGATATTTGTTCATTAATATGTAAAAAATTGTAAATGTGAGAGGTTGTGGGTTCGATTCGCAATCAGGGAAATGATGATGCTTAAATAGTTTTCATTTTACAGTTCTGCTAAGACAAAATTAACGTTGAAATCTGCTACTCAATTCGCATACATACATACATAGCTTTACGCTGTATCCCGCATACAGCAGGGTAGGTAGATGGCCACTTTCATAGCATTGGCATTGCGTGCTGAGTTGCGGAACTCAACGCCGCGCTTTGCCTTGTTACAAAACCCAGGAAATGAAAAAATCCATTTTCTGAAGAGGGAATCGAATCCACAACCTGTCGCGTTTACAGTCACACGCTTGTGCCTCTGCGCCACGACAGGTGTTTAATTCGCGGTATCTCAAATTAGGGTGGAAAGTAAAGAACGTAGTGACTTTACTCTACTTTCTGTCTGAACAGTCTGATATGCGAATGACGTTGTAAAAAAAAAGATAAATTATTAGAATTTAATTTATTGTGATTTTAAGTATAACTTCTTGACTTGGCTTGGATTGTCATAAAATGTATTTTTTAAATAAGAATTGAACACAAAATTTTCTAAAGATATAAAATCTTCAGTTATAATAGTAATTATGATTTTAACGTAAAAGAAGACTGACTTCAAAAAAAAATGCACTAAAAAGTAAAGTTATTACGAATAACTCAAAAACTACTAGTCAGAACTTAACTAAATTTGTATAGGCCCACGTCAGAAATATCAGCTATCATATAAAAAGAGTTATCAAAATTGGTTCACCCAGTAAAAAGCTGTACGTTGTCCTTTTTTGGAAAGCTTAATAAAAAAATTATTACATCAATTATTCTGCAATACAATATTATATACATTGTAGAGGTAATTTCATACATTTAGAGTTATAATATACTAAATTTAATTTGGCCAGTAATTGCACTAACTATGTGATATTTAACCTGAAACAACATTGTGAGCACTAGCGTAGTACTACAGTGATAAAATATGAAGTAATTTAATCGAATTTGGCTCTTTAGAATGGACACATATTTGATATAATGTTTAGTACTATATGCTTTTTTTGAAACTATTAGCTAAAATATGATAAAAGTAAACGGAATTGTTGTAAGAGAGCGGAGTGTCTGAACACTAGGTTCTCTGGTTCCCTCTGCCTACCCTGCTATATGCGGGATACAGCGTGAAGTTGACAAAAGTAAAAAATGTTTATATTAAGATCAATTACAATCGTACGGCAAATGTGACACATGTATTTAAAATTAAAATTTTAACAAAACAGATAACAGACGAACCGCCAAATATCTTATGATGTGTTCCGGTTCGATGGCATGTAAGCCAGGTTTTCCCGTTTTCCATCCATCCTTTCCCCATAATGTAGTGGTTCCGATAGCGGACTACTACATTGTCCTCCCCTTCCATCTGTATCCTCTAGGTTAGCAACACAGGCCTGCCCTGCCCGGCCAACATCGCCTACCATCAGGTGGTCCTTCTGCTCCTTTGCCATCCGTTATCCATAACAAAAAAAAAACACATAAAAAACTACAGTCAATTGAGAATCTCTTCCATTTTTCGATAAAAAGAACGCAATGAAACATTATTGTTTTTCAACTCATTTAATCATAAACCTGCTTATAATATAGTTATAATACTTAGCTTCACGCCTTATCCCGAGCGGAGTAATCAGAGAGAATAATAAAAATTATGTATTTATTTTTCCTTACTATTTCTAAATGAGAATTTATAAAAATCGCTCACCTCTTACAACTTGGGCTGCTATAAAATACATACACTAACACGATATTGCTTTTTCCCTCATAGACCGTTCCTTTTTCATGTAAAACACTATACACGTACTGGACTCATGTGTGGCGAGCGTATGGAGATGAGACGGACCGAGCTAAATGACTATTGTCAATATATAACGTGGGGTAACAGAATAATATGTGCGTACGAATAGATGATTTTACGTTTTGGTACTGAGTTTCGATCCTAATGAGGGAATATTTCTGTTCCTTTTTTTTCAGCTTCACCCTGTATCCCGCACATAGCATAGTAGGCAGAGGGGCATCAGAGAACCTAGTGTTAAGACACTCCATCCACTTTTAATATTTCCATTCTCCACTTTTCGCCGAATTGAGGCATTGTGTGCTGAGTGGCGGAACTCAACGCAGCGCCTCGCCTCGTTACCAGAGCGAGGAAATGAAAATACTAAATATTATTTATTATTATAGTGATACAGCGTTTGACTGTAAATGCGATTGGTTTTGGGCTCGATTCAGACTCTGGGTAATGATTCAATTTAAATGATGACAAATCGCATTATTGAGTTGTCTTGAATTCAGACACAAAGCGGGGAAGGGAACACTCCCTTAGAAACACTACACTAGGTTCACTCTACCCTGCCATACAGGATAAAGCAGGATACTGCTATAGTATAAATATTTTTTGCCTCCATTACATTTCAGTTCCACCAGTTAAAACGCAATGTGCTGAATTCAGGTGGAAAGTGGCAAACGGAGTGTCTTGACACTATGTTCACTCTGACTACCTTGCTATGCGCAATGGGTAAAGCGTGAAGCTGCTAGATTACAAAAAAAATTTGTCTCCCATACATTTTCACCACAAAATATTCGCTGTAGCAAACTCTGGTCACTTAATCCCATCCAACAAGCACTTATTAAGATAGGAGCGATATATTAGCGCTAGCACTTAAACTCAAGAGCTTCTGTCAACACAATAAGCTTGTTTAAGGAGTTACATTATTCCTTTTAATGTGTTCCATATTTTCGGTTAAAATTGGTGTAAAAGTTGGTATTTTAAATTTAACTAGTGTCCCCGTTGTCGCGTTAACAACGCGTTGTCTTTAGCAATGCATATGTCACTCACTTTATATAAAGACGCATGTCAAGCCGTGGTAGTGTGTGTAGCATTTATTTAATTAATGAAGTATACTTTTTATGCATTATTTTAAAAAAATATTACCATTCTGCACTCCTTCACTATATAAATGATAAGTGTGCCAAGTTTCATGCTCCTCCGCCCGTGTATTTTCTCAAAAGGGATCTAAAGGTTTTTTTTCACGTATTTATATATAGATGTAGCACTTATGACGTGATTTTTTTGTAATAGATGTATTATTTGGTAAAAAATATGTAGTGATACATCACTACTATCCCTACTTTCTACCATCCATATAATTGGAAACCGTGTAATAAATTATGTAAACCACTTCCGGAATTATTCACCTCCGGAAATATTAGTAGAGGTATGAATTTAATCATCGTATATAGTACGACACAAACAGTTTATCCAAATTATATTGACAGCTAATAGATATTTTTTTATAATTTGAATATCCGAATTTACTGAATTAACAACTTGTATAATAAAAAAAACGTTAATTAACTTTTAACGGAAATTAATAATAATTTATACATCTCTGGGACTGCATGCCTGAACTACGATTCTCTTTTTTTAGGTGGCCAGATTCTTCTATTCAGCACTACTCAGCACTTGGAAAATAGAGAACGGAAATCTTAACGGAGTGTCTTAGCACTAGGTTCTCAAGTTCCCTCTGCCTATTCTATCATGTGTGGGATACAGCGTTTCATCCCATATGAATCATCATAAAATAAACATTTGTTTACGAATAATCCTTATAAATGAAACCAATACATTATATGATTTCTCTGTTAGCATCTAAAAATATATATGTATGTACTACCCATCTGCTATTACAACTACATACATAAATACATAGCTTCACGCTGTATCCTACCTAGTGTTAAGGCACTCCATTCCCCACTTTCCGCCAAATTGAGGCACTACGTGCTGAGTGGCGGAACTCATCACCGCGCTTTGCCTTGTTACCAAACCCGGGAAATGAAAAATTCCATTTCCTGGAGTGGAAATCGAACCTACAACCTGTTGCGTTTACAATCGCACGCTTGTCCTTCTGCATCACGACAGGCGAATGCGGTTACAACTAGCTACTTAAAAGCCCGCATTTTTTCTTTTTCGTAGGTATTTCTAAAAATATATATATAGATAATTGTATTGCAACTGCTGTTCAGAAGCTGAAAAGTGATTGAAAACCGTCAGCTTATGCCTATGTACAGTTATGACAATCAATCTGTCAACAATTCCTGCACTTCTCTTCAATTGTATGGAGATTTAATATTTATTTGTATTTATTGCTTGTTTTAGATTGAATTCAATATATAAAATATGTTCTAGGCGTGGGTAAATTGATAATGCGACTTGCATATACATTTTTTTTAAATATTAATAAGCATTTGGATTGTTTTTTATGGGATATATGACTAAATCTAAATAATTCATGCAAATCAATCACTTTCAAAAAAAAAATTTAAATATAATAACAAAACAAAATTTATCGATAAAAGTTATAATTAAAATCGCCTGCCCCAAAATGTATTCATTTTCGATTTAGAAGAAGTTCCTTAGCAATCCATGAATTCATCGTGCAAGTGTACATCCTATTGCAGAGAGAGAAGTTTAGAGAATGCCAAGGATTTATGACCCAAATATCAATTTAAGGGGTCCCTTTAATATGGAAATATTCTTATTATTTTCATTTTCGACAAACCTTCAAATTAAAGTTTTGAAATATTTACACTCATCAAAATACTGTAAGAAGCCAATAACGGCGATGCCCGAAGGCTATCTGTCGCAAATGGAAACTGTAACGTGCTGGCATTCAATTCTTTAGATTTGTTGTTCCTATTTGTATGCAATACAAAAATTCTATGACCGGATATATTGTGAAAAGAATTTAAATATTAGGCAGGTTTGACGTCATAATCGCAATTTTAATTGAGATTAACGTTATTTTACATTTATAATATAACTAAAACAAGGCACGGCGTTAAGTTACGCCACTGTAAACTCAATATCTTGAGTACAAAATAAAAAGGTTTCACATTTGCGCCCGGCAAATTTTCTACAAATATAATAAAATTCTAAAACTGGTTGATTAAAAATGTAAAATTTGTTTTGAAATATCAAGGTTAAAAATATATTACAATAATTTGAAATGACGTGAATTCACGTCAGCGCCAACAAGGAATAGAATTTTGAATGACGTGAATTCACGTCAGTTGTCGCGAATGTGTTAATATTACGTTCTTTCTGTCGCAAAAAAAATAGTTAAATGTATTAAAGAAATACACTCGAAAAGTATTAAGAAAAAGACGAATTAAATGATAGAATCATAAGTTAACTACATATTATACTTTCCCCTTTTTTCAGGGAGATCCTAATTTCAATGTCAAAAAAATGTCCATTCAGTACTTTTTTCCTGATTTCGAGACATTGAGTCTTGAGTAGCGTAACTCAACGCCGCTCAATATCTTGTAAAAGAGGAGAAATTAAAATATTTTTACATACTATAGTCACTCTACCGGGCTTAAATACAGATAGTATCTCACTGCGACACGATGACTTATACTATATTTATAGCCAAAATTACATACTTTATGAAAAAAAGTTCATAATAATAATATATTTTTTTTTTTTAGATATATTAAAATAATTTTTTTCATAAAAAAGTATTAAATTATAAGACGCCAAAGTTTCTTATTTGTTTAGGATAATCTTTGTAAATTCCACTGAAAGGTATAAATCCAGTATTCTTGGAAATTGAAAGAATGGTGCGGATAATACAATTTTACTAGCAGCCTATCTTTGTCTTAGTAATATTTTATTAAGATTAGCTTCTAAATCAACTTTTATATAAAATAGTCTCTTAATAAAATCCTTAGTTTTCGTTATTTTTATACATTTTAATTTAAATTTGATTTCGGGCGGGAAGCGGAGAGTGGAGAGTCTTGACACATGTTTCTCTCTGAATATTGTGCTGTACGGGATAAAGCGAGAAGCTTTTTAAATTAAACTATTTTAGAACATTGGGGTAGTGTCTGAACGTAAATGTTAGTGATTTGTAGTGAGTTAGATTCCCTATTGAGGGTATGTAACTGTTTTAAATATAGAAGTATATATTTATTCTATTATACCTACAAAAATTTACCCAATAAATATCTAATAAAAAAACGTTTTCGTACTCTTTAATTTCATTAAAATATTTCAAATTCGATGGACCGTTAAGAAACAAAATTACAAGCCACACTCCCTAACCTAAACAGTTTATTACTGTTTAAGATCGTTCATAAAAAGTTTCTAACGAAAAAAGTTCGTAAGCTTCAAATTCTATACCAGTACCTTACGCTTCGCCTAATTACGTTTTCGACTAGACTGTTTCAATTAAAATAATTTAATTAAAACCGTTATTGTGTTACGTTAATTTATTATGTTTTAAACGTCTTTTCGTAAATTTGACACTTATTAAATACTAGTGGTTTGATTCGGCTTTCCTTGTTACAAATAAGCAGCTTCTGAGCTTCAGTCAGAATGAACCTAGTGTTAAGACACTCTGTCGCTTTTCGCGCAAATCTGAGACATTATGGTCATAAATTTACATAACAATTGACTAAAAAAAAAAGTCAGTCGGTGAGGATCTTACCATAGCTTTAAGATACAATTAAGTAGTTCTATTTAAGTATGCTGCACATGTTACAAATAATAAATAAAAAAAAGAAACAAAAGGCACGGCCAAGTGTGAGCCCGTGGATGTAATTTACCTCATAAAAAATAAATCTGAGACATTTCGTGTTAAGCAGCGCAACGCGATGCCTCGCTAGACAAAGCGAACTCGGACTATAATACTTTAATAATCACTCCTTTCCTCCTGTGGGAATCGAACCCACACCCAATCGCGTTGACAGCCACACGCTGTCTTACTGCACAACGATGGCCTCTCATCATAAAGATCATTTCACAACTTGTATTGTTATTAAAGGAATTTTGTTTTCTTTTAACCGTCATACCGTTCACATATTATGAAAATAATGAAAAAAAAGATCTAATAAAATTTCGTTCAGTAGTCCTATTTTAAGTATCTATATATAAATACGTGAAGCAATAACTTTGTACCCCTTTTTACGAAAATTACACGGACGGAGGGGCATTAAACTTGCCACACTTATAGTTTATTCCAAGGAGTGCAGAATGCTGATTTTTTTTTTAAATAATACATAAAAAGTATATTACATTAATAAAATAAACGTTACACACACTACCATGGTTTAACATCCATGTTTATATAAAATGACATATATATTGCTAAAGACAACGCGTTGTTAACGCGCCAACGGGGACTCTAGTATTCGTAATTTCGCTTAAGCGCAAACCAATCAACGCTAACACATTTTATTATTATTAAAAAAATGATATACTTATTTAAGCTCTTTAACAAGAACACGTTACATCACTCACGTAAACCGCAAAAAATGTACCCAATGTTAAAAGATAACGAAATTGCCAACAAATGTTTCGTTAAATTAAATAAGGAAGCTACTGCCAATAAACTCCACTCACGTACAGGGTGATAAATTTCAGAAATTGTCCTTGTCGCCTGCTCTCTTAATTTATACAAGTTCCCATGTGACTGTTTGTATAGGGTTCACACTGGCTTAGTTTTGAAAAAATAGGTGAAGAAACAAAAAATGTTAACCCATCATTTAGCTGACGACGCCTGTCGTGGCGCAGAGGCACAAGCGTGCGACTGTAAACGCGACAGGTTGTGGGTTCGATTCCCATTCCAGGAAATGTAAAGCTTAGTATTTTCTGGGTTTGGTAGTAAGGCATAGCGCGTTGGCGTTGAGTTCCGCCACTCAGCACGCAATGCCTCAATTCGGCGGAAAGTGGGGAACGGAATTGTTGAAAGAGAACGGAGTGTCTTAACACTAGGTTTTCGGGTTCCCTCTGCCTATCCTGCTGTATGCGGGATACAGCTTAAAGTTAAAAAAAAATCAATTAGCTTTTTAATATATTAGGTAATACGTTTAAGACGTCATGATTTTTTGAAAATATCTAAAAATGTCTGTGTACATAGTATTCAATATTGTGTTCCAAAACTCACTATTTAGTTAAATACAAAAAATATTTTCTAAATAAAAGAAATTTGTCACACTTCTCATAGTATTTGTAAAGTAAAAATCAATTGAAGGGTAGAAGGACAAAATCTGACTGAGATTTTAGTCAAATTTTATCTTTCTACCTATATTTTTACACCCTTTAAAATGATAAATTCAATAAGAAATCGCAATCGCAATCGCAAGACAAGTCACACATCACACTCCGCTCATCCCCTTCCGCCAAAGTTTGAGATATTGCTTGTTAAGTGGTGAAATTCAACGCCGCGCTTGGACTTGCCAAAGCGGAGAATTAAAAATTTAGGTATGTATAACCACTCAGCACGCAATGCCTCAATTCGGCGGAAAGTGGGAAACTGAGTGTCTTAACACTAGGTTCTCAGGTTGCCTTTGTCTACCCTTCTATATGCGGGATACAGTGTGAAGCTCAAAAAAACAGAAAAAAAAATGTATAGCCATTCGCTCGAGTGGGAATCGAACCCACAACCAATCGCGCTTACAATCAGATGGTGTCCCACTGTGAAGCGATAGCCAAAGAAGCAAAAATAAGACACGGAATTGAATTTGAATTCAATTCCGTGTCTTAATAACATAGAAACTCTATTTTTATTCAACCTGCATCTATTTATCAATGTAAGAAAATCTTGCAACGCTATTCTGACCCAATTCTTATTTTCCGATTTGCTTGAAAGATTGCACTACAATATTTTTCTTATATGCTATAGAAAAATAATATTAACTTAAGAAAATGTATTCCCTTTAGTTTTTTTTTTATTTTAGCTTCACGCTGTATCACGCACATATCAGGGTAGGTAGAGAAACCAGAGAGCCTTTTTTTATGGATAACGTATGGCAAACGAGCAGAAAGACTACCTGATGATGAGTGGTTACATTCGCATGGGGACATCTACAACACCAGAGATGTTGTAGATGCGTTGCCGACCCAGAGGATATAGATGGAACCCCCTTCCATTGTCCCCCCGACAATATAGTAGTCCGCTGTTGGAACCAACACATTTTGGGGAAAGGGTGGGTTGGGAAGAGGTAAACCTGGCTTACATGCCATTGAACCAGAACACATCATTAGATATTTTGCGATCCCGATTACGGGACGGGATTCTAACCCCGTTCCCTCACAGGGAAATGTGTTAAGACACTTCGTTCTGTTTTAGTTTTATGTTAAATTAATTTGTTACTTATACTAAAAATATTATTTTAGGTCTCTTAATTGAATATTCTAAAAGTAGCGTGTTAAGGCGTTGTAGGATTTCCACAAAGCCATTGTTTAACAAGGACGTGGGCTTTCAATATTGTTGGATATTAATAGACGTTTTTATAACCCATATATAAGGTACATTATATATTATTCAAGCGTTAGAGAACACGATAATGTTTAGGTCAAAAAAAAGCTTGCTACATAGCAGAGAAAAGTGTCGAGACACTCTGTTCTCTAATTTCTGCCCGAATGATACTATACGAAGGGTGGCCCCTTTGTAAGAGATGGGACGGGATTGAATCCAAAACCACTCGCGATTACAATCAAGCGTTAAGCCACGACGATTATTAACGACGATTAAAACACAATTACAATTATTTATAATTACAAATTTGTATTATTATAATTTCAACTCCAGACTGACAAACACTGAAAAGTAGGCAACATTTAGTTAGCAAGAATAAGTTTTATAATGCGGCTAATCTCGACGTGACTAAATGGAAATATGTTGCTAGTTTGTCAAGAAGCGTAGCTTCAAATTATTATAAATTTGAAACTCCGTCAAATAATGGTGTAATAACCTTCCCTAATAATTAAGAAAAGAATAAGTCAAAAAAAACTAAGTAGTTTTTTTTGAGTTATTCTTTTCTAGATCTAACGATCTTAACGATTTTCTAGATCTAAAGATCTAACGATTTTAATCAAATTTAAATGGAACCACATTAGAAGCACTAGCAGGTATTCCCCTTTCCAACCCACCCTTTCCCCAAAATGTGGTGGTTAAAGTCAAAGTCAAAGTCAAATAATTTTATTCAAAATAAGAAGTTTCAAGCTTCATTTTTTGAACGTCAAATAATTTACCACTAAATCCGGTTCACTAAATTTAATGCCTCAGACCTGAGAAGAACCGGCGCAAGAAACTCAGCGGGGCTTTTTTTTTTCCATCAGGTGGTCCTTCTGCTCGTTTGCCATCCGTTATCCATAAAAAAAAAGCTATCATACAAAAAATTACTCAAATTAGTTCACTCGCTAAAAACTTACGAGAACATTAAAAAAATACAATCCAGTTAATCCCATTTACAGTCTCACTCTTTTAAGTCAGTAAACACCTCATTTCCCAAACCCACGTCGACATAACCCTAAATCCTAAAGAACTTAACTTTTAAATGTTATGTAGATAAAGCTGTACGTACATACATACATCGAAACACCTACCAATAACAAAGCGAGGTTGTTAATCTTGCTTCTACTGTGACCACTTTATTAGACATCGGGACTTGTATGGAGAAATATACGCCTTTGGGGTATAGTTCTCAGTACTGTAGTCTGTATATATTGAAAAGAGGTTTACTTTACTGTAAATAATAATTTATACGTCTTTTGAGATTTACTCGGCAATAAATGGTGAATTGATTCTAATAGGAAGAATTTAATAGTTTTTAGTCATTTATAATGTTATCTACTAGAGTATGTAATATTTGCGGCTTTAATACTTTGGTCGATATTAAAATGTTGAGACCTGTCGTAGTGCAGAGGCAAGTGCGCTACTGTAAACGCGAGGTTGTGGGTTCGATTCTCATTTCAGAAAATGTAAATGTTTAGTATTTTCATTTCCTAGGTTTGGCAATAAGGCAAAGCTCGGCGTCGAATTCCGCCACTCAGTATGCAATGCCTCAATTCAGCTGGTTCTCAGGTTCCCTCTGCCCTGCCCTGCTATATGCGGGATAAAACGTGAAGCTAAAAGGAAGAGAAAAACAAAATAATAATATAATTTGAAAAAAAGATATTAAATTACACTTTTACGTTGTAGCTTATGTGCTTATGTGTGTTCCTACTTCACTTTAAAGTTTCATCTAGATTCGTTTAGTAGTTTTTGTCTAAAAGAGCAACCAAAATACAGATGTCCTCACAAACTTTTACCTTTATAATATTACTAAGATATATCTGTTAATAGCTTTACACACAGTATATACCCTATGACCACTTAAACTGTAAATTTATCAGGTTCCTTCAGTTCACTTTAAACATACACATAGGTGAAACACCACAGACCAAAGCTTCTTATCTTACATATGTCCTGTATAATTTATATCAATTTCACCTCTTCCAATGGAAATAGGCTTAGATATAGCTTTGTATTAATATATTTTTTAACAGACTTAAAAATGGGTAAGGCTCTCAATTTGACTGTATTTTTTTAATGTGTTTTCGTAACTTTTTACTGAATGAGCTAATTTTAATATTATTTTTTTTTTTAATATGATTGATAGTGCTTCTGATATGGTCTCACTTAAATTTTATTAAGATCTGAGGGGTTTATTTTGAGTTATTCGTAATAATTTATTTGAAATTTAAAATAATGTCGAAAAAAATGCAAAAGTAAATTTATAAAAATAATACCCAGTCACCGAAAGAGGCACATCAAGGCGCAGTGTTACTGTAAACATGATTGTGTGTGAGTTTGATTCTCACTTAAGGGAAACGATTATATCAAATTATTTTGATTTCTCCAAAATGAACAAAAAATAATTTGTATATACATACATACATACATACATAGCTTCACGCTGTATCAGGCATATAACAGGGTAGGCAGAGGGAACCTAGAGTTAAGACACTCCGTTCCCCACTTTCCGCCGAATTGGGGCATTGCGGGCTGAGGGGCGGAACTCAACGCCGCGCTTTGCGTTGTTACCAAACTCAGGAAATGGAAAATTCCATTTCCTGGAGTGGGAATCGAACCCACAACTTTTCGACTCGTTTACAGTCGCACGCTTGTGCCTCTGCGCCACGACAGGCGTCAAGGAAAATAATTTGTTATTATAAATAAATAATTGCAAAGCAATTCTATTAAAATATTTCAAAATCAGTTCGCATTCTATCTAAGTTAGCACTCCACGGAACGGTTAAACTTACATGAGTGAATTTATAGGGGCACTTTGGTTCACTCCATGCATACGTGATGCCGTTGAATCGAGGTATCTAAACTTTCACTGTGCTATTTGCGATGTTTGTTTCTTTAGAGATTGTCTATCATAATAGAAATCTTGTATTATGTTTTGATTTAGAATGTCGATTTGTAAAAATATTTTTAAAGAATTATGAGAAAAAGTATATTAAATGACACTATTTTAACTGGATTAATCGCATATATTTTAATATTCGGAAATACATTATTGGAAGCCCGACGTTTCGAACACATTACAATAGTCACGAACTTCTCACACACAGGTACATAGGTAGTGAAATCACGAAAATCAAAGATCTCATGAGAAAAATATAGTACAAGCAAAATAATTGTTAATGTCCAAGAAAATGTATTAAGGTCAATTTTTTTAATGATTTATTTTTCTATATTTTCATATCACTTAACTAAGCTAAGGAAATAATATAAAATTATTTTAAGACTTATTTAGTTCCTTTAAAAATTGTTCTATAACATCTTATTGAAAGTAACAAGTAATCGAATCCTTTTATCTACATACCGATCACAAGTTCTTAACGTGCCAAAATTATTAAAATACGTTTTTTGCAATAACTTTGGCTTAGTTGCTATAGTGCATGGACGGTTTTAAAGAGGCGCAGGTTCGAGTCCCGCTACGTTTTAAAAAAAAAATTCATATCTATATCCACCTGACTCGGTATCGAAGAACCTCTAACTACGCCACCATAGTATTATTTATCATATTATTACTATTATTACTGTATAATTAAAGAATATAACTCATTCGTTCGTTCGTTATTCTATTCGCATTACACACTACCTAACTTGCTATTCCGTGCGGTCATTTAAATCAAATGTCTGAATTTATTAGGTCACTTAGTTCCTTCTACACGTAAGCCATGCTCTGAAGGATCGAGATACCTTTCATTTAATCATTGTGGGCAACATATTGAAAGGCTTATAACAATATATAAATATGTATATTATTATGTTTTTATCTATATATAACTACGTTTATATAATTTTGTTGTTTGTTAGAATCTCGGAAGAGAAATAAGTTGTAAGAAGTCTATAAAAATTTTAAAACAATAAAATGTTTTTTAAATGTGTTCATTTCCTTAGTATGTGAATAACACTTATATTAACTTTAAGGAGTTTTAAGATCTGTTTTTGTTGAATACAGATTTTTACTAAATGTCATTTTAAATTGCGCGGTGTTGAGTTCCGCCACTCAACACGCAATGCCTCAATTTGGCGGAAAGTGGGGAACGGAATTGTTTCTAATAGAACAGAGTGTCTTAACACTAGGTTCTCATGTTCCCTCTGCCTACCCTGCTATGTGCGGGATAGTTAAAAAAAAACATTTTCAAATTTTCGTTTTCTTTTTTTTTTATTATAAGACGTGTATTGTATTATGTTTATATGCATGCTAACATTCAGTTTACTAATGACTGAAGTAACAATAATTGTTATTTGTTATGACACTTTACTCCGAATACTACCTTACGACTACCATCCTTCCTCGGTTCCCTAACTGGAACCGAAATTGTAGACAGAACCCCTACAGAGGCTCTATGGGCCAACCCGATGACCCGCCCATGTTCATGGACGGAGAAGACTCCCATGGCCATAGGCCTAAGAGCCTGAAGCCATCACCCCTCCTCCCCAGGGAGGAGAGTGAAGACCCCTCATACTCCGAATAGCAGAGTAGTCAGAGTAAACCTAGTGTCAAGACACTCCGTTCATTGCTTTCCGCGAGAATTCGAGATATTGCGTGTTAGCGACGGCACTCAACACTGTGCTTTGTATCACTATACCTGTAACTGAAAATAATTTAAATATAATTATTCCCCTCAGAGTTTACTGTCTAACGTTGTCCCACTGAGCCGCGATAACCTCATCTGTTAATAATATAGTACATACATACATACACAGCTTCATGCTGTATCCCTCATATAGCAGGGTAGGCAGAGGGAACCTAGTGTTAAGACACGCCGTTCCCCACTTTCCGCGGAATTGAGGCATTACGTGCTGAGTGGCGGAACTGAACGCCGCGCTTTGCCTAGTTACCAAACCCAGGAAATGAAAAATTAGACTTCCTGGAGTGGGAATCGAACCCACATCCTGTCGTCCACAACGTTTACAGTCGCACGCTTGTGCCTCTGCGCCACGACAGGCGTTATAATATAATAATATAGTATTTACATTATATATAATAGCGCTATAAATGCAATGGACGAAAATCCTAAACGATTTCTGGCTCTATGCGATATGAGTTGAGCTTCTATGAATATGATATTGGAGAAAAATTTTAAAGCATTTTCAAATAAAATAACTTTAGCATTAAGTTATTGTCAATCGTTTAAGCTAAGTGCTTGTACTAAATTGAACATTCAAGTTAAGTTAAGTGCCTGAAATTGCTGACTTGATAATTCTATTTTAAAAATATTTTAGGATCATAGTGATATTTCTTATTACGATAATTGAGTGAAATAAACATTTTTTTTTTAACTAATATGCATAAAAAATGTGTTTTCGAAGTATAAAGTATATTTTATGTATTTTTTCTTATTACAACCTTTTTAATTGCTCATCATCATCATCATCATCATCATCATCATCAATTTTAAAACATTATATTTTTAACTAACTTCCATAAAAAGGAGGTTATTAATTCCACTGTACCTATTTATTTTTATGTTTGTGGTCCCATTTAAATTTAGTAAAAGTCTGACAACTAGTTTTGAGTTTTTCGTAACAATGTTACTTCTAGTACATTTTATTTGAAGGCGGTATTTTTGTTTTTTGAAACCTTATTTTTTCTATAAAGGCTCATTTACGCATACATGCTTTATTATTTTAAAAATATAACCAATTTCCGTGTCCAAAGACCTCCTTCACGTTAGTTATTAAAGTCTATATGAGAGCATCTCTCATAAATTAGGCCTTCATCTCCATTCATTAAGTATGTAAAACTATATTGTGCCATAGTCCTTTGCGGAAAATTAAATTACTATAGGCCCAAGAATATCTCCCAAGAAGGCTTAGGGGCGAACTACATTTGTTAACAGGAAATCGACATCTAAAATCTTAGAACGGAGTGTTCTTCGATTTTTTCCCAAATTCGAGGTACTGAATTTTAAATGGCGGAACTCAACGCTGCGCTTTATCTTATCAGAGAAGAAATAATAATAATTAATATGTAATAATACTTCTTAATGAGAATCGAACCCATAAGCTCAGCTCATCACACTTACAACCAAACACTGTCCAACTGCTACCTAAACAGTTACAACTTTAACAAATGTGAAAAGACCCATTTTCCTAACTATAATATATGAAGGGACGTTTCCAGGGTCACTGGGACAGTTATCGTATACTTAAACCGCGTTATGGCTTACATGACAATAGACTTAAATGGCTCGTGTAAATGTGTAAGTTTTGTATAATTTAAATATTTGTAAACGACTGTCGTGGTGCAGAGACAAAAGCGTACGACTATAAGCGCGACACGTTGTGGGTTCGATTCCTACTCCAGGAAATGTAAAAGTTTAGTATTTTCATTTCCTGGGTTTGGTAAAAAGACAAAGCGAGGCATTGAGTTTCGCCTTTCAGCACGCAATGCCTCAATTCGGCAGAAAGGGGGAACAGAGTGTCTTAACACTAGACTCTCAGGTTCCCTCTGCCTACCCTGCTATATGCGGGATACAGCGTGAAACAAAAAAATAGAACCTACAAGCAATTGCCTTTACAGTCGGACACTGCCCCAATGCGCCACGATGACCTGAAATAAAAAAAATACTAATAATTTTACAATATTTTCCAATTGCAAACATCAAATACAGAATATTTGTACTGATATTCTCTTAATCAATTTAGATCTGTTTGATTTAGTTATTAGTTATACAGTTGAAATAACATGACTCGTTCGTTCATTCGTAAATAACATTTTTATCTATATATGTAAATAAATTTGACGGGTCCGTTTGTAATATTATAATAGCCGGTTTTTACATAAATATATACTAAAATAGATTTTTTGACAATTTTCATCTATCTGCCTGTCTGTTTGTTCCGGACTATCTCTGAAATGGCTGGAAGATTTTGATGGGACTTTTACTGGCAGGTAGCTGATGTAATAAGGAGTAACTAAAGCTACTTTGTTTTTAGAAGAATTCTTTTAATATCATGCAAATGAATATATCTACAGTACATAGCATTTTTACAATTTTTGTCTGTCTGACTGTTTGTTTCGGTTAATCTCTGAAATGACTGGACCGATTTTGATGGGACTTTTACTGGCCGGTAGCTGATGTGATAAGGAGTAACTTAGCTATTTTTTTTTAGATTTTTTTTAATATCATAATTTTAACACAATATAATTTATTGTTAAATTCCATGCGGACAAAGTCAAAAGCACAGCTAGTATAGTAATATAAAAGCTTTTTATTTTACATGTAAAATATCTAACATACATTTTTATTTAGCGTTTCAATTAATACGAGTATAATTGATATATGAATTTGTTCGCTCTATTAGTTATTTACTTATAATATCGTGTGTAACAGTGAAGTTATATAACTATACTTGATGGTTCTAGGTTCGATTTTTATATCGGATAATGAGTTTATTTTTGATAACGATACAGACTAAGTTTCAAGAAACACAACCAGAATAATAAAGTATTAAAACAATAAAATTTTTAAAAGGCCTTCATGGTGCAGTAGGGCAGTGATTGACCGTAAAAGTGATTGGTTGTTAGTTCAATTCCCATTTGGGGCATGATTAAATTTTAATTACATTGGTTTTCCCCTTCTGATAAGATAAAGCGCGGTGTTGAGTTCCGCTACTCAACACGTAATGTCTCGTACATTTTTCTATTATATATAACTGTCATTCATGCAGGCAGGTTTTTTTTATACGCTATATATTATATTTAATATATAGATTTTTGGGCATAGGTCTTCTCATTGGACATCCAGTTATTGCGGCAAAAAGCGCACAGGGGGCAGAACCTCCTAGTAATATTTTTTTACAAATAAACGGACTTTCTATATCCAATCTAATGAAGCTTTTGTCTAGCCTCAGATTCAATTATACGACAATTTAGTTTCTTTGAAGAATGTTTGTGACGCCTCATTAATAAAATGGAGAGAAAAATTTTAAAATTTTGCATTTTCTATTTCTTTCCGAACCAAATGTATAAAATGCTTCTCTTAAGTTTTATAATATACGTAGTACCTAGATATATTGTATTGGATTAATACCTTTTTTTTAATTCATAATCTTAATAAATCGGTAATGTTGCTTGTCTGTTTGTTTGTTTGCAAATAGCTCCTTGTAAAGAGTAAACGGAAAATATGTATATCTATTTTTTTAATGTAGGGAACAGAGTGTCTTAACACTAGGTTCCCTCTGCCTACCCTGCTATATGCGGGATACAGCGTGAAGCTATGTATAGATCCACGGTCCGCTCTAACTCGTGACATTAGTAGTTGACTTAAGGAACTCAGACTACTAGAGTGGGGAAATGAAAATTATTTAAATATTACCATTTCCCCAAGTGGGAATCGAACACACAACCACTCGTGCTTACAGTCAGATGCTGTCCCATTGCACCATTGCAAAGTTATTTTCCTATTTTTATAACATCTCCTGATCTAGATAATTATTTCCATCAAGTGAGAATCGAACCCACTATCGATCATAGCGGCTGCATTTGCAGTCGAATGCTATTCCACTGTGCTACGATGGTCTCGTATTCTATTTTTTTCAGCTTCACGCTGTATATAGCAGGCATATAGCAGGGTAGGCTGTAGAAATCAGAGAACCTAGTGTTAAGACACTCCGTTCTCTTTTAACATTTTCTCCCCACTTTCCAATATTAAAAATTCAAAAGACATTTCTAAATTTAATACACAAAATATTCAAATATTCAATTCTCTTAAATTAAGTATTACTTGCTTATTCAATTTTCGTTATAGAAACATTCACATTCAAAATAGATAGCAACTTCTTAACTCTTGTAAAGTTTAAGCCAACCATTTACAGGTCACGCCTCCCTGGCGTTCGGTGTTAGATGGTTGCTGTATTTTTAATGAACTTTTATATAGAAAATCGTATTTTCAACTATTTTATCATTTTTTTATTAGAATTTGCTTAAGCAACCTATCGTGGTGCAGAGGCACGAGCGTGCGACTGTAAACGCGACAGGCTGTGGGTTCGATTCCCACTCCAGGAAATGTAAAAGTTTAGTATTTTAATTTCCTGGGTTTGGTTAAGGCAAAGTGCAGTGTTGAGTTCCACCACTCAGCCCGCAATGCCTCGATTGGGCGGACGGTGGGGAACGGAGTGTCTTAACACTAGGTTCTCAGGTTGTCTCTAATAAACGATAAACGAAGTGTCTTGACACTATGTTCACTCTGACTTTGGCTCTCTGACTATACCCTGCTATGCAAGATAAAGTATGAAACTACTTTTTTAAAATTAGAAATGGTATAACTTTTAAAAGATGTATGGATAAGATATTTTAGGTAGTGGCCATTGTGGCGTAGTAGAACTGCGTCTGACTGTAAACACAAGTGTTTGTGGATTCGATTCCTACCCGAGAAAATTAATATAATTATTCAATTTTCCCCTACTAGAAAGATATGGCGTCGCGTAGAGTTCAACCATTCAACACTCAATGTCTCGAGTTCAATCGATAAGCGGAGAACGGAGACACTAGAAAAAAATCGTGAAATCACAAAATGTATAATCTAGAAAGTGGGGAACGGAGTGTCTTAACACTAGGTTCCCTCTGCCTATCCTGCTATATGCGGAATACAGCGTGAAGCTAAAAAAAAACAAATCGCTTAATTTCAAATTACCAAACGTCAGTCCTTCTCGATTGACATCGGGAAAGAGTTAATCAAATTTACTTTTTACTTTCATCCTTGTTTAAGAAAATCATTATCATAAAACATAAAGTTACGGACTGAGTTAAAAGTTAGCGTTTTCTTTTTGAAGTAATTTAATTTCTCGCCCGCGGCTAAGAGGTGTACTCACTTTATAGGACGTGTTCGGACTTAATTTTTCGAATAAAATTTTTTTTCATATGATGGAATTATAATAGTTTCTTATATATATGGCTAGAAGTTATTTTTGGTAACCTGGATGTGCAAAGTTCAAACTTTAGACCCCAGTTACATTTATTATAATTATATAATAACGCCTGTCGTGGCGCAGAGCACAATCGTGCGACTGTAAAAGTGACAGTTTGTGGGTTCGATTCCCACTTCAGGAAACGTAAAAGTTTAGTATTTCCATTTCCTGAGTTTAGTAACAAGGCAAAGCGCGGCGTTGAGTTTCGTCACTCAGCACGCAATGTCTCATTCCGCTACCTCATTCTTTGTCTTATTACATTCCGTTCCCCACTTTCCGTCAGATTGAGGCATTGCGTGCTGAGTGGCGGAACTCAACACCGCGCTTTGCCTTGTTACCAAACCCAGAAAATGAAAATACTTCATTTCCTGGAGTGCGAATCAAACCCACAACCTGTCACGTTTACAGTCGCACGCTTGTGCCTCTGCGCCACGACAGGAGTTATACAGGGCTATTAATTTATAAGTAGGAGCGAGAGGTACGAGGTGTGTTCAAAAAGTAAGGTGACTTTGTATTTTTTAAGAAAAAATATTTATTTATTTATCAATATTTATGTTGTCCCAAAAAAAAAACACTTATAACCTTTACGCCTCTCCCAACCAAACAAAAAATGCTATACACTTGAAACTTGGTACAGATGTTCGGGAAGAGTGTACCAACATAACAAAATAAAAAAATCGATAATCGAAAGTACGTTGCCCGCCAAATTTGAAAAGTCACCTTACTTTTTGAACACACCTCGTATATCATCAAATCTCACTAAAAGATCTCGGCCTATATCAGTTCATTATTAGAAATATTATCAGTTCATTTCTAGCATGTGTTTCAATTGCAATAGTAAAGTAAGATATTTGAAATTTAGTTCGGTAGGACATGAGTTTGGACAGTGGAAACGAGAATTAATGTTCATTTTGAAGGAGCTCCTTAAGCCTTTGGTTCAGTTGCAAGTCCCTACTGTTCTAAGCTCTTGTCCCTGCAATGTCTTGGGCCGGAGACCCACCGGTGATTGCTTATTAACTTACTTTAAAAAAGGAAGGAGGTACTCAATTCGACTGTTATTTTATGTGTGTTACCCCATAGCTTTTTGCGGAGTGATACAAGTGTTATATGAGCTAGTGTTTCTAATGTTCTTTTATTTTAATTTATTTAAGACCTGAATTTTGAATTTTTTTTTATATGATACTGTTAGTAATCATAATAGGAAACCTCGCAAATAGGAAACCTTGCTGATGTTACTCTGACCCATTTTTATATAAAATGTTTAATTGATTACGGAGTTATTATCCCATTCTAATATATTTTTTTAGAATACTAATACTTCTGATATGGTCCTATTGAAATTTAAGTAACATTTGTCGAGTAGTTTTTGAGTTATTCGTAATAACCTGATTTGTTAGTGCATTATTTTCTTCTAAAATTACTTAAACTTAGTTCATATCGACCTAACCTAGAATGCTTCTAATAAAAGTAAGGAATTACAAATTTATACATGCCCTTTACTGCCATCGACTTATCCGTGATAGGTTAAAGCTGATTTAGTGATAAATTATTCCATATAAAGACAAGAATATACATTTTATACTTATAATAGGACGTTTTTGTGGCACAGAATGGATATACAAAGTTATTTTCTAAAAACATTTATATATATACTTTTTTTTCAGCTTCAAATTTCTTCCTACATAGCAGTAAGCATAAGTAGACAGTAAGAGTCCACATGTACGATTCGAGACCTTGGGTTATAGAACCCATCATAGAATAATGACAAAAATGTCAGAAGATCTATTAAAAAAATTAAATATATAGATAGATGTTCTTCCGAGTGGGGACTGTTCGTCAAACATGATTTTAATTGACTTCTATCAACACGGCTCCTTGAAATATCATGAATAATAAAAAAAATAATATTTCACACCAGTACTAGAAATTTAATGCTTTTTTAAGATGTCCTAAAAAATATTTTATTGATAGACGAATTTTAGTATCATAGCTTTATTATAATTGTAGTATAAAGAACGTTTTACTTTTAAAAGCTCTAATAATTTTCATTTTATAACTAATATTTTACGTTAGTGCACTTTTATATGGTTATAAAATTGATAACTTTAAGATCACCGTAGCAATGGGACTCCTTTTCACAAAAAGCGCTATTGTAGGTTCGATTCCCAAAAGCGGTAATTAACTATATATTAATACGTGAAGGAAAAACTTAGTAATATTTAAAAAATGTACATACAAGATTTATCAACATATTCACGCCTGGTATAAGAATGAACGCCTGTCGTGGCGCAGAGGCACAAGTGTGCAACTGTAAACGCGACAGGTTGTGGGTTCGATTCCCACTCTAGGAAATGGAATTTTTCATTTCCTGGGTTTGGTAACAAGGCAAAATCGCAGCTTTGAGTATCGCCACTTAGTGCGCAATGCCTCCAATCGGTGGAAAGTGGGGAACGGAGTGTCTTAACACTAGGTTCTCAAGTTCCCTCTACCTACTACTGCTATATGCGGATTATAGCGTGAAGCTAAAAAAAAAATAAATAAATAAATGCAAATTGACATATCAACATATGCACGCCTGGTACTTATATATAAGAGTGTATAACAAATACAATACTTTTAGGACGATGGCCGACGGCCTCAGATGTCCCTTTATAATGGCGTCGCCACTGAACGTCTCGTAAAATTAATGTTTCACACAACTTTCGTCATAAATATCCCTTAAATTATTATACTGTACTGCTTCTATATACAAGGAGAAAGTAAAATGCCATTTGGAGTACAAAGTTAATGTTTATTATGTATACTCGTAACTATATGGTTTAAAGCAAGTTCCTATGGAGGTTTAAGTGATATTTAGGTAAAATATATTACCTTCCTCTACACTCGGTGGAAATTGGGGAACGGAGTGTCTTAACACTAGGTTACCTCTGCTTTTCCCGATATATGCGGGATACAGCGTGAAGCTATGTGTGTATGTATGTATATTATCTTCAAAGCTTTGATTCATAATTAAAAGCAATTACAAAGAAGATATAGTGTCCAGACACTACGTTCTCCATTTTCAGTCCAAATTTGAAATATTGCAATTGTTAAGTGGCAGAACTCGATGCTACGCTGTGTCCTATATTTCTATATAAGCCCAATACATAGAAATGAAAATATTTAAATATATTTCATTATGACTATATCTTACTGTAAACGTGTGATTGTGGATTCGATCTTTACTGGGAGGAATAATTAAATTTATTTTAATAAATTGAGGCATTGCGTGTTGTGTGGTGGAACTCAACGCCGCGCTTTGCTTTGTTACCAAAGCCTGGAAATGAAAATACTAACATTTCCTGGAGTGGGAATCGAACCCACAACCTGTCGTGTTTACAGTCGCACGCTTGTGCGTCTACGCCACGATAAGCGTGCAATTTAATTATATTTCTCCGTTTTAATATGAGAAAACGCGTTGTTAGTTACGCTACTAAGCGGATAACGTCTCCAATTCGCATGATTGTTAAGGAACGGAATGTTTTGCTACAAGTTATATAACTTTATAAATTAAAGCTAGTCGTGGCACAAAGGCACAAGCGTGCGACTGTAAACGCAGCAAGCTGTGGGTTCGATTTCCACTTCAGGGAATGAAAATATTAAATGATTTATGATAATTAATATTTAGTATTTTCATTACCTCGCACTGATAACAAAGCAAATCGCGGCGTTGAGTTTCGCCACTTAGTACGTAATGCATCAATTCCGCGAAAAATGGGGAACGGAAATATTAAGATAACGGAGTGTCTTAACACTACGATTTCACGTTTCCTTTGTCTACCCTGCTATAATAATATATATAATTTTTTAACTTCACGCTGTATTCCGCATATAACGGGGTAAGCAGAGGGAACCAGAGAATCTAGTGCTAAGACACTCCATTCTCTTTCAACAATTCCGTTCCCCACTTTCCGCCAAATTGAAGCATTGCGGGTTGAGCGGCGGAACTCAACGCCGCGCTTTGTCTTGTTACCAAACCCAAGAAATGAAAATACTAAATTTTACATTTCCTGGAGTAGGAATCGAACCCACAACCTGTCCCGTTTACAGACGCACGCTTATGCCTCTGCGCCACGACAGGCGTAACTATGTAAATAATACAATTATATATTTTCAATTTACTAGAAGTGATATAAAACGTTGACCTATTTACAAGAAATATCCACTCCAGTAAAACTATTAGAAATCGTGTTTCAATAGAGACTTCCATTACAATCATTGTGTTTCAACATTTATAGAAATAAGGGGTGTCTTTAGATCTTTAGAACGTCGTAATTAGAATAAAATAAAGTGCTACTATTTAATTTGCTATTTAATATAGTTCGTTTTATAAATTTGTTTTATTTTCAAAAGCAACCTAGTGTTAAGACACTCCGTTCTTTCACTTTCTACCAGAAATTGAAACATTGCGTGTTTATTGATGCAGAGTAGAGAAATACAATAATTAATATAATAATTTTCTCTCGTGGGAATAAACCCACATGTATCGCCTTTACAGACAAGGCTGCCTTACTGCATCACGTCACATCTTTTCTTTTCTTTTCGCAATTTTACGATTTTTATTGCATAGGAAAGTCACCTATTGTCAAGAAATTCCTTTCTCCACTTTTCGCCCTAAATAGAGACATCGTATGTTAAGTGACTGAACTCAATGCGACGTTTTGTCTTATCAGAGTAAAGAAACTCAAACTCAACTCAATTCCACTTGGTGTATGTATGTTACCGCATAACTTTTGACTGAGTGATAATACTTTTTTATATGATAGCTAACTACTGATATGGTCTTATTTAAATTTAGTTAAGATTTAGCATGTACTGTACATTATTCATAATAATTTTGCTTATTAGCATATTTTAATTGAAATCAAATTATTTTTATTAAAATCTTTATTATTAATTTAGTAATGAATTTGAACTGTTACCCATCAAAATTACAAAACATTTTCACAACTATTTACACCACTCAATTATCCCTTAACACAAACAATTATCTCTAAGAATATTAAATGAACACAATAGAATTGGTATTTGGGGAGCGTTAGTCCGAAGGCTATAGCGATATTACTAATATTGCACATAAGGCTTGTAATAACTAGGGTTGAATGCGGTGTATACACCGTAAGTGGAGCCTCGTCTATTATGTACGGACTGGTTTAGTCTTACTATCCATTGAATGCTGAATATTTGGTTAAGGAGTGTGTATGTTGTAAATTTCATATAAGATTGTATATGTATTAAATAATATTTAGTATTTTCATTTTCTTCGCTCTGGTAACAAGATACAGCGCGGCGTTGAGTTCTGCTACTCAGTGTTACTGCTCCCTCACACAATGCCTCAATTTAGTGGAAAGTGGGGAACGGAAATATTAAAAGTGAACGGATTGTCTTAACACTAGGTTCTCTGATTCCCTTTACCTACCCTGCTATGTGCGGGACACAAAAATAGGTGCACAGGAACAAGGACAAGGACAGGTGGAAGCACATATTTTATGTCAATTCAAAAAAATATAAAATCCGTTTTAAATATGCATGATACGATTTTAAGTTAAATATTTACAGTTTTCAAATTGCAGGATAGTTACGATACTCTTTTTGACTCCGCGACATGCCTCGCAGGCTCCCGTCAGGATATATGAAAGATTAAGGTAGTTCCCATAGCCATTGCTAGTACTCCGTGAGGTTTTAGTGGGTAGTTTGCTGACCTTTTATCTACCAGCTTAGGAGTCCCGTCGTGTTCCCCAAGCGGGCGGATATTCTTAAAGGGGTTTCCTCAAGAATACAAGAGTACTAAGAAAATCTAGACTCAAGACACTCCGTTCTCAACTTTCTGCACATATTGCATGTTAAGTGAACGCAACGCCGCGCTTTGTCTTACAAGAGCGGAGAATGAAATAAATCCCCGATCCAAAATCGAAACAACAACCATCATGATTACACTCAAACTATACCACTGCGCCACGACGACCTAAAATAATACTAACAGTCGAAAATACACTACACTAGCATACATAAGCATCACAATAAGCTGTTTATTTAGTGGAAGGACGTCTTACTTAGGGGTAGCTTATGGGCACACCCGCACAATTTAACTTGCCCGTCCCCGTGACGTCACTCCCTCTTAGTGTCTGAGCATGTATCAAATTGACCGTGAAGATACTCATAGTTGTTCGTTTTAACTAAGTTTCTTGATGGACTTCCTCTTCGACTTGATTATATCTTCTATATGATTTATTTTATATACTATCATACTTTAGTTTGACCCAGTTTGAAGATAAATAAATAAATTTATATGTGAACTTCTTTTTTTACCATGAAGCGGAATATAGGCAGATAAGTACGCAGAGAGATCCTAGTGTAAAGACATTATGTTCTTCTCTGTCTGCCGAATACCGCGTGTTGCCTTATGAGAGCGAAAAATAATAACAATTTAAATATAATCACCCCCTCGAGTGGAAATCGAACTCAAAATCATTGCGTTTTCTATCAAACGCTAATTACAAAACTTAATTACCGGAAAAGTTAATTTATATACCTAATTAACTACCAAAACCACCAGTATTAATTATTTATTTCTACTTTCTTATAAAACATCCAAACCAAGCGTGAATAGATTGATAATATTAAAAATCATTAGGATTGCTTATCAAAAGACTAAATAAAAACAGCAGGAAGCATATCAAACACTTTCAGCCACTGGCCATATATGTAACATATAGCCGTGAAGACAGACTCCTTTAGAAGCGTAAAGGACGAAGACGCACACTAAGAGAGCGGTTCTGGAAATTTCAATGAAAACAGGTAAAACCGTGATTTTAAGTTGTACAATCCACTCAAACGATACCGCAGAAAATAGCTAGTACGTAAATAATTTAATTAGCCCACTTCTCTATATAATTCAATTCAGATTCAAAACGATCGTATGAAACTCTCAACTTGATATAGTAGGGCAATGTATCTAAAACAACAGCAACTATTGTAAATATTTAAGCGCGCTTTGTTAGTTTTGTTTCTGTACATTACAAATGCGATTAAATACAATAGTGAAATTCAGAAGAACTTTGCGTTGGCTTATACACTTCGTGCCAAAATAAATGGAGACGTGAATCTATTCTTATCTTTAACCTCTCACACAAAAAAGGTGTTATGAATTTGATGTTGATATCTGTATGTGTGTCTGTCCATGGCGTCAAACCTCTTACACGGATAGACCGATTTCGATGCAGTTTTTTTCATTCGTAAGTCAGTTTGTTAGTGGCAGTGTGTTTAGTAAAAATCAGTCCAGCAGTTATAGAAATAATGATGTATGCCATTTCTTTTGCGTACGGCATTTCATTTACTTACGTTTTGATTATTGCGTAGGGTATTTTTTAATTTTTATTTTATTTTTAACGAAAGATGGTTAAGGTTAATTTAATATTTATTTATGCTATAAATTAACATGAATTTGTTGAGTTTTTTTTTTACAGAAATTTATATAACGCCTGTCGTGGCGCAGAGGCATAAGCGTGCGACTGTAAACGCGACAGGTTGTGGGTTCGATTCCCACTCTAGGAAATGTTAGTCTTTTCATTTCCTGGGTTTGGTAGCAAGGCAAAGTGCGGCATGGAGTTCCGCCACTCAGCACGCAATGCCTCAATTCGGCGGAAAGTGGGGAACCGAATTGTTGTAAGGGAACGGAGTGTCTTAACAATAGGTTCTCCGGTTCCCTCTGCCTACTCTGCTATGTGCGGAATACAGCGTGAAGTTAAAAAAAAAGACTTATATACCAATCTCAATAATAATATGCAAAAAGATATATAATATTTATTACCAAAAATGGTCACATATTCTGCAACGAAGTGTACGCACCATTTAGAATCAGCTTACACTTAAACATCTGTTTATAGGAAGCGAGACGTGTTTCTTATAAAGTGAATATAACATGCAGGTATTTTGCAGTAGTTTGTATGAAAATCCTCATATACATATATATTTCATGGTTAATACTTATTTCTACCCTGTTGATTATAATATAAATTTTATATACCATTTCTTGGGTTTGGTAACAAGGCAAAGCGCGGCGTTGAGTTCCGCCACCCAACACGCAATGCCTCAATTCGGCGGAAAGTAGGGAAATTGTTGAAAGAGAATGGAGTATCTTAACGCTAGTTTCTCTGGTTCCCTCTGCCTACCCTGTTATATGCGGGATACAGCGTGAACTAAAAAGAAATAATATTTTATTTTTATAAATACTATACTATGTCACTCCCAAGGACATTTCTTTCTCCTAAGGACGTTTCTCTTTTTAGTACCGCTTTTTTCTTTATATCTTACCACGACGTTATAAAGTAGCGTCATTACGAATAACTCAAAAACTATATGTTAGATCTCAATTAAATTTAAATGGAAATACATCAGATATCATAAAAAAAAAATCACAATTTGTTCATTGACTAAAAAGATATGTGCAATCGCATAATAAATATACTTAAACTGAGAACCTCCTTATTTTGAAGTTGGTAAAAAAGAAGTTCCACTTCAATAATATTCGAATAGGAATAAAATCAATAGTACTACAAATATTTATAGAAATAGACAAAACAAATATATGTATATCTTAAATGATTAAATCCTACAAACATGTCAAAGCTTGTACCTACTTTGCTAAGTTTAAACAAGAACATCAACTAGCTTCTAGACTCATTACGAAGGCTTTTGAATGTGCTTTCGAAGTACCATTTAAACGTGACTTAGACGTTTACAGTTATCAAAATATTATACCATCATTATACTAATATATATGTAATATGTATTATCGTGGTAAACGCCATTGGTTGTGGGTTCGATTCCCAGTCGGGGCAGTGATTATATTTTTTATTTTGATTTTTCACTCTGGTGAGATAAAACGCGGCGTTAAGTTTCATCACTAAACACGTAAAATGTCGAAAAGGGATTATTCTTAACACTAGGTTCTTATGCCTACCATATTTTGCTGAAAAACGTAAGCTTATTTATATTTCTAAGATTGGTATCTATCTGCCTGCTCTGCCTCTATTGTTGACAATAAAAGAAGCGCGGCTTTGAGTTCCGCAATTCAACATGCATTATTTCAATTTTGAAAGGAAAGAGGAAAGCTGAAAGTCTTAAAACTTGGTTCTCTCTAGTTAGAGATTCTCTCTAGTTTCATCGATTAATCGATTAATATAGATATAATACCATTTAAGTAAAACGTATTCAGCAATGAACAACTTAAACGTAATGATGATTTATTAGTGTTAATCCCAAGCATAAAAACTCAAAGAGGGTCGAGAATGAAGTAATGGAGTTCCCTTGTCCGGGTTTCCCTTAAGTTTTGAGCTGCGGGTGTATTGGCCAAATTCAACCCCTTGACGTCGTACGTAAAAACACTTAGTCTAAGAGATAATATTGTTTTTTTTGTTCTGTTTCAAACATTTTAAAGGAATGAATAGAGTTTTTTTTATATTATTTTATATAATATGTATTCCATTTTACATATATTTAATAGCAAGATGCAGTACAGCGTTTAGTTTCGCCACTTAAAACTTGTAATATACTCGTATATGACAGAAAATTGAGAAGATTGTTTTAATCGTTGTCGAAGTCGTCCTGTAGTCGTCCGTCTTTTTATTGTATTACGTCCTAATTAATCATTTTAAAAAAATTAGAAATCATAAAGTTTGTTTTTAGTAATTTTATTTTATGGAGAAAAAAAATATTTGCCTTTTTTGCAGTTATTGTTAAATGAACTCGTAACCATTGCGTGAGTTTTTATTTTTTTTTTTTTATGGAAAGGACAAGGCAAACGAGCGTTCGGGTCACCTGATGGTAAGTGATCCCCGCCGCGCACGGCCCCGTGTAAAAAATGACATAAGAAAATTTATTACACAGCTTCACTTTCACTTTTCCCGTATATCAGGGTATATTTATGACTGAAGAAATTAGTGTTAAGACACTCCGTTCTCTACATTTCACCTAAAATTAAGTCGAGCCGAGGCAACATACGTGTTGAGTGCCAGAACCCAACGTCACACGTCCACAGTGGGGAAAGTAAAATAATTTAAATAATATTCATGTGGCAATCCAGCAATAATTGCGTTTACAGTTAAAGTAATAAGAAGTAAATCATAAGAAAAACAATTTCAAAGGATTATTTTTTATTTAACTCGTTCCCCGCTTTTTCTCTAGCAGAATAGTCAGAGAGAAAACATTATTTTTTGCCAGTCAAAGACAGGCCACCATCTCCTAGACTACAACAAGTACTAAAAACTTTCAAACTCGGCCGCTCAGGTAGGAGGGTAAAAAGTTCCCAAGTGGCAAACCTTCACACTTGCGCGATAGAGAATCTGTCGCACGTTCACGCCTTTTTATTTATAGTCACAGTTATTTTATCTATGCTAATGTTATGTGCAAGTTTTTCAAAGGTATTCCTTACTTTTTTTCAACGTTCCTTTATTTATTGCTGAGATATAAAACTATTCTTTGTATGATAACAAAGTTGGAGAAAGCTTATAGAAACTAAAATTTCAAAGTATGTTTATATTAAATTTACCAAATCCTTGTAAAAGTAACGCAATTCTGATGTATAAGCTATATTACTGTAAACTTTCATCTAGATCCATTCAGTATGTTCTGTTTCATGGAGTAACAAACATTTTTACAAATTTTCACTTTTTTAATATTAGTAGTTAATAATATAATCTCATATACCGAATCTTTAATATACCGAGTACTCACATCTAGTCCAGTTAGGTATCAAATAGGTAATGATAGCGCAAATTGCTGCCTAATTCAATTGAAATATTACATATATATATAAAAGATTACCATAAATTTTGCTATCGTGGCGCAGTGAGATAATATCTGCCTGTAGACGAGATTGGTTGTAGATTCGATTCCCATTCATGGTAACTTCAAATTATTTCAATTTTCTCATTCTGGTAAGACAAGTTGTTATGTTAAGTTCCACCACTTGAGTTCCACACTTTAAGTCTCGCTTTTAAACTCTCCACTGCTAAGCGGAAAAATCCGTAAAGCTGTATCCACCACCACCACCACCTTATTTTTCTTAATTTGATTACATCAATATCTCTGTAGTATTCACGAATGAGCAAAACAATACTTGCCAAGAACAGACTTCTACTGGAAAAATATCAGCAGTAACGCTCTCGTATCAAATTATAGAGATGCCTAAGAAATACTTGCGGTGAATCTCACTCTATTTCGAGATTAAATTCATGACAACCCCCAAGAATCTTTCTGCACACTGTCCAATTTGAACAAAATAAACGCTACCTTTATAAGCTTTGTCACGAGAAGCCTCTTGATAAAACTTATATTTTTATATAAGAATATTTTAGGTAATAGACATTAGAATTAGAGATAGCTACGGGAATAACATATTGCTGTTATATTTAAATTACAAATACTTTTTCGGCCTACTTTAAGCACGTCATTCAATTTCTATATCGAACATAGGTTTAACGAATAATTTAGTTTATGAAGCTTTTATGAAAAATTGTCTAACAGAATAGAAAACTAGAAAATAAGAAACGTAGCAAATGTTCCTAGCATATGACTTAGTTGGCTGGAACTCTTGGATGGGGTAATCCAAGAAGACACCGACTCCTGTAGCTAGCATTTGTAAATTTGATGCTTAGTTTTATATATACCTATAATGTTAATACAATAGGCAATTAAAAACAAATAATTTTATTCAAAATATGAAGTTATGTGCTTCATTTTTAAAATATCTATTTATCACCGATTTATTAAAGTTTATGACTCATCGTCAGACATGAGTAGAAACGGCAGCATTTTTTTCAAGTTCCCCATTTACAATTATCTATTAGTGACCTTTGAAATGGATTTGAGCGAGCATTTCATTTATAAAATTATTAATTAGATAACAACCTTTAATAATGTATATGTATGGGCTAGCTACAACTTCGTTCTATTATACAGTATTTATATATAAAAAAGTATATTATTCTGTCCAAGAATACTATAATGATGTCAATGTGTGGAATTAAATGCTGTTGACGCTCACCCGGGAGGCTCATCATAGTTGTATATTTATTGTAAAATTTTTATTTGAAAAGAGCAACTGTTGAGTTTCTTGCGGGCTCTTCTCAGCAGAACTGCCTTCCGAGCCGGTGGTAGCTTCCATTAGGACTGACACGACTAACACCTTTGTAAATTGACGATTCGAAAGTATTTGTAATAGCCTACTTGAATAAAGATTATTTTGATTTTGATTTCGATTTTATCTAACTCAACGTTTTTACACCCAGTGTGCAGCCATCAAACGTCGGCTGACAAGCGTCAACATTTGTCAGTGTCTCAGCAAACGGTGGCAATTAACATTCCAGTATTGTCAACGGTCCCCGCTGCACCCATTGTCTATGCTTTATGACTTAGGTAATACCTGTGTAAGACGTATTAAATTATTATTATGCATTTGCTATTATTTAATTAGAAATAAGTTATATTTTGTTTTCACATAAAAATTAAAAAAATCACCTGTTTTTTTTATAATATTTATATTAATCACTACGGTCACGTGATTCGTGATCAACTGTCTATATATTTTCGTGTTACTTAACTAAGCTTAGGAAATAAGATAAAATTGTTCCAAAGAGAGTCCAAATATTTTAATTGCCTATTTCTTATCATATCTACTAGATAAAATCACCTGTTATAACACTAAACTCTCCACTCTTCTCTCTTAATCCGTTCTAAACAATAAAACATTTTTAGAAAACGTAAATAAAATTTTGAACCTTGCACCTCTTTTGGAAAGCGCTTTGACGACTAAGCCATACTTTCCATCCAGCTACGTCGAAATTTATACGCTTGTTACAACTTATTTTAGTTGTTAGCATGTCTGTAGTGAAATTTTTACAAATTTCTGCTACAAACATAATTTCTAAGAACAATCGTTTGCAAGGGAGATTACTTTTTACAAATATTTTTATCATATATTGTATTTATTGTATTTTTTCGCATTTATTCATTTATTTATAGCATTATTATTTTTATATAAATATTTTTATCTTAGTAATATTATTAATATTTTATTTATAATTCATATATTTATTGCAGTACGTTGAGCATAGGTGGTTTCTAAAAGTCGCGGGTTCGAATTTTCTAAAATTATTATTCTCATTCTAATTGTATGATCAACACTTTACGTATACATCTTATAAGCTATATCAGTATAAAGCTGCATCTAAATCAGCTCAGTAATTTTTCCGTGAAAGAGTAACAGACATCCCATCTACCTATTCTTAGAA
>JAKGSA010000853.1:160348-217461 GCA_033558755.1 Philaethria dido | reverse complement strand
TCATTATCCATTTTTAAACAACAGCTTAAAATATATTATCTTTCTTTATAACCTATCTATAATAAACGTAACTGTCATCTATATCGTTAATTAAAAAATATATTACCTACATTGCCATTTATATATATATATATATATATATATATATATATATATATATATTTTTCATGTATATGTAATATATATGATTATAGAATACTTATATATGTATTTATTAGTGTATATATTATGTAATAAGTATATGTATGTATATGATATATATTTATTGTATGTATTACTTATATAGCTGTATATTTATTTTATCTATTATCGCATCTACTTTATGTATTGTTCACACCCCCTTAGCCCCGTTTCCCTTCCTTTATTTCCTATGCCTTAAGGTTGCCTGGAAGAGATCGCTGTTATAGCGATAAGGTCGCCTTTTGTACAATTTAACTATTTTTGTTTCATGTTTCTCTTTTTTTTGTAATTAATATGGGTGTACAATAAAGGATTATTATTATTATTATTATTATTATATTTGATATTATTTTTTAAATATGAATACATCGTTGGAGCACTTGACGCGTAGAGTTGTTACAACTTTAACTACTTATATTTTTAGTTATTAAGTACTGCTGATTTTTAAAATTACCGATACGAGTTGTAAATACAATTAATATATTGTAAAAAAAATTATGCCATTTATAGAATTATTGAAAAAACACCGTATCCAAGCGGAAAGCGGAGAACAGAGAGCGGAGAAAAGATAATTATTTAGAATTTCAACCAAGAATCATCTTGTGCCACAAAGTTAAGACCATTGTTCCACGATAGTCAATGAGAATTGATATTGCTATATTAGTTAATTATTCGAGCGAAAACAAACATCACATCATGTAAATTGATACCAATTTAGTTTGCACAACTCATTAATGAGAAAGGATTGAAATTCCATTATATAAATGGTGAATTAGAATATCCATTTCAAAATACATAGGGACGAACATTTTTATATAGGATTAATTAATTAGTTTTTATGTTGATTTTTTTGTTTAACTTCACGCTGTATCCCGCATATAGCAGGGTAGGCAGAGGGAACCAGAGAACCTAGTGTTAAGACACTCCATTCTCTTTCAACAATTCTGTTCTGTTGTTGTTGTTTTATGTTGATCATAATATTATTCTGCCACTTTTTAAATGTTCATTAAAGAACTTGTCATAAAAGTAATATGTCGCCATATCATAAGTAATTTACATACAATATAACTATTACAAAAACTTTACCTCCGAGACATATTATTTACTTTTGTTATATTTCTTGATTTTGTAGTATATGTACAAAATTATCCCATATCTATGTATTTCCATGTTTCCTTTTGCACAATAGGATAGGCAGAGAAAATCTAGTGTTAAGTCACTTTGTTCTCTCCTTTTCGCCCGATATCGAGTTACTTCACACTGCACTACGTCATGTTGCGCTGCATTGTTGCTTAGTATTATATATTTGTTGTTTAAGAATGGCAAAAGAGAAGAAGGGATACCTGATGGTAAGTGGTTATCTTCGCCTATGGATATCTACAAAACCAGAGGAATTGTAAACGCGTTGTCGACCTAGTGTTCAGATGGGAGGGGGAGGAAATAATGTAGAGGTCGCGGCCATCTGACATCAGAACCACCACATTCTGAGGAAAGGATGGGTGGGAGTAGGGAAAACCTGGCTTATATGTCATCGAACCGGAACACATCATTTGATATTTGGCGATTCGTTTTTGACATGATAGTGGTCGCGAGCCAGTCGGAAGACGAACCTCCTACCACCTAACTACTGGGATACCCGCTCTTATGGGACGCTACCTAGTGGAGAAAGGTAATTGTTTTCTAACCCTGTACCGTCACACAAAAATAAATATAATTATTTGCTCAAATAGAGATCTAACCCACATCTATTGTGTTTGGTCACATACTGACTCCATTGAGCCACGATGGGTTGTTCATAGTTGAGATTTCAACAAAAAAGCTGACTTCAATGAAAACTTCTAAAGCTACTCGTCAGATCTTAAATAAATTTAAATGGAATCACATAAGAAACACTAGCTATCATATAGAAATAAGATCATAAAGAGGTATGCGGTAACACCCGCAAAAAAATACAGTTGAATTGATACCCCCTCCTGTTAAAAATTTATATGTAAATGAGTATGAGTCCTCAGTTCCTTTCTTCATTAAATCCATCATCACCATAACATTAAGTATGGACAAATCATCTCCTGTATAGAAGCGTGAATGTAATATTCATGGTACTCACAAAGAGTCTAATTTTAATTTCAATATTAACATCGGATCTATTGGAATTTCAAATTTTTCTTTTCAGATATTGGAATTTTTTGATGAATTATTACAAACCTATATTGTGATATCTTATTAACTTGTTCCTGTATGCATAATTTTTGATAATTTACATATCTATCTCTTTTTTTTGGAATACATGACGGTTTTCCGTAATGCGCCTATATTATAACCCTAAATTACTTTACATTGGGTTACGAGTTCAAATTTAGTAGGTTCATTAAAAAAAAACCTCAGAACAAAAAAGGGTAATTGAGCAAACTGACAAAAAAATATTGCTAATTGTTATTTAATAAAAAAAATATTCAGTAAATTCAAATATAAAAAACTAATTGCTTCTCGCGTTTGCGTGGACTATGAAACCAGAACTCCCGTCTTATTGCTTCCCTGAAACCCCCAGAAGCCTACATGCCAAATTTATTTTACGGGTACGGCCTGTACGTTGACAATCAGTCTCTAAGTAACGCAACCACTTTGTATATATAGATTAATATGATTTTATCATATAAGAATGTGCGAAATAAGCACAGCTTGTAAGCACAGCTTATGTCATCATAAATTAAAGGGAACTTTCGAAAGAATGAAAAAATGTAAAGAACTTAGTATAAGTTACAGTTTCAACAAAAGAAGTAAACACTCAGGAGAAATATAGCGCAGTTTATCGGAGACACGCGAAATATCACGTTCCGCGTACTTCTAGAAATAATGAATGTGTTTGAGAGAACTATGTATCTTTTAACAATAGTTTTGTTTTAACAAAACTTGTTGACGATTTTATCTTATGGTTTTAAATATACTTGTGTTCCCTTTGACGCGTTAACAACGCGTTGTCTTTAGTAATGTATAAGTCAGTGTGCCATGGATGTCAAACCATGGTAGTGTGTGTAACATTTATTTTATTAATTTAATACATTTTTCATGCATTATTTTAAAAAAAATATTAGAATTCTGCACTCCTTCTTTATATAAACTATAAGCGTATAACACGCTTTTGCCTCTGCGTAAGTATATAACGCCACGACAGGCATGTGAAGCTGTTTAGATAAGTATGTATGTCAGTAGCGACACGTCTTATCTTTTATTATTATTATTTTAACTTCACGCTGTATCCCGCATGTAGCGGGGTAGGCAGAGGGAACCAGAGAACCTAGTGTTAAGACACTCCATCCTCTTTCAACATTTCCGTTCCCAACTTTCTGCCAAATTGAGGCATTGCGTGTTGAGTGGCGGAACTCAACGTCGCGCTTTGCCTTGTTTCCAAACCCAAGAAATGAAAATACTAAATTTTACATTTCCTGGAGTGGGAACCCACAACCTGTCGCGTTCACAGTCGCACGCTTGTGCCTCTGCGCATATTCTTGCATAACACTATATTCTACTGGACACTGAACTGGACAACTAGGACAGGATATAAAAGTTCTTTATCAAATTTTTCGACTTCATCGAGCAATGAATAAAATGCCTAATAAAACGCGAAACGTTTTAGGTTCTTTTAAAAGTTAATCAACTATGAATTTGTTCACTTTTGATAAGATATTATTTTCTTTTAGACAACAGCCAATCATTATATAGAAGTAGAGTAGATATTTTTTTTCTTTTTTTCGATGCCACTTAAAAAATATATATTTTTATAATATTTGTATGTATGTTGAAACGTTCTAAAGCACCTTTTGAAATAAAATTAATTAACATTTAGTATTATTTCAAAATAAAGAAAACGGACTTCAAAGACACTAAAAGACACTAAAAAGAAAAATTATTACGAATAACTATAAAACTACTAGTCAGATCTACTTTCATTTAAATGGGATCTCACTTAGAAGCACTAACTATCATATAAAAAGAAGAACCATCAAAATTGATTCACCCAATAAAAATGGGGTAACACACATGCTAAAAAAAAATGTAAAATCGAATTGAGAACCTCCACCTTTTTGAAGTGGGTTGAAATATAAGTTTATTAATGATTGGAATAGGCAGAATAGAAGACATTTACACGCTGGCGTAACTTAAATTATATATGAAAACACAAATCGCAATATCACGTCTTTATTTTACCAAATAATTAAACAAAAAGTAGTCGCTTGTACATTTGTAATTCTTTGAAGTTTTAAAGTGTTAATATCCCACACTTAGGAAACGCAAAACCTATTTTAGAAATTTTAAAAAATTTTGAGCGCAAAGGAAACTCGAATCCGCGCCTATTAGAAATCATCCCAGCGCTCCCTGACCCACTAAGCCATGCGTTCTGCATTCGGCTGCGTCGAAATTCTTATATGCCGTTACTACTTATTTATGTTGTTAGCATCTCAGAGATTTTACAAATTTCTGCTACCCAAAGAAAATTTTATACGTTTTCTAAATGATGTCCGTACATTAAGGGCTGAGTAGTGAATGTAGGATATTCCCGTAAAGGTATTAGGTTGTGGGTTCGATCCCCGGGGAAACGATTTACGTATTTAAATCATTTCCATATCTCCACTTTGGTAAGACGAAATGCTAAGTGTTCTGCCACTCAACAAGCAATGTCTTTTTCTGGAGTAGTTCTTAGTGTCTTGACACTAGGCTCTGACTACCATATTATTCGGGATAAAGTGTGAAGCTGATCCTATTTAAAGAAAATAGTCCAATACTAATAAAAATACTCAATGAAAAAATGTAAATAAACGAAGAAATTTCAAAGTTCTTACTAATTTTAAGGCAAGGACAGACGTTTGTAGAATCTTGAAACTTTTGTATTATTTCTTAGGTTCACGTATCTGCCATATATTGCATTATTTGCGGGGTAAACAGAGGCAAAGAAGTGACCCTTCTATTTTCACCTAATATATAAACAATACGTGTTGAACGGCGGAACCTAACGCCGTGTTGTTCCTTATTAAGATGAAACTAATTTAAAAAAAAAAAAAATTATAAAAAAAAAAAATTAAATAAAAATAAAAAGAAATTATTCAAAAAATATTTATACTAATTGAGCCGAGACGTCCCAGTAAGTAGTCAAAGACACTCGTGTTGGTAATTTCTCGCTTCTCCGTTGGCTTAACAATAACATGTATACATATAACATAATAGTAATAAAGCCGTGTGTGTGTATGTGTGGGTTTGTGTTTGTGCGTGCGCATGTGTAGGGTGGTGCATAAAGAAAACCAACTTCAAGTATTAAATGCACTAAAAATTGAATGATTATGAATAACTCAAAAACTACACATCAGATCTTAATTCTTGGGAAAAGTTATGCTTACCGCAAAAAAAAATATCTAATGTCAAATTTAAAATATCTTTTTACTTAAATTTAAAAAAAAAAGTATATACAAGTTGACTTATCAACTTATTGACGTCTGGTACGAATATATTCATTTCTCACTGCGCCACAATAATCTTATTTGTATAACATAAAATACTAACAAAGAATTTAATTGCTGACAATCGACACTTAAGGAGCCATTCCATTTAAAAGCAAAATACACCGCCGTATATTTTCAAAGCTAATGCATTTTTAATTAATTCGATCCTGATTGAATTTCTTCAGGATTTATTATCCTCACGTTACGAAATGGCCCGTGGATAATGAATATGAAAATTACATCAGTCAAGGAGAGAACATTATTAAAAGAAATTTTATGATAAATTATACCTAATCATTGTATTTGTATGCGGAGTCGAAGTATACGCGGTGGTATTAAGTTCGATTCTCCTCCTGTAAAATAATAAAATATGTAACTAAACTGTAGTTTTAACTGAAATCTACAATATATATATTAAATCATACATATGTTAGGGAATAATGACTAAAGAGTATTTATTATTTATATTGACTGATTCGATATTTCAAATATGATTTGATGGTTAGCCGGCTGGCGATACATTGCTAAAAAACTATAGAAGGACAGTATAAATAGCATGTGTCAGTAGAGCGGACAGTATACATCTTGTTGGGCTTTTGGGCGTTGGCGTCCGAAGGTGGTGATTATGTCGCTACTCCTTTAGACTCGGCTTCCGCGACATATATATGTATAAGCCTTAGTCTTACTTACTAAAGTCAATCACTTTGTGGATGCGGTCTTCTATATATCATCGTGTTATCATAAGATCTGAAGCTATGTAATAAATTTCAAGTCAATCGTAAAAGGAAGCGAGTACACTCGTAGTAGATTTAAATCAATTGCGTAATTTTAAAAGTTTGATTTATTATAAAGAAATTTCTACATTTCTAGAAAGACAGTTGGCATGGTTTATTGGCATGATAAAAACAGAAGTTCAACGTAATATTTGATTAGTTAGATTATTTGGACCGCAGCCATGTGGCCCAGGTTCATTTTCTGTTACATTCATTTTTTTATAGAATTTTTATATATTTATTTTATACTAGCTTTCCGCCCGCGGCTTCACCCGCGTGAAATTCGGTTATATCGCGAGATATGATAAGCAGTATCCTAAAGTCTTTCCCAAGGTCTAGACTATTTGTCAACAGTTAAACAATCTTACATGATTTTATGTTTGACAATAAGGAACTTCCATATAAACTTTCATCCCCTATTTCAACTCCCTCTATCATTTTTTTCGCGATAAAAAGTATCCTATGTCCTTTCCCAAGTTCAGTTCTATCTTTATACCGAATTTCATCAAAATCGGTCCAGTGGATTAGGCGTGAAAGCGTAACAGACAGACAGACAGACAGACAGAGTTACTTTCGAATTTATAATATTAGTAAGGATGTGTGAACTTTAGATTTTTTAAAAAGTTATAAATTATATGTAAGCATGTCATAATTAACCGAAATATATACAACACACTGTCGTGGCGCAGCGGCGCAAGCGAATGTAAACGCGACAGGTTGTGGGTTCAAGGCCTACTTCAGGTATTTGTATTGTGTGTTCTCCATACAACGCGGCATTGGTGAAGTTATTTGCGCTCAACTAGCACGTGCAAAGCGTCATAATTAAAGAACTGAACTGTAATTTTATTGTTTCAATATTTTTATTATTTAATATTTAGTATTTCTTATTCATATCTTCGCACTGGTATCAAGACAAAGCGCGGCGTTGAGTTCCGCCACTTAGCACGCATTGTCTCAATTCGGCGGAAAGAAGAGAATTAAAAGGTCAAAATGAGTACGGAATGTTACACTAGGTTCCCTGGTTCCCTTTGCCTACACTGCTAAATACGAGATACAGCGTGAAGTTAAAAGGAAAACGTAATAAAAATATGAACCTACCTGCTATAGATAGCTCTTCTGGAAAAATGTAAAATTTTACAATGCCTTTAATTTATATAATACTCTTTATAGCACTTTAAAAATACAAGCAAGTTGATATGAGCTGTAGTTAGCAACGGTGGGTAACTCTATGGGAGATATCTTCCAACCAACCCGTAGATGTGGATGAAAGAAAATAAGTAAAGTGGATGACAGATCCGTACAATAAACAAATGAAAACAAACATCAATATATCAATATAACCTAGTTAAAAGATATGAGCCAAACACATAAATATATACATATATACAAAAATATCAGTTTAAAAACTTAGATAATATGTTGTGGGTCTTAAGTGTTTTTTAAATTTCATTGATTATAAAGTAAATGAAATTCTGGAGAGGTCAGGAAAGAAAATCAATCGGGCAGTAGGCGTGATGGCATCTTTTTACATCATTTTTTTTTTTTTATGGATGTACGTGATGAAAACTGAGTGGTAAAGTGGAACTGCTCTGATGGTAAGTGGTTACCTTTCGTCTATAAACATCTACAACACAAGAGATGTAACAGATGCGTTGCCAACCTAGAGGATACAGATGGAAAGGAAGCGCCGACAATGAGTAGTCCGCCATCGGAACCACCACATTTCAAAAGATGGGTGGAAAGGGGAGAAAACCTGGCTACATGCCATCGAACCGGAACACATCATAAGATATTTGGCGGTTCGTCTTTTGACATGATAGTGGTCGCGTGAGCCAGACGGAGGACGAACCCTCCTACCACCAAACCATGACCATATTTACTGGCTATCTAAACAATTACACGAAACGTAAAAATATATATACTTTGAAGTGTAAATATATTTCTGAATATTAAAAATTCTTATGTAAAATAAACTCGAAAATTCCGAAGCACGTCATCCAAATACTCCCAGAAGTCTAAAAGCTTTTTATCCTGAAAATATTGCGTATTCAAAAAGGCTGTCGGTCAATCAAGGGTTAGGCAACCCTTTGGGATTGTTGTCGAAAGGAAGCATATCCTTACATAGCATAGCTTATACATTATATAGGTATTCCTTATAGTAGTTTCGTTTGGTAATAAATATGTATGTCATGATTTTTCTATCAAAGGTCTTGTAAAAATTTATGTGTGTGACAATAATTTGTTATGTGTATCGTCACCATTATGGTGGAATAAAAACCATCGTTGTATATTATAGTTCATGTGTTATTCCGATGTATTTTGACTATTTTTGATGATTTTATTGACTGAGAAAAAGTCTCTGGAGTTTCTTGCGCCGGTTCTTTCTGCGTCTGAGGCCATAAATTTAGTGGTCTCTGGTGTGGTAGATTATTTGACGTTCAAAATGAAAGCCTGTAACTTCTTACTTTGAATAAAATTATTTGATTTTGATTTTGTATAACCTATGTTACTATGAAATTTTATTCCAATTCCTTTAGTAGGCTCGTTGTGAAACAGTAATACACATGTGTTCTTCTACAATAATTTAAATATTTCTAAAATATTAGTACGATAGCCAAATGAAAGTTATTTTGCAGACACTTGACAAAGCCAAGAGTTTGCCACACTAACGTAAATGATAGTAGATTTCTAGTGGCAGCTAGTGTCCCCGTAGACGCAACACCGTTACCTACAACGTATATGTCACTCTTACATAAACATGAATGTCCATGGTAGTGCGTCTAACATTTATTTTACTAATTTAGTATATTTTTCTGCATTATTTTAAAAGATATTATCATTGTGCAATCCTTCGTTATATAAACATTAAGTGTGCCAAAGTTTCATGCTCCTCAGTCCGTTTAATTTTCGTCGAATGGGATCCAAAAAGTTTTTATAATAACTAAGTTAGCTATTAAACAAATCTTACATTCAATTTATAATAATATAAAAGAAGAGAACAGAGTATCTAGATTACTAGTTTCTCTTGCTTATGCGGGATAATATAAGCAATAAAAATACAATAATATTGCATTGCCTCAATATCGTTTCAAACATCACTATATTCAGCCTAACATGAAACCTCATAATGTCAAGATAAGTAAAGGCTCAGGTAACGTGAACTCAAATATTTGAAGTGTAATGTTACGGTACACATGCTCGGTTATATGAAGCTGTGAAATATTTTTCCTGTCGACTTTAAATCCGAATCCTATTTGTTTTAAGTGGGATAAAGACTTTGTTTTACTTGATCTGATCTGATCTGATTGTCAGCGTTTGAGTTAATTTAGCTGTTTGCATGTTTTTTATAAGGTTGCTTTTAAACTTTGTTTGGGGAATGGATAGACTTTTAAAACTTAATTTCGTAGAAAAAGAAAATAAAAAGGACACTCTTATAATTATTCTCTCGTAATTCGAATCGTCTTAGCAAAGATATAAAAATATTGTTTTCCCATCGCATCAGGAAGTGTGATAATTTTCAATTAAATCGAGTGGTAATAAGTGGGTCAAAATAGTGTTGTTAGCTTTTCTTACACAGATTGATAGAGCTATGAACAGCATGTAAAAAGGTAAGATTCGCATGAAGTTTAATAAAAGATGTCTAAAATGAATTCATTTTAGAGTTTTCATAAATTTATAATGTTTTGCCCTACTGTGTGACTGGTGACTGTTAGAAAGCTTCAATGCACTCTGGCTATCATTAAACACAACTATCTTATCACAAGAACCAACTATTTCTATTTCTAATCTTGGCAGATATACTCGTATTTTAAATAAATAATAATAGTAAGATATATTGCACAATATTTTGCATAATTAAAGTGAACATGTGAATAACAATTAACTATATAAAGAAACACAGCATATTAATTTGCGACATATGCCACTCTTTCTTTTTTCAAATTTATTTCAACTTATTCATTAATATTTTCCGTTTCTTTATATAGTCATCTAGATATTGAAATTTCTTTGTTAATAGTTATTTTTTATGTCTGTTTTTTTAACTTCACGCTGTATCCCCCATATTGCGAGTTAGGCATATGGAACCAGAGAACCTAGAACACTAGGTTCCACTAGGTTCTAGGTTCTAGGTGTCTTAACAAATACACTCTATTCTCTTTCAACAATTCCGTTCCCCACTTTCCATAGAATTGAGGCATTGAGGCAACGAGCTATTTTTATATATATTATACTTTAACATATGTAGCTGCATGGTTTTTTACAAAAGTTAACGCATTTAATTGCTTATTTGCATTCATTTTGAATTATTGAAACTGCTCTAATCTCGTAAAACTAAGTACGTTAGATAAGCGTTTCTTTAATAACATAACATTCTTTAATATTTCGAATTCACAATCACATACATACATATAAAAATAAATTTTAAAGTAAAAGTTAAGATGCGAATGTTCACACTTCAGCGTCAAGCAAATAGGAAATAGCGCAGGAAATTTTTAAAAGTTCAGTTATCTCTTAGAATTTTTTAATAAGCAGTTTGCCTCGCATTGCAATGCTAAAGATATGTAGTAATATATTAAATCATTCTTGAATTCATATTAAGGAAATTCCGAAAATAATTTTAATTTCAAAAATACGTAGGTATCTAGGTGCGAAAAGAGTAGATTGGTCTTATCTAGCTTTTTTCAGTTATTTTGATCTTACTAGTATTATAAATTGGAAAGTTTGTGAGGATGTATGAACGAGTGTTTTACACTCTTTTTAACCGACTTCAATAAAAGGAGACAGTTCTCAATTCTTTTGGTTGCTCAGTAAAAAAAATAAAAACGCCTGTCGTGGCGCAGAGGCACAAGCGTGCGATTGTAAACGCGACAGGTTGTGGTTTCGATTCCCACTCCAGGAAATTGAATTTTTCATTTCCTGGGTTTGGTAACAAGGCAAAGCGCGGCGTTGAGTTCCGCCCCTCAGCACGCAATGCCTCAATGGCAGAAAGTGGGGAACGGATTTGGTGAAAGAGAACGGAGTGTCTTAACACTAGGTTCTCAGATTCCCTCTGCCAACCCTGCTCTCTCGGGATACAGCGTGAAGTTAAAAAAAATACATATTTCTCATTATTTTTTTACTAGGGAATCAATTTTGATGATTCTTTTATTTATATATTAGTTAGCGCTTTTGACCCACTTAATAGAATCCCATTTAAATTTAGTTAAAACATAACAAATCGTTTTTGAATTATTCGTAATTTAATCAGTCATTCGAAAAAAGAATAAGAGTAACTAGGAGTCGTAGATTCGAATTCTGTTTTACATAAAAAAATTAAACAGTATTTTAATTTCTGGAAGTAATTTTATAATTGTTTATATGTTGTACAGAGGCCGTCATAGTGCAGTGGGACAACTAGCAATTGGTTGTAGTTCTATTGTCACTGTGGAGAATGATATTTAAATTATTTTTATTTCCCCCCAAACAAAGCGCGGCGTTGAGTTTCGCCATTTATCACCCAATGTCTCGAATTCGAGCAGAAAGCGGCGGCGTGTCTTGGCAATAGATTCTATTACCCTACTACGCGGGATTAAGCATGAAACTTATATGTTGTATCTATTATAATGATAGTAACTCATGTAATTTCCTACACATATCTACGATGTAGATTACTACACTTTAAGCAGGATTAGACGGTTAAATCTGTATAAATGTGTAGTTTAACATGAAATCAAGATAGGCTATCAATTTGCAGCGACTCGGGCTGTCTATCTGATTGAAATGGCTTGCCAGATAATGCGTATCAGTGACCGCGCATTAATTAAGCAATCGTGCTCGTCTATAGGTGCATAATGGGACACTAAATTTGGTTGGGATTACGATTTCTAAGCATTTACAGGTTTTAGATGCAATCGTGGAACACTTTGGAAGAGTTAAATGTCAGTAGAAAGTTTATATTTGGCCTATTTTAATAAAATGAGGTGTTGTTTTCGCAATTCGACTGTGTTTTTTTATGTGTTACATAATTTTTTTTACTGAGTGAATCAGTTTTGATGATGTTTTTTTTTATATTATAGTTAGTGCTTTCGATGTGATCTTTGAGCTATTCGTAGTAATGTTACTTTTTTAGCTTCACACTGTATCCTGCACCTAGCAGGATAGGCCGAGGGGACCAGATAAATTAGTGTTAAGACACTCCGTTCTCTTTTAATATTTCCATTTCCCACTTTCCGCCGAATTGAGGCATTGCGTTCTGAGTGGCGGAACTCGACGCCGCTTTGCCTTGTTACCAGAATTTATTTTTTACTGCATTTTAATTAAATCCAAAGAATCGTTTGGATAAGCTGAGGTACTTTGTTTTTGTACACCATCAATATCTTAATATCTCTGTCATATGAAAAACTGATATTGAAGTTTTTAAATAGATATACTCACTATTCTAGCTTCATGCGGTGTAGAATGATCCTATAGATAAATTACTTCATTCTTCACTTTTCGACCATTTCGTGTTCCGTTCGAACTAGTTGAACTCGTAGTGAGCTTTATTCGGTTTCGGTTTCGGTTTAAAGACATTTATTTCTCAAAAAGAACACAAAAGTTCACTTATAATAAGAAATTACAATAATTTTTCTTGAGGGTACATTTAAAAGTCTGCCTTATGAATAGTATACAGTTGCGGATAGCAATATTGCACAAACATGTTTAGGTAGGGGTTACATTAACTTATAAATTATTTTGCACATATTCCATTACACGTTTTTATTATGTACACTAAAATAATAAAACAAATATTACTATTGTTTTGACTTTCATTTTAGGTAAAATGACATATCTGTTGCTAAGGAAAACCGTAAACTAGGTCCAGTTTACGGTACAAATATATATAAACATACCTCTGAGTGACAAACAAAGTGGTTCAGGCAAACCAAAATAATACATAGTAACCTGATCATGAGAACATAACAGTGTTATCAATTTATAGGGTATAAAACCGATTTGCAGAAAAAAAAGCAAAAAAAAGAATTAATTCAAAAATTTTGGTCTTTTTTTCTAATATATCCAAAAAAATTTGGTATTTTTTTTGAGAATATTTTTTTTATGTAATGTCAATTTTTTTCTTTTTTTTTTTATGTGAACGAACCTTTTGAATGCTTTGTTTTCTCATGAAATATAGCCTGAACCTATATAAAAATATTAACTTTTATTCGATTAAATTTGTGAAAAAATTAAAGGATCAATTTTTACTTTAAATGATCGTAATCTTTAACTATATGCAAAACAATGTATTTTCAGTTTTTTCTTTTTTTTTTTAACTTCACGCTGTAAACCGCATATAGGAGGGTAGGCAGAGGGAACCTGAGAATCTAGTGTTAAGACACTCCGTTCTTTTTCAACAAATCCGTTCCCCACTTTCCGCCAGATTGAGGCATTGCGTGTTGAGTGGTGGAACTCAACGCCGCGCTTTGCCTTGTTACCAAACCCAGAAAATGAAAATACTTCATTTTCTTGAGTGGGAATCGAACCCACGACCTGTCGCTTTACAGTCGCACACTTGTGCCTTTGCGCCACGACAGGCGTTCTGTTTTTTCATGCATATGATCATGAGAACACAACAGTGAGTAAATTATAATTATTCAATTTATTACAACTATGAATCATACGAAATATTAAAAATATCATATCAAGTATAACCATTCACAACGAACCTTGCCCAGGTCTTAGCCGCATAAAAAAAAAGTTTGGAAACGGTCGTATACGAAAGTGGATATAAAAGGCAGAGGAGACTGTATCTATTACGAGTCCTGTTAAGTTTTCCGCTTCGGTGGACCGGGGAATTACCGGCCGGGTTTGTCATTTTGCTCTTTATTTATTCCCCCACATTACGGACACTTTGAAATCGCTGCCGTAATTACGGCTTTCGAGCGCTCTTATTTATGCCTTTGTATTGCTATTTAGTATTCGCGTTCTGATAACCAGATTTTAGTGGGCTGTTTTCGATGAAATTTTGGACGAAATTATGGAGATGATGGAAGGGGAAGAGAGAGTTTTGCGTGTTATATCCATAACAAGCTTAACTGTATGTTATGTCTGTATGTTAATTTATCAATATTATAGTATAATAAAATGTATGTACCTAAATTTAATACTAAATAATGAATTTAGTGAAATGTGTTAAACTCATGGGTTCAGTGAACTTGTCATATTCGTCACGTAAAAAAGTCTTTAAAAAACTTAGTACATTAATTTAACTAACCCGATACCCAACTAATATAATCATTGTCAAAGATACTTTGGTAGATTTTTAACCGAGTTCAAAAAAGGAGGTTATCGATTCGATTGTATTTTTTTTATATAGTATTCTTTATTGCACTTAAAAAATATAAGTAAACCAATTTTTATATTTTTTTTTATATGATAGCTAGAGCTTCTGACGTCGTTCCCATTTATAATAAATTAAGATCTGACGAATAGTTTTTGAGTTATTCGTAATAATTTCATTCCTTAGCGCATTTTATTTGAAGACAGTTTTCCTTTTTGGTAAAATCATAATTATTATATAAATAAAGCTTGTTTTAATTTCTATATCCAGTGATAATACAAAAATAGTTAACAAAAATAGCCCATTACAAAAGATGACATTTGGCATGGAACATAAAAATGTTTTTAAAAGTTATATTAGGAGGAGGTAAAAAACGAACGTAACTATTGAAATGACAGACGTAAATAATTTATGATGTTTCTAAAAGGTTTTTTATGAGTACTGAGGATGATTTCTCATCACAAAGACCATTGTGGGAACTTAATGGATGTTGAATAGAAATATCTTTTGTTTTTATGAAAAAAATAGTACATGTATTTTAGGATCATAATCGTTCTTAGCGAGTACATATCTATATACTCAAAGCACTCAAGTAGGTATCAATGCTAGTACATATGCACTCAGAGCATTCAAGTATGTACTATTACTAGTATATACACACTCCGAAAACTCAATTTTTTATCAGTACTAGCGCACACACACTCAGAGCACTTACCTTGTAACGGTACTGAACTGTATGCGTGGCTATGCAATTTTTATGACAAAATCAAAATGTAAACATTATACAATTGTTAATTCTATCTAGTACGTGGTAGCTGACACTGTTCATGAAGGCCTTTTGCGTTCTTTATCAGACTTTAAGTTGTTATAAATGAAAATATCCCGCATTGATTGCAATATAATTATATAATACGTCTTTAACATTGTAGTTTGTGTTGGCACAAAGCGCGGCGTTGAGTTCCGCCACACAGTACACAATGCCTCAAATCGGCGCAAAGTGAGAAAAAAAAGGACGGAGTGTCTTAACATTAGGTTTTCTGGTTCCTTCTGCTTTTGCTACCCTGCTATTTGCGGGATATAGCCTAAAGCTAAAAAAATAAGTCTTTTTAGATATTATAAAAAATTGAGATACGTAAAAAATAACATAATAACATACCTCTAATTTTTAGCTTTTTTGGTTGCTTCAAGCAAAAATTTGCTCTGATTTTTACAAGGACCGTCCCGTTTCACAATTATTTTGTCGAGAAATCCCAAAATAAATTTGTATTCTTTGCTTTGAATACATTTGTTAATGTTTATTACCTTTCATTTTTATTACTCGGGGATTATAAATATTATTTAAGTATTATGAGATTCTATGGTTTCGAAAATTTAATAAGTTGACACCTACTCATAAATATAAATATCAGTAACTGCCTATTACAAGGATCACAGGTTAATTTTCCTATTGGTATAATAAAAAAACTTCCTAAGACATAAAGAAATATACTGTTTTTCGAAATATAATTATTTAATTAAATAAGAACATGAATTATAATAGTGGAACATTCTCTAATATTAAATAAAAATTTATCTAACTACTTAATTAGAAAAAAAGTTGTACAGTTAACTGAAAAGAAAATGGAACCCCACAAATCAATACATTTATTCATTCGATGAACTCCTAGTCGTTAATACAAAATATCTCGAATTCAAGTGATAAATATAGAAATATAGATAGGTAGAAGGCATACGGGGTAGGTGGGATTTTTGAGAAGCTTAAAAAATACATGCCATCACTCAAACAAATTTGTATTATGATAGTGTATATACATATAAATATGATATAAAATATGATAGTACACTATCATATCATAGAGCACTATGATAGTGTAGACACATATGTATCATAGAGGAAAATCCAGTATGAAGTAGTATGTTTATCAACAAGTAATAAACTGGCAATCAGTGAAAGTCAACCAAGCAGTATGAGTGTGTAAACTGTTAATACACAAACTTTAGTAGTTTCCAAGTTGAGTCATTCCAGTAGTTTAACAAAGGCTACTGGAATTTGCCTGCAGGCGTTATATTAGCCCTTAAATATTATGAATTTTGGTCTTTTGAAGGGATTTCTGAAAATTGGCTTCATATTTTAAAATGTACAAATAAATTATTAATAGGTTTTATTAATTTTACCCTATTAATATTTCTGTGATTTTGTTTTTGATTGTAAAAGAGGAGGAGGTTCTCAATTTGACTGTATTTTCTATGTGGGTCATAAAATAATAACTGTTTTCTACTGGGTAAACAAATTTTGATGACTTTTTCTCATACAATAGCTAAGCTTTTCTAATGTGGTCCTATTAAAATTTAATTAAGTTGTAACGACTACTTGTTGAGTTATTCTTGATTTTTCGCTTTTTAGTGAATTTATTTTGAACTCGATTTTCATTTTTGTTAAAAAATTATTAATATTAACAACAACAATATGAGATTTATATTAAATCGAACTAAATCGAAATAGAAAAGAAAAATCAAATCATATATAATTACTTACTTCTGCTTAGTAAGAAAAATAAATATTCTTGACGAATTTATTATTTTTTAGTATATTAGTTAAAATAAATATATAGATTATTACATACATACTTCACGCTGTATCCCGCATATAGCAGGGTATTCAACGTCGCGCTTTGCCTTATTACCAAACCTAGGAAATGAAAAATTTCACTTCCTGGAGCGGGAATCGAACCCACAACCTGTCGCGTTTACAGTAGCACGCTTGTGCCTCTGCGCCACGTCATTACTCATTTTACTTATACAAAATATGTATTATGGAAATTTTCAATGTTATTTTAAGTTTTTTGCTTTAATTACTCGAATAGAGTGAAGCCAATCCACACGATGACAGGTCAAATATCATCAATTAATTATTATCACTCACTTAGCATACTTAAGCTGAGCTTAGATGATACTTAATCATTGTTCTTTCACAAAATTACCATATTGGCGTGAATCTTAAGCATGTTAGCAAGTCTAATTAAAACAGTGCTTAGGTACTGTGCTAGAAACTGTTGACATTATTACAATACGTTGTTTGCATATAAAATATTTTTTAGCTAAATTAATATTTTAACAAAAAGAAAACCGCCATTAAAGAATATGGAAAGTTAAAATATTACGAATAACTACAAAACTAGTCGACAGATCTTAATGAAATTTAAAATAGACCGCATTAAAAGCACTATCTATCATATGTATAAAAAGTGATTAAAAATTAGTTTACTCAAAAAAAAGTTACGCGTAAAACACATAAATAACAACAGTTGTACAGTCTAAAAGTACGCCTGTCGTGGCGCAGAGGCACAAGCGTGCGACTGTAAATGCGACAGGTTGTGGGTTCGATTCCCACTCCGGGAAATGGAATTTTTCATTTCCTGGGTTTGGTAACAAGGCAAAACGCGGCGTTGAGTACCGCTACTCAGCATGCAATGCCTTAATTCGCCGGAAAGTGGGGAACGGAATTGTTGTAAGAGAACGGAGTGTCTTAAGACTAGGTTCTCAGGTTCCCTATGCCTACCCTGCTGATGATGCGGGATACAGCGTGAAGTTAAAAAAAATAAAAAAATTGTTCAGTGAAATTGATAACCCCCTTCTTTATAGAAGCCGATAAAACAGATAAAACTTAGTCTTTTTAGGGTTTCGTACCTTAAGTAAAACTCAGAGTCAGTCTATCTGTTTGTTAAGCCCAATTTCCTTTGAAATTACAAGTAGTATTCTTCTTGGATCTTTCGCATAATACACATTTTTTAAACATAAATGAAAATCAAAATATTTAATAAATTTTAAAGTTCTACGAATAGTCACATCTAAGTAGATCTTTATATTATGGCCAAATTAAACAAAACATTAATATGTGTTATTCTACATTTTTTTTAGCTCTACCCTGTATCTCGTATATGGCAGAGTAGGCAAAGGGAACCTGAGAACATAGTGTTACGACACTCCACTCAACGGAATTGTCGTTCTCTCAACAATTCCGTTCTCCCCTTTCCACTGGATTCAGGTATTGCGTGCTGAGTGGCGGAACTCAACGCCGTGCTTTGCGACGTTACCAAATCCAGAAAAATGAAAATAATTCATTTCCTGGAGTGGGAATCGAATCCACAACCTGTCGCGTTCACAGTCTCACGCTTGTGCCTCTGCGCCACGACAGGCGTTATTCTAAAATATAAGCTATATTAATATAAAGTTTCAACTAAATCTATTCAGTAGTTTTAGCAAGAAAGACTAACAAACATCAATTCATAATCACAAACTTTCACATCTACAATATTACTAGGATTTTACTAGACTTCCGTTGTATAATGGAAACGTTTACCGCGAATATGGCTGCTAACGACTTTAGTCGGCATTGCTTCATTATAACGCTGCTTGCTAATTACACGACTATTCAGGGCAAAATGAGATGTCGTGTAGAGAATACATGAGAGTGCATTAAAAATGCACTTATAATTTCCTTAAGACATGAATGGCAATTGCTTGGAATAATAATTGAATAGAGGTGGAATTTGAAATTATGTTTGACTGAAATTTTTATTCTTTTCACTGTATTAGTGTCCCCGTTGACGCGTTAACAACGCGTCAACGTCAGTGTGAGTATCATTTATTTTATTAATTAAATGTACTTTTTATGCATTAATTTTAAAAGATATTATCATTCGCTACATAAATTATAAGTGTGCCGAGTTTCATGCTCGTCCGTTCGCGTAATTTTCGTAAAAAGGGATCCAAAGTTTTTGTTTCACGTATTTATATATAGACAATAGTTAGAGATTTCTTTTTATCTTTCTAGAAACTTTGCTTGTTGAATGGTATTGTATAACATACAACTAGCATGTTAATAGCTAAGTTTATACTACGTTATGACAGCGCAAATGTCAAACGAAATGAAAATCAATACATAATGCATTTTAACTGTAATATATATAGCTGATAATGATGGAGTTTTGTCATTAAAATTTAATAGTCATTCGTACAATTTTAATATTAAAGTACTAATTTAAACAAGCGGAGTAATATTTTTATTTGAGAAAACATCGCTAATAGCCCAGAAATAATTGTGAAACCATCAAGAGTTATGTTAGATAATTTCTCCTACAATATCTAAGTGTCCATTGTAAAAAGTATTTTTTATATTGCTAAAAATATTGTAGTACGAATGTTCCGACCATCATTATAAATTAAATACAAATAAATTTCAATATTTGAAAAAATAATATTTAAAATCAAAGTTCGCAAATATGTGATTTAGACTTTTTTATTTAAGTCAAATGATACTTTTATCATAAAAATAGGTCAAATAATAATTCTTGAATGACCTGGTTTCTAAGTATGTGCGCGCTAGTACTAGTGTATTATTGAGTGCAGTAATACTGATATGCTTATGAGTGTTTGAGTATTTGTGCACTAATATTGGTAGATTTTTGAGTGCATCGAGTGTATATTTATTAACACTTCTTATGCGGTTGGAGGTCTAAGGCCTGTCGCAGCCCAGAAGCACAAGATAGCAAACGTGATAGGTAGTGGGTTCGATTGTCACTTTAGGAAATGAAAGTATTAGATATTAATAATAATTAATATTAAGTATTTTTCTGGTACTAAAGCAAAACGCGGCGTTGAGGTCCGCCACGCAGTGTCGAGTGTCGTAACACTAGGTTATCTAGTTCCCTCTGCCTACCCTGCTATATGCGGATACAGCGTGAAGCTAAAAATGGATGCGGTTTGAGTGCTCCAAGTGTGTCTACACTGACAATGGTACGTTTTTCAGTACTCAGTGTGTGAGTACTAATATTGGTACGATTTTAAGTAGAGTGAGTGTTTATGCAATAAAAGTACTACGTTTATGATAATTCTGAGTGTTTTTGTATTAATATTGGTGAGCTTTAGTCTATTTTGAGTGTGGGTGCACTAATACTGGTGCACTAATACTGTTTTGAGTGCTTTTTAGTGTTCGTACAATAGTACTAGTACATCTTTGAATGTTCTGAGTGTGTTTATTGGTACTGGTACCTTCTTGAGTACTCTGGTCTGATTCAATAGTATTTTTTAAAAAGGCTAGGTTAGTTCTATGTCAATTATTATACCGAGAAAGAAGTAAGATACCTATTTTTTATCTATAATCTGTTTAGCTTAACTACAATAATACGTTACGTTATTGAACATGTCCTGTCTTTAAAGGTCCAGGTCGAAATGTAGGGTGAAGTGATTTACTTGAAATAAGTACGTCAATATGAGTAAAGACACATTGAGGAATGAAATTCTTATAGAAATGAAATAATAATTATTTATATAAAGGTTGATGTACGATCCATCTTAATTATATGTGTCGCGGTTGATGATAATTAATTGATTTAGACGTTCTTCTGATATACGAGTCGTATCATGTGTATATTTAGGCCTATAGATATTATGTAAATTTATTTTATGTGACATTTTGAATATTGTACAAATTTTTTTGTTCTTTTTTTTTTTAACTTCACGCAGTATCCTGCATACAGCGGGGTAGGTAGAGGGAACCAGAGAACCTAGTGTTAAGACACTCCGTTCTCTTTCAACATTTCCGTTCCCCACTTTCCGCCAAATTAAGGCGATTGCGCGTTGAGTGGCGGAACTCAACACCGTGCCTTGTTACCAAACCCAAGAAAATGATGAATAAATTTTACATTTCCTGGTGTGGGAATCGAACCCACAACCTGTCGCGTTTTTACAGTAGCACGCTTGTGCCTCTGCGCCACGACAGGCGATTGTACAAATATGATGTCTAAATCCACATTGTGCCATATTTTTTTTTATTTTGTGCGTTGATTGTATAAAACACGTCGTCTCGAGTTATGCACGTAGTAAAATAAAAAAGTATTGAGAATGCTATTGTTCGGAGCATATGTACGCAATACTTGTCTAATTTATAGGTGCCTGACTGAATATGATGATTTTGGGTTCGAATCCCATATAAATCGAATAACATTCACCGGGAATATTTCAATTTAAAACTAAAAATGGTATATAACATTTAAGTGGTAAGTTGAAAGAGATTAAGTTAAGTTAGTCATAGTAACTGAAATTAAAATAAGTATACTGTAAATGCTTTACCGCATAAGGATATATGTAGCGTAGCTTACATTTTATCCACGCTCTGATAGGATAAATATGTATTTTTAGAAACACACTGAAAAACAATCTTATACCGTGGTCATTTTTTCTATTTATGATATGAATCAAAAGTAAAACAGATTTTTTTTATTAAAACCATAAATCATTAAATTATATCTATCTTACCATATATTTTTATCTTACAGGTAAAGTCCAAAAAAAATTTCCAAAAACATCACTCAAAAGATATATGTTGTAACAAAAGCTGTCCAGATAGAATGATAGACGGCTGAAAACCAAACCGACGACATACGAGATTTATAAAACTATCTATAGTTAGAAAATCTAAAACACAGACATACGAGTGAAATATGAACCATGGCAAGTACAGATATATGAGTGGGCAGAATTTTCCACCGCTTCGTTTTCCGCCTCGACAGTTCAGTGTTTTGATGGCGACCGACTGTGAGTCTCATGTCTTGCTACTATTGGTTCTGTTGTAGAAATAATATAAGTATTAAAAATATACATATATTAATATTATACAATTTTTATTATACAATATTATACAATTTTTATATAAGTAAACATTTGTTAATCTATTACCTAATTTTTATGAGTAGGTATGTTTCTATTTTTTTTGTATAGTTTTCGCTGATCGGAATTTTTTTTTAACTTATTTTATTTCTTAGCAAAAAAGTATATATGTAATTACTTCCAAAGAGACTCCAAAATATTTTTGTATTCTCTATCTGAGTTAAGAATATTTGAATGTTGTAATTGTTGTATTTCCCAACATTTATACAGGCATTCGTATAAAAGAAATATCCATCAGAGAAATTAAATAAGAAGAGAAAACGAAGTGATATGACACTCTCTCTTTTTGCCTCATAAGAAGTGTTCGAAATTAGAAAAAAATGAAATAACTAGTTTACGTTACACGTTTTCTGTAAAACAACTTCATTGAAACAAATAAATTAAAATTTAAATAAATATAGGTCGTGACTTTTGGCCTACTGCCAATTCGTTCACAAACTACTGTGTACTCTAAATTTTTCAATTTACAAGCAAAATTTATATGCGATATTTCTGTTTTCAATTTAATATGAAAATGTATAGCTAATGAAGCTAAATGGATTACTATAAAATACATTTGCTGAACGCCTGTCGTGGCGCAGAGTTATAGGCGTGCGACTGTAAATGCGACAGGTTGTGGGTTCGATTCCCACTCCAGGCAATGTTTCATTTTCTGGATTTGGTAACTAGGGAAAGCGCGGCGTTGAGCTCCGCCAGTCAGCACGCAATACCTCATCTCGGTGGAAAGGGGGGAGGGTACTACCCTTAATCTTCTCCACACCTCTTATACTAAGTACCTCTATATCTACCTCTTATACTACCATCACCTCTTAATACTAAGTTCTCAGGTTCCCTCTGCATATCCTGCTAGATGCGGGATACAGCGTGAAGCCAAACAAACATTTGTTGTATTTTGGTTAAAAATTGATGAAATTCTTAAATTAAGTCACATCAGTTCACATCACATCAGTCAGTCCCAAGGTAAATCAAAAATAAATATTGTATTTATATTTTTAAAGTAAACACATATATTCGAGAACAACTAGTAACTTAGTATCGGTCACCGCTATTCCTCGTTACGCTTTAAAAGGAAATTTTTCTATTTCTATCGGCGTAAAGCGTAAACTACAATCAGACAGTGCCCGCATACAAGCACTCGGGTAAAGGATTTAAATTGCCCTCCGCTTTTCTAGAGTGTATTAGAATATCGGCAAGATATATCGTGAATTGTGATATGAAACACTTTTATTTACTACTATTGAACAATAGTTTTCGTTACTGTTAATTTTTTTTTGCTTCACGCATTTTCTTGCATAGAAGGGTGACAGAGAGTCAAGACACTCTTTCTCTATTTTTACATTATGTGTTGAGTGGAGTCGCCTTACAAGATCGAGAAAATGAATATGATTTTTTTTAGCTTCACGCTATATCCCGCAAGTAGCAGGATAGGCAAAGGGAACTTGAGAACCTAGTGTTAAGACACTCCGTTCTCTTTCAACAATTCCGTTCCTCACTTTCCGCCGAATTGCGGCATTGCGTGCTGAGTGGCGGAACACAACGCTGCGTTTTGCCTTGTTATCAAGTCCAGGAAATGAAAATACTAAACTTTACATTTCCTGGAGTGGGAATTGAACCCACAACCTGACGCGTTTACAGTCGCATGCTTGTGCCTGTGCGCCACGACAGGCGTTTGATTTAAATGTAATAATTTCCCCAGTGAGAATGGAACCCACAACCTCTGGCCTTAGTTGGATAGTGCGTCGAAAAGGCCTCTTTATTTCTTATTTTTCATGATTTACCCGTAAGAGGAAGCTCCTTTATAAAAAGATTGTCTGTTAGTGTCTATTATTCGCAATAAGACCACCTTTGCAAGTTCTGTATTTTTATTTATAAAAACCTTTGGTACTGTTCTTTGTATTGTTTTATGTACAATGAAATAATGTTATCTATCTGTCAATACTGAGTTATTTTAGTAGCTTTTTAACATTTTCTTGAAGTATCGTCATTCACATACATTGCGGAAAAAATTTAATAAAAATGTACAATATTTTTCATGAAATAGATAAGAATTTGAATTCTAATTTGGTCTTAAAATAGGGAATGTAGTGTTGCAACACTACTCTTGTACCCACATTGTTATTTAAGAAGAGGCTTAAATCAGTTATGCAACAGGTATATTTAGACACTGATATTAAATAATTACTAAATAATATTTAAGATAACATTATATTGTATTGTTCAAAGCTATCGTGACGCAGTAGGACAGCATCTGACTGTAAACTCGATTGGTTGTAGGTTCGATCCCCACACGGGGAAATGATTATATTTAAAAATATATATATTACTCCTCTTTAGTAAGATTTATCTTACCAGGAAGCGCTTTAGCGCGGCGATGAGTTCCGCCACTTAATATGCAGTGTCTCAAATTCGACTAGAAAGCGGTGAGAAGAGAGTTTTAACACTAAGTTCTCTCTGGCTGCCCAGCTATGCGAGATAAAGCGTGCAGTAGCTTTTTTTACATCTAGAGTTATTTGTAGGTTTAATTACAAAACCTTAACGAGAACCACCAAACATCAAATACCGTTGCTTTTAAAAATAGCCTAACTGTCCCTTCCACACTTTGAAGCGATCGCTCAGGATACGGTTTTTTCATGCAATATTTTTGCCACTCCTTGAGTTTCGACTATGAGTAATGGAAATTTTTAGTGAAACTTGTTCTCTGTAACGATTATTTGCTAAATAGTAATTGTAATACCTCAAGTATTGTGCTTAACTCTCTTTATTACGTAAATTTTCTTACTATATGAGGACCCCCCGGAGGGCATGTATGTGCAACGGAGCGCCAAGCGCTGTGGACCTTGCATACCTCTTTCGCCTCGTCCACAGTCATTAATCGATTTAAATCTATACTACTCAGGGTCTAGAGTGTAAGATAATAATATTTCAGCTTGTTTGAAAGTCTGTAAGGTTTTAGCTTCTCTTAATGGTATATTATGGTCAATTAAATAAAAACCTGATAAATTGTAACCTATGTATTCTTTTTTGATGTATAAACTTTATTATTGTAAAGTTTCAGCTTGATTCATTCAGTAGTTTTCGTGTGAAAGAGTAATAAACTTCCATATATCCTCACAAACTTTTGAATTTATTATATGAGTAGGATTTATACTTAGAAAATTTTGTTTTGAGTAGTACCTACTTATATGATAAAAGCGTGTTAATGGCTACAGGTTTAGATATCGATTTAATAACTCTCAGTAAAATATACCTGTACGTCGTGTACACCTGTCGTGGCGCAGAACCACAAGCGTGCGACTGTAAATGCAACAGGTTGTAGGTTCGATTCCCATTCCAAGAAATAGAATTTAACATTTCCTGGGTTTGGCAACAAGGCAAAGCGCGGCGTTGAATTTCGCCACTCAGCACGCAATATCTCAATTCGGCGGAAAATGGGGTATGGCACTCCATAAAATCTAGTGCTAGACACTTTTAGCACTAGATTCTCTCCTACCCTGCCTGCCTACCCTGCTATATGCGGGATACAGCGTGAAGCTATGTATGTATGTATGCAGTAAAATATAAACAAATATATATGTACCTATAATAATATTTATTAGCTAAGTAGAAGATCGAGATTTTTTTTGTTTTTTCGTTAATTTGATGCCGATGGTACTCAGGAAAGAGAATGTTTTATTACTAGATCTCTCTTTAAATATAAAAGTAATATTACGACTAGTTGTTGCTCACAACTTTGTTTTCGTGGACTAAACGGTAATTTTAGGTTTCCTATCAAAGCTTTGGTATCCTACACTCCTCAAGGAACCTACATACAAATTTCTGAACCCAACAACTTCTCAATGCCTCAATTCGGCGGAAAGTGGGGAACGGAATTGTTGAAAGAGAATGGAGTGTCTTAACACTAGGTTTTCTGTCTCACTCTGCCTACTCTGCTATATGCGGGTTACAGCGTGAAGTTAAAAAAAAAACAAAAAACAACTTCTGCTGTGCGTTTTTAGTCGGTGAGTAACGGATGTACGAGTATGTTTAACGGACTAGAAATAAGCAGGAAGTTGCCAATTCAACTGTATTTTTTGTGTTACCGTTTGACTTTGGACTAATTCTGACCGTTATTTTTTTATACCAAAGCTAGCGCTCCTGATGAGGTGTCATTTAAACTTAGTTAAGGTCAGAGTAGTTTTTGATCTATTCGTAATACTACTTTTGCATTAGATTTTATATGAAGTCAGTTTTCTTTTTTTGCTAAAATGATTATTTTATACGCCTGTCGAGGCGTAGAAGCACAAACGTGCGACTGTAAAGCGACAGGTTGTAGGTTCGATTCCCACTCCAGGAAATAAAGTATTTTCATATTCGGGGTTTGGTAATAAGGCAAAGCGCGGCGTTGAGTTCCGCCACTCAACACGCAATGCCTCAATCTAGCGGAAAGTGGGGAACGGATTTGTTGAAAGAGAACGGAGTGTCTAAACACTAGGTTCCCTCTGCCTACCCTGCAATACGCGGAATACAGCGTGAAATTAAAAAAAAAAGATTATTTTATACTTGTGTATTATTTAAGTACAATTTGTTTGCTTCTATTTGCTGAAAATATGTACATATTTATGAACACTAAATTAACCCACTTATTAACATATCCTCCGGGATATGTTGTTTCTTTAAATATATTTAAAGAAACAACATATCACTCTTTACTTTAAATATATTTAGAGTAGAGACGAAGCATGATAGTCAATATCTAAATTTATACTTCAAAATATATTTTTTTTTTTTTTAACTTCACGCTGTATCCCGCATATAGCAGGGTAGGCAGAGGGAACCAGAGAACCTAGTGTTAAGACACTCCATTCTCCTTTCAAAATAATTAAGATTTTAATATAAAAAGAAAATCGACTTTAAATAAAATGCAATAAAAACTAACATTATTACGAATAACTCAATAACTACTCGCATTAGAAACACTAACTGTCATTTATATGATTATTTTTTATAAAAGAATCATCTAAATTGGTTTACCCCTTAAAAGATATGTAGTAACACATAAATACAATAAAACTAATGATCTCCTATATATATATATATATATATATATATGCAAAATATGATATTTTACAATACTATTTTCTCAAAATATTGGCTAAAAGTTACATCGTCACGAGCCGCCAGTAAAAGTCACAAATACCAAAAAAAAACCAACATATTGATGGCATACAAAAATCAAGCTATGGAACAAAAAGCGCTTGTAAAATCGACATCGATATCTGCAAGAGAAATTTTCAAACGTTTTTCATATTGTAGATGATTTTGAATTTGATGATTTATTTCCCCAGCTTTTGTGTAATGACTTATTCATTACATGCCTTTTTGAAATCGGCTAGATTTCCAATAAAGGAGGAGTTTAACAATTCGATGGTCATTTAAGATATTGTTATTCTTAAATGACCGTCGTAATAAAATTAGATATTTTTGTAAAATATTAAATTTAGCATTTATATTTCGTCACTCTGGTAAGAAGGCAAAGCGCGGCGTTGAGTTCTGCCACTCAGTACGCAATGAACCAATTCGGCAGAAAGTGAGAGACGGAAATGTTAAAAGAGAATGGAGTGTTGAACACTAAGTACTGTGCTTGCCTTTGCCTACCCTGCAGTATGCGGGATACGCTATGAAGTTAAAGGACTTAAATTACCATAAAAAAAACTTATTCGTGGTGCAGTTAGACGTGGCGTGACTACATGCAATGGTTGCAGGTTTACCTACCACTCGAATCTTTCATCAAATATCAAATATTACAAACTGTAGATCATCAAATAGATGTATCACGATAAAAATTATCAGGGGAATGATAATTCAATTATCGGCTCTGCTAAGACATTGCGCAGCGTTGAGTTCCGCCACTCGCTGTCTCTAATTCCGGCGGAAAGTGAAGGACGCAGTGACTTGACACTAGGTTCACTCTGGCTTCCCTGCTATGGTGAATAAGGAGTCAAACTGCTTTTTATAATTTTTCGACAACTATATATAGCTATATTTATATATTAATACGTGAAGCAAAAAAATTGGACCCCTTTTTACGAAAATTACGCGGACGGAGGGGCATGAAACTTGGCACAATTATAGTTTACATAGAGAAAGAGTGCAGAATGCTAATATTTTTTTTAAATAATGCATAAAAAGTATATTAAATTGATAAAATAAATGTTACACACACTACCATGGTTTGACATTCACGTTTATATAAAGTGACATATTGTACATTGCTAAAGACAACGCGTTCTTAACGCGTCACCGGGGCAACTAGTAGTTATAAAATGTCAAATCAATATATCACGATTAAAAATAACATATATACGTACAATATATATTCCAATATACGTACTTCCTCTTACAATTGGAGCTAGCAAAAGTTGCAAATTTTAAGAAATATCTGGTCTTTTAGGTTCGGAACGCCAATAAATTTAGAATTTAATGTTACGTTACAGAAAGATGGCTGTGAGGTTTACATCTCATGTTAAAAAATCTTTTATTGCAAATTTATGTAGGTATTATTGGAATGCCTAAGATTATTTCTTACGTATTTTATACCAATGAGGTGAAATAACGTGACTAATAAAATATGTTCATTGGTTTTTATTCATTTGTATAATCGAATTACTTGTAAATGATAGATATGTTTTTTGTAGTATTTATCTTATTCTAATGCCAAGAGTATGCAAAAATTAGGATATGTAATGCAGGGCAGAACTAGAAAAATCACTACTATGTTATTGTATCTAGTCGTCAGTCAGAAGACGTCCACTGCTGGACATAGGCCTCCCCCATAGATCGCCATGTAGCACGACTGGATGCCTCCTGCATCCAGCGCTTTCCCGCAATTTGGACTAGGTCGTCAGTCCATCTAGTAGGGGGCCGTCCCACGCTACGCCTTCCGGTTCGTGGTCGCCACTCGAGAACCTTTCTTCCCCATCGGTTGTCGGTTCTACGAGCGATGTGGCCCGCCCATTGCCACTTCAACTTGCATATTTTGAGGATTATGTCGGTGACTTTCGTTCTCCTACGGATTTCTTCATTGCGAATTTTATCACGCAGGGAAACCCCGAGCATAGCCCTCTCCATAGCTCGTTGAGTGACTTGAAGCTTCCTAATGAGTTATTGTATCTACACTATAAATATTATCTATATACTTGGTAAAACAGCAGGAAGTGTGAAGATCGTATAGATTAAAATTTAAACAAAAAAAAGCCGACTTCATTATAAAATGCCCTACAAAATATAATTATTACGAATAACTCAAAAACTGCTCGTTAGATCTTAGCTAAATTTAACTAGGAACATAACAAAAGCACCAGCTATCTATATATTAGAAAAGGAATCATCAAAATTAGTTAACACTAAAAAAATATAATTTTATGTTAAAAGCATTATACTAACATAACGTATGAGACCGTCCAGTAAATCGACGAACTTTGGCGCAATGCTATCGTGGCCAGTTGAAGTTAGCAGTTTCCATGTTCTTAAACAGTTACTTTCAATATCTTTGTTAAATTTGTTATTGACATAGTATAAATAAAAAAAAAATTGCTTCACGCTTTATCCCGTATTGCAGGGTAAGCGAGAGAGAACTCAGTGACAAGATACTCCGTTCGCCGCTTTCCACCGGAATTTGAGACTTTGCGTGTTGAGTAGCGGAATTCAACGCCGAACTGGTAAGAACCAGAGCGGAAATAAAAAAAATATTAAAGTATACATATTAAATAAAACTATTTTAACCGGATTAATCGTTTATATTTTAGTATTCGCAAATACATTTTTGGAAACCCGACGTTTCGAACACCTTACAGTAGTCTATGGTCAGAGGTAGACTGACCTACCAGTCTTACTGTGAATGTGTTAATCCGGCTAAAATAGTTTCATTTTATATGTGTAATAATCGCGAAAATCAAAGAGCTCATTACTAAAGTATAATCAAGACTCTGAATGGGAATCGAATCCACAACCAATCGTGATTACAGTTAGACCACTACGCCAGGGCTTAAATAGCATGCAATATGAGAAGTAAGTCTCACAAACTAACGCCTGTCATGGCGCAGAGGCACAAGCGTGCGACTGTAAACGCCACAGGTTTTAAGTTCGATTCCCACTCCAGGAAATAGAATTTTTCATTTCCTGGGTTTGGTAGCAAGGCAAAGCGCGGCGTTGAGTTCCGCCACTCAGCACACAATGCCTCAATTCGGTGGAAAGTGGGGAACGGAGTGTCTTAACACTAGGTTCCCTCTGCCTACCCTGCTATATGTGGGATAGAGTGTGAAGCTATGTATGTATTTACTTCTCTTACATTGAAAAAATATTATTCTTGATACATCTACTGCATATAACAGAGTAGGCAGAAACTTATGTCCAGACACTTCTTTCGCCTTTTTCACCAGTTTATCAACACAACTTAACATTGCCTTTTTACCAGAACGAGAAAACGGATAATATTGAATTATAACCGATTTCCCAAGAAGGTGTCGAACCCACAACAATCGCCAGAACTGTTCCATTGCACTACGACGGCGTAATATCCCAAATTAATACTAATTTAATAAAGAATATTAGTTCTTGGTTAAGATTACGTACCACATAGATTGGGGGAATCCCGCTGTGTAATCACTTTCGACAATTCGACTTATCTTTTAGAGCGCTTCCTTTAGGTTTGTGTCTGACAGGCTTATAGTTTATAGCGTAAGTTATAGATGTTGGAATTATTGCTTTTTAACCGATTTTCAAAAGGGAGGAGGTTCTCAATTCGATTGTTTTTTTTTGTGTGCGTAACTTTTTGTTTGGTGAACCAATTTTTATGATTTTTTTTTATAATAGCTAGTAATTCTAATGTAGTTTCATTTAAATTAATTTAAATTCTTGTGAATATTTTTTTAGTTATTCATAATAATTTAATTTTTAGTGCATATTGTTTGCAGTCGGTTTTTTATTATTTTAGTAAGAGTTACTTTATTTACGCAAAACAAAATATTAATACCTGAGTAGAAATATTATTAGATCAGGTCGAAACAAAGCTAAAACTAACCAACTAGTAGACGCAGTGGTATAGCTAGTGACAGTAAACGGGATGATTTTGGATTCGATTTGAGGGAATGATTATGTTTAGTACCAAATCTTAAAAAGGAACATAATTTATGTTCCTTTTTAAGATTTGGTAAAACTAAGCACGGCGTGAATTCCGTTAATTAACGTTGATTTCTCTATCTACTTTACCTCGCTCATATGAGAAAAATATATACATAATCAAAATATATCTATAACTATATAATTAATGTCGTTTTTTTTAACTTCTCGCACATAACAGGGAAAGCCTTAAAACTATTGTCAAGACGTGCATACATATGTACATAGCTTCACGCTGTATCCCGCATATAGCAGGGTAGGCAGAGGGAACCTAGTGTTAAGACACTCCGTTCCCCACTTTCCGCCGAATTCAGGCGCTGTGTGTTCAGTTTTATTAAGATTTTCCATCCTCACTAAAAATTTACAGTAGATAACTAGCCTAAACAGCATCAGAGCTTTCGAGTAAATCAAGAGCACACCGATTCAGCATTCAACTCCTGTTAGTTGTGGAACTAACGTTCTAATGGCTTGTAAGGAAATTGTCTTCGAACATCGCTTGCGTTCAAACTATCCTGTTGGTCCACTGCTTAGTTGTTTGTACTATATACGTAGTATATTCAATAGTGAGGGTTGAACATTTTAAAAAGGTATGCCGATAGATTTAGGGAAGCCGATATATACTCGTATTTAGGGTAGCTGATACATATTTTTAGGGGATTCCGATGTATATATTTAAGAAAGTCGGTATACTTAAGGATGCCGGTATAGGATGTTAAGTTTTTTCGAATTTTGCTAACGACTTTTTTTTTAGCTTTCACACCTGTCTTGAGCTTGTTTTTTTTTTAACTTAATTAAAATTCAAGTTACACATTTTCCTGGCGACCTTTGGAGTATAATACCGAAATCTCTCTGTAATTAAATAAATTTGTACGATAATAACCACATTAGTGTAGTAAGTAGTGGAGTTATTGAGTAGCTGAACTCAACTCTGGACTTCCTCTTACTTCGACTTCGTCTTTTAAAATGGGTACAGAAATGTTAAAAAAATGGATTGTCTAAACATTAGGTTCCCTGGTTCCCTCCGCTTACCCTACTATGTGCGGGATACAGCGTGATAATAATTTTATTATAATCATGCCTTCAAGTTGGAATCGAACCCATAACCATTGCGTTTACGGCGTTGCCCCACTGCGCTACGATTGTCTCTATTAATATACTGCTAGAAGCTGTATAATAAAGCGCATGCTAATGCACATGCACCAACATATGTAATCTAATAATCTAATGTTTGTGCCTCCTATTATTGTATTCATTAACTAACTACATACATACATAGCTTCACGCTGTATCTCGCATATAGCAGGGTAGGCAGAGGGAACCTAGTGTTAAAACACTCCATTCCCCACTTACCACCGAATTGAGGCATTGCGTGCTGAGTGGCGGAACTCAACGCCGCGCTTTGCCTTGTTACCAAACCAAGAAATGAAAAGTTCCATTTCCTGGAGCGGGGATCAAACCCACAACCTCACGTTTACAGTCGCACGCCGGTGCCTCTGCGCCACGACAGGCAATTTAACTAACTATGTAATGGGAATATGGAATTTAATTATATAATAACATTATTTAAACATGAAAATTAGTAAAATTAAAATCCTTCAAACCAGGGGTGAGCAACGTTTTTAAGTGGGCCAATAAAAATTTCAAATATTTTTTGGCGGAAATGAAAAAGGCGGATTATTCAACATTCAACATTGTATTCCATTTTTTCAAAAATATAAATAAAGAAATGCTAGTGCTTTATATATCAGTGGGAGTATTTGTACTAGGTAGATAACAGCTTGGCAGACCGCATAATATTATTTAGCAGACCGCATAGGTTTTTCACCCCTGCTTTAAACGGATTATTATGATAATACATGATTATTATAGCTTTATTTGGCTTCAATACTTCAACAAACGAAAATCTGAATATTTAGTAATACAGTAATTATTACTTTGACATTGTATGTAAAGTTTTTTTTTATATTAAATTAGTATTAAATATCATATATTTATTAGTAATTATTTTTTAAGCTTCATGCTATATTCCGCACATAGCAAAATGGGCAGAGAGAACCAGAGAACTTAGTGTTAAGACACTCCGTTCTAATAAGATTTCGAATTAAGGCATTACGTGCTGAGTGGCAAAACTCAAAGCTGCGCTTTGCCTTTGCCTTTTCATGATTTCCTGGAGTGGGAATCGAACCCACAACCTGTCACTTTTGCATTCGCTTTTGTGCCTTTGAGCCACGATAGGCAGTGACATTGTTAAGTAATCATAAATAGATTTAATTTCCGATGCGATACATAAACTGTTAGTATATACTTGACTGTATTATTATCGGTCACAAAGGAATTCCGACAGTGGAAATACGTGCTATAATACGGTGGAAATATATGCTATAGCTATTGTTAGCTTAGATATACTCATTTGTGATTAAAACTCAATTTATTTAATAGGAACACTATAGATATTAGGATATCCAAACAATTTTCCTAAATTAAATAAGTAAAAAAGCAGATTCAAGCTCTTTCCGGTAAAGCAGGTTTATTGTATACTGTTCTCTAAAAAAAGCCTGTATATACTCAACAAAATAATCATCGCGACACCACACTGTTTAAAGCGAAATAGAATGAGGAAACGAAAATAACTGGCTTGCTTTCTATGAGAGAGACAAGTATAGCAAAAAGTGTCGTTACAACTTTTGGTCTTAATTATTTCCGTCTAGCCTCCTTTCGCAACGCGTGATAAGGAACTTCGTTCAAAAAAAATATAATCATTCCACCGAGTGAAAATCGAACTCACGACCGCGATTGTTTATGACAGACGCTGTCCCACTGCACCACGATGGTCTCTAAGGACAGTATAGATTATTCATTTTAATCATATTTATAAAAACGTAGGTAACATTTTTTTATGACAAAATGGTCATAATCGCATAGGTTATAAACCGTTGATGTCAGCATAAAGTGACGTTAAAAATATTATATGGGGTTCAGTAAAAATGTTTTATTTCACCAAAACTGGGTCACTGAATTGCGGATATATTTTATTCGTCTACCTTTGAATTTTTTTTATCTTTTTGAAGTTGTTAAAGGAGACTATTGCAGATGAGACACTTGTAGTCTGGTGGACCGTGATGGCTTAAGAATGAAAGCGTGATTTTCTGTTATTTTTTTGTAGGAAGCAACGTAAATTAATATATATGTACGAGAATTTTGTTACCGTTTTTAAAATATTATTTCTATTTTTGAATATTTGAATACAATTTTAGATTATGGAACTAAAATATACGTATTTTTTAAGTTATGCTTAGATTTAGTTATGCTTAGAACTTATTATAATAGTAGTATTATGAACATAATTTTACTTCTTAAGTTTTTTCACCACTTATTAATATACAATAAGGAGAGGGAGGAGACAGAGATAGGGGGAATCTATATATCCTTTTTCCTGAAGGCTTTAGGACGGGATATATAGATATGAGTATACCGACGTAAAGTCGAGTTTCGGCAAACCGAAAACGAAAAAAAATACAATAACGTATGAATGCATTTGACTATCTTGATTTCGATTGTACATATTTAGTATCTTTTATTTAATTTTTTGATTTGATGGCAAACGCATGAAGCATGAAGCTCTCATGCCATCTACTCCATGCCTTTTGTATGTAAGCCTGTATAAGCTGCGTATTATTTTTATTATACCGTAATAGATATACTTAATAAAAAAATAAAAGCCTTTATAAAAGCCTCAAGATTCCACTTCGCGTACGACTGCTTCAAAGTTACATCTGGCCCATATTTCTATATGGATGCGAGGCTTGGACCATCATAGAGGACCTCAGGAAACGTATTGAAGCTTTTGAAATGTGGACCTACAGACGAGTGTTAAGGATTTCTTGGACAGATAAGATCTCGAATGACGAAGTTCTGCGCCGGGTTAACCAGAAACGCAAGCTTTTGCTAACTGTCAAAAAGCGTAAAGTTTCGTATTTAGGGCACGTCTTTAGACATGACCGATACGAACTGTTACAACTGATAATGATGGGAAAAGTTGCTGGAAGAAGGAGAATCGGCCGCAGAAAAAAGTCATGGCTTAGGAACATCCGCGAATGGACGGGAATCAAAAGCGCTGTAGAGCTATTCCATGCTGCCAGGAATAGGACTGAATATGCGAAGCTGACTGCCAACCTTCACTAGTTAGAGAGGCACTAAAAGAAGAAGAATAGATATACTTAGTTCGTATAAACATATTTTATTTTCTTTCTTGAGATCTAATATTGTTGCATTTAAAGTAATAAAATAATATCAAATCAATAATATTATTATCTATTTAATTAAAAGTTCTTTTGTTAACTTCAATATTTTATTCATAATAGCTTTTATGAAATTCTGAGTATGAAAATATTAATTATCTTCTATGTTCGAATCTCACCAAGGAGGTCTCTCCGTAATAAAATTCGAACCTGCAACCACTGCGTACTGTCAGACACTCCCCTAGAAATATTTATCTATATTTTAATATATGTATATGATGACGTATATTAATAGTTTTAAGCTCTATTGGAAAATGTTTTCATAGAATTATAATAGTAACAAAGTCAGCGTTCGTGCAAAATATACTGCTGTAAGTTAATTCGCATACTCGAGCAAGTGTGAGACGCCAAGTGTGAACCGCGATAACAGACACGAGCGCGTTTTGTAAAGCTTGGTACCTACACGTTATAGGAAATTATTGTAAAAAGGTAATGAAAATAAAAATTATATTTAATTATATGTATTTTTTAGGCAATATTATATAAAATAAAGACTTTTGGGACTTCATGTAAATATATTAAATGAACCTGTTTTTATATTTTAGTGTTCAAAATACATTTTTTTAAAACCCGACGTACACTTTACAGTAGTCCGTGGTCACAAGTAGACTGAGGTGGCATTCGTCTGTCATTTGATACAATTATTATATACTACCGCCACCGATTTCTAAGTTGCCTCTAGTAATAAAAATCTATTCTCTTAGTTGAGAATCCTCCAAAATTATATTTTCAAATACTAAAATATACGCGATTAATCCGGTTAAAATAATTTCATTTAATATGTGTAATAATCACGAAAATCAAAGAGCTCATTACTTCATGTAAATATTAATTAAGCCAAACTTCATATTTCTCTGATCGTATAATTTTCGGAAAAAAAGGGTCTCCAAAGATTTTCTTATGCTTATTCATGTAATGATAATAACTATCCTTATAATTATTATAAGAGTTCATTGAATAATGATTTATCGATATTAACATCAGGCTGAGTATTAGATTTAGCGTGGTAAAGTTATATTCACCATGCCTATAGGTATAAGATTCATTTATTAATATTTCATTCTAAAAAGTCATCAAGCCATAGAAATATCCAATTTTTTTATAATTCTAACTTATGCTATTTCTTATTGTTATGTATTTCATTTAGGGAACTGTGGTATGGTATAATAACAATATAAAAAAGTTTGACATAATTTCGTTCGTGTAGTAGATTTTGTATGAAAGAATAACTAGAATCCTTCCATATTCATAAACTTTTACATTTGTAATATTCATAATGAATAGAATTTATAATAGAAATAAAATGTAATTGCTTGGCCTTTTTTGTAAGAAAATTGAACTATAACACGAATTTTGTATATATTCTTAAATAATTTTATTTCAAAATAATCGTGTATGTGTGCAGGTCTAGTACAGTAGTAATCTAGGTCACTAAGTAATTACGCACAGTACATAGGTTTGAGTTCAAGACCAGCCTAAAAAAACAATGGAAGTTTGTTATATCAAAATTATTTTTAATATTTATTTTCCTACCATAAGTTTCACTTATTTTATTACTATGGACATGATACACACTCGGCCTAAAGTATAAGGCACAGCGGTAAATTACGTTTAATGTAGTATTCAGTAGGAGCTAATTATCGAGGTGAACCCTCAAACATTAATATTCTGATCACAAAATACCACTTAATAGACCTTTAGATCTTTAGACCTTCAGATGTCGTTTGAGATGAATATTTTTTTAGGATATGGCCATAAGGTGTTCGTGGGTTCGAATCCTAGTGTATTACTATCAGACTATTTTAGTATTTTAACCGACTTCATAAATGGAGGAGGTTCTCAATTCGATATATTTTGTGTGAAACGCTTAGTTTTTTCCTGATTGAATTATTTTTTTATTACTTTTTTCATATAATAGCTGATACATCTGATGTGTTCTCATTTAAAATTATAATTATAATAATAATAATAATTCTTTATTCAAGTGACATTGACTCATTCATCATTTATGATATGAGAAGTAGATTTTTAGTTATTCGTATTAATGTTATTTTTCAGTGCATTTTGTTTGAAGTCCTTCGCATAAGAAAACCTTCTTTTTATGGTTAACATCTTATTTTTTTTTTAATAAGGTAAAGAGAGAAGCGCGGATTGGGGAGGTGAACTTTAATGCTTACTTCAAAGGGGCTTTCTTCCTTAAACCTACACTGAGTTTCTTCTTCTCTCATCTCACTTGACATCTCTTATATTTGACATGTTGAGATACTTCGTTCTAATTTTTTATATATATTTGAGAGGTATTTTTGCGTAACCAAGCGCTGCTGATTGTTTTACTAGACTAGGTCATTTACCTAATAATAATATAGCTAATGAATTAGGTATAAAAAATTTCTTCATTCTTTATTCTGCATAACAGAGTAGTTAAAGAAAACCTAGTGTACGGTGATTTCGGCCAAAACAAATCAGAAATCAAAGAAACGTTTGTATTATTTGCGTACCAGACGTGAATAAGTTGATAAATCGAAAATAATTACTTTATTGAACTTTTAGGTCAATAAAGTAAGTATTTTCGATTTGTAAATTACTTATGATTACCAAATTTATACGTTTTATACAAAAGTGATAATTTTTCCAGATTTTTTTGATTTAGTCATTCACCCTAAAAATATCGCATATCTATATAATGAAGAACGGAGAGTCTTAACACTAGGTTTTTAGGTTTCCTCTGCCTACCCTTCTACATGCAAGATACATCATGAAGGTAAAACAAAGGAAAAGAGAGGAGACAGGATAACCCTAACGTGATATAAAATATTGTGAATTTGTATTAATGTGAAAGTGTAGTAGACCGCAGCTTTGTTTGCAAAGACTTTATAAACTCTGTATTGCATGGTATTTTCAAAAAAAAAAGCGAATATGCATATTACTATCTAAAAAAGACTATGTAAAAGATAACGTATAAACCTATTCATGTCTGGATTTTATCTTATAGGGAAGCAATATAGTGGAATGGGACTTAATTTAGCATCCCTTAGTACTCTTGAGAAGCCAAAGCTAATTGTTAGGGCTACGATGAATTATTTATATGTTCAGCCATTTATTAAGTAAAAGCAATTTACATCGTAACCACGAGTGTTTTTGAATTGTTTAAATTATGGCTATACTCGTATATGTTCCAGCTGTGAATAAGTTGGTCGGTGAATAAATATATATATTATATATATACCAAATATTGTTAAACATTAGGATTCTTTCATTTAAGGGTAAAAATATATACTTTTTTATATTTTTAGGCCTTAGGATTGCTTCGTCATAAGGTAAATAATCGATAAATAAAAAATATAAGTAAATCGAACACTTTCAGATATTAAATTACATAAAAGCCGAATTTACTAATAAAGCTTAAACTTAAAATGCGTTTCTTTAAAAGTATGCATTATATATAGACATATTCACTTTTTTACGCCTAGAGAAGAGTGTATAGCTTTTTAGAAAACGTATAGAAATTTGAACGCAGTGGGACACGAACCCGCGCCTCTTGGAAACCGTCCAAGCGCTCTGACCGCTAATCCATCCGTTCTTAGTATTCTATTAGTGTAGAACTTCTTGCGTTGGTTATAAGGTTCTAAATTCAAATTTCATTTATATTATTTTGGTTATTTTTATCTCTATGTTTATTTAACTTTTTTTTCAGTTTCACGGTTTCTTCTTATACGAGGAATCACAGATAACCTAGTGCCAAGATACTTCGTTCTGTACGTTCCGAATTCAAGACATTGTTTGTTGAAGGGCGAAACTCAACGCCGCGCTTTGTTCTACCAGAGCGAACAAATAAAAATAATTTAAATATAATAATCCCCTCGAATGGGAATCGAACCCACAACCAATCGTGTTTACACCCAGTCTGTTTGTTGGGTATTAAATATTTATAAACTATGAATAGCCATATTTTCGTCTTTCTTTTATCTATAGACCGCAATAATATAAACAGAATTCACCCTCTTCTGGGATTTTTCCACCATTTGTCGCGGATTTAATTTGCAACCCCCGAATGACACAATTACATGGGGTATTAGGCATTTGTGATTTAAATGAGGGGTCATCAGTATAGTGCATTGCTTCTCAAAGTTGTGATTGTGGTTACTTTTTTAAAATAAAAAGAGGTCCACGCTTTATCTTATATATCAGGGTGGTCAGAGTGAACCTAGTGTCAAGACACTCCGTTTTCCGCTCTCCGCCCGAATTCACAATTTAGAACATAATTCTATTTTTGATAATTCTTGTTCAATATATTTTTTTATGAACTTATTATTGTTATAAGTAAAGATAGTCGTAATTCACTACGTTCTTCCCTCTTGGTTTTCTTAGTCCCTCTTCATTTATTTTATTTCTTATTTTTAACAGTATTAAAAATTAAAAATTTTAGTCTAAATTAGATTTAGATTAATTATAGTTATTAAAATAATATTATTGACCAACAATGCTATTGGCGATTATTTAGTTTTACATAGATTTTTTTTTAGCTTCCCACTGTATCTCGCATATAGCAGGGTAGGCCGACAAAGTCAAAGTCAAATAATTTTATTCAAAATAAGAAGTTACAAGCTTCATTTTTTGAACGTCAAATAATTTACCACCGGTTCACTAAATTTAATGCCTCAGACCTGAGAAGAACCGGCGCAAGAAACTCAGCGGGACTTATTTTTTTTTCTTTGATAATGGTTTACAATTCTTTATTAATGACAATGATACCTTTGAAACAGACTGGAGGACACTCCGTTCTCTTTCATTTACATAGACAAACAAGTATAATATGCCTTATTTGCCTTTTGTTGCTCGACGTTGCTTTCAAAACACGCTTTTGCTGAACAAACTAATTTAACCTCCATCGTACCCATCTCCCTTTTCAATACTTATCAATGCCAGAAAGTCTTGAAATGATTATGTGTACATTTAAAAAGATGAAAATTTAGTTCCGATTATTCTGATCACTACAGACACGTGGTCCGTAACTTTTGTCAACTTCCTCTACATTTTCATATTACTTATTTAAGCTTAGGAAATAAGATATATTTTTTCCCAAAGCGACTCCAAGTATTTTAATTACCAACTTAATATCTAGTTATTGTAGCTAATAATACTTCATAGATAGATATACAAATTATTGAAAATAATTATTTTTCATATAACAATTTTTAGCCTGAATTTTATTTTCTTGATAGTTTTCTTTATTTAAAAATATTTTATTAATTTAATTTATTGTATCTATGATTTCACCATCTAAGATTAGTTTTAAACATATTTGATCTACTTTGAGAAGCTCTGCCGAAGTGCATCTGTGGGTTTTATTAAAGAAGGGACACGTGTAGGGGAATTAGTATTAGGTGTACGGGGAACTAGATTGTATGAGCGAATTGTATTGTATGAAAAATAGGAGCAGATTTGTTTTTCTTCGACATGGAATCTGATGAAAATTAAAAGTGAATTGTAAGTTATAAAATTCATTGAGTTAATTTAAATTGCTTAACGTAATTTTTTTTTCTACTTCTTAGAAAAAGACTGAACTGACTGGCTAAAGACTTTGGCCATTTTGATATGTTGATTATATCGATACTTTAAAGAGATTCCAATTAATTTACAACTATATTAAAACATGTAAACCATATCTATTTTGTATCTCAACGCTAAATTAGTTATTCTCCTACCGATCGACCTGAATTTGTATATACACGTTCACATATTCAAAAACGCAAAATCCAAAAAAAAGAGCGAAGCAAACCAAAAACTCTAAGACCATCCGGAATGGAAAAGTAATTTCCTAGAAAAACTTTTTCTAAAAAGTTATAATACATAATTTATATGAAATTACTAAAGCAAATACTCTTTTATAATACTGCCATTCATTTTTCTCAATCAAAACATCCCTAAAATAACAGGATACTCAATTAAACTTCATTCTCCTCAAGTCACCATGAAATAGCGTCATTTATTTGGGCCTCAAACTTATCAAACGAACTGAGAAAGATTCTATCGCAACCCTTTCAGGGGCATATTTTCTTGGAAAAAAACTAGGCATTTTCCTCTTGGTTACGTAAGAAAACAAATAATTATAGAATTTTTGCTTCTTTTTCGTTATAAAATGTTTTTTTTTTATGCTGAAGTCGGTATTTAATGTTTTGTTAGGACTGTGGTTAATCGATTTTAGCTTTACGATTTTTCATGCAAAATAGAGATTGAGGTCAGTTGTGACGAAGAGACGTGTGACTGTAAACGCGACAGGCTGTGGGTTCGATTCCCACTCTCGGAAATGAAAATATGAATTTAGTATTTTCAGTTTTTGGTGAATAGGTAAAACGCGGCATTGAGTTCCACCACTCAGCACGCAATGTTTTAATTTCTGCGGAAAGTGGGAAACAGAAACCTTAAGAGAACGGAGTGTCTTAACACTAGGTTTTTAGGTTTCCTCTGCCTACCCTTCTACATGCGAGATACATCATGAAGGTAAAACAAAGGAAAAGAGAGGAGACAGGATAACCCTAACGTGATATAAAATATTGTAAATTTGTATTAATGCGAAAGTGTAGTAGACCGCAGCTTTGTTTGCAAAGACTTTATAAACTCTGTATTGCATGGTATTTTCAAAAAAAAAACGAATATACTAACGAAGAAAGAAAAGAAAAAGAAAAGAGTTAAGTTACCATAAGTAAGAAACCTCTGCAAGTTTTTTAGTACGGTAGTCACGTTTCACGCACTTCACCTAACTTTTGTTTGAATAATGATGTCTTTGTAACTTGTTAAATTTGATTGTATGGTTTGGAACATGAAGATATTAATTTTAATATAATTTTGTTGTAATATTTAAGCTTACGTAATATTTTAACAAAAAAAGGAAACCAACTGCAAAGAAAATGCACTAAAAAGTACAATTGTTATCTATAACTCAAGAACTGCTTGTCAGTAGTTAGCTAAATTTAAAACATCAGAAGATTTTATGAAAAGAAATTTTGATTTAATTAGATTTGATTGTCTCGCGTGTATCATGAGATAGATCCTAATGTTAGGACTGCAGCTTCAAATTTTAATTTAAAATTGTTTAAAAAAACATAGATTCCTCGGACTTCTGATTCAAAATATTAATAAAAAAGCGTCGTCTCAAAGACTACTTTCTTTCCCTATAAGAGTTATATGTATACATTTTTAAAATATATTGTCTATGTAAGTTTATTGTTATTTTCATAATTATTTATTATAATTATATATTTATAATTATATATTCATATAGTTATTTATGTAAGCTTGCATTTAATTTTTAGGTTGTAAAGTTTAAGTAAGTTTATTATTCTAAGTAAATATATTATTCATTTGTACACCAACCCATATCTTTTTGTATTGTGTTCTAACTTTTAGTGGGGTTGCCTGGAAGAGATCACCTGTGGTGATAAGGCCGCCTTTACACTAAACTGTTTTCTCTTCTTGTCTTTGTTTAATTTCATTGTGTATTTATATTTTTGTTGGTGTTATAAAGTATTAAATAAATAATAATAATAATAAAATAAAAGGTTACGTTATTCAAATTTAATGGAACAAATTATGTTTGTGCAACGTTAATGTCGAAATCTTAGAGGTTTTTCGCATATATTTATTATAATATTTTAACCAGCATATACAGACTAAAACATAAAAATAACACAGTAAAAATTAAGCTTTCATAGAATATAAGGGTTATCATGAGGAAGCATTATTTTGACTGACTGAGCTTCAAAAGCTCTTGATAATTCAGGTTAGCGCTTATTCATACAGAAAATCTTTATACACACATAATATTCAAAGAAAATTTTTAAATAAGGGAGTAAAGTGAAAATCGTTTTATAAGAGATCAAAAATCAAAAGTTTTGTAAAATTGTCGCCAATTCCGTAATAAAAAGTATAAAGCTTTACGGAGTGTCTTTATTTTAGGTTCTCTCTCTCTCTAATGGTAGGGCATGAATACGAATGCCCTACAGAATAAAGCATGTACCGATTTTTTTTTGTTTTAACGTCGTAAAATTTATCTTCCTAGTTTATTTTTCTATCCATGTCACATTCAAGATAACCAATACATATAACCAGAAACCTTTACATAAATTTCGTTATCAGAATAATACCTGCTAGTAAACATGTACTGCAAAGGCGTGCTGATATCCCGTCACTTTGAATTACACGGTCGGTGGACTCGGGACAGGCCGCACCTGACGTGCCTGTCACATTCCCTCTGCTAGAAATCTAAGAAACATTTTCTGTATGGATGAGGTTGTTGAGAATACTATTTTTATTATCTGTTATATATAACTTGCTCTGTTTTGTTATTTATTTCATTCTTTGGATCAAATTTGGAATACAATTGAATATTTTTCATTACACACAAGAAAATACAAAAAGAAAAAGGAAACATAATTCCTATTACATGTATGCAAAGTCGGTATTCTTGCTTCAAGCAATCTGATCTTGCAAAAAGAAAGCAATTTAGTAATTGAAGTTTGACCCTCTTCCTGTTGATAGATTTATTTGATATTTGGTATTCGCTTGTATTTTTGATGACAATATGATTTAATATATTCTGTAATCTTCTGTAATTATAAATTTAAGATGGCCGCCACTATAAAATGGCGAATCTGAAAAAGTATAGTGCGGGATTAGATTCTGTATCTTAGTACAAAAAATGGATAAAAAGTAAAGTGGAATGTAATAATAAAACAAATATAGCTATTTTTGATATAATCAGAGAATTTAATGTCAAGACAAGTTCGTTATTCACATACCGCTGAATTATTGATACATTGAGAGGCTAAATTAATGTAATTGAATAAAAAAAATATTCCTTCCTTCGAATGGAGATCAAACCCCCAGCCAATCACATTTACAACTGCCAATTCACCACTATGGCTTGAAACATTCTATATAACAGTCCAAATTATGTATATTAGTAAATAGAGACCCCCGTTTGCTACGATTAAAAAATAAACTTAAAATATTCAGTAATACACTCATACACCGTGTGATTTTTTCAGTAATTCTATCAGTCGCCAATCTGTCAAGCATAAAAATTAGTTCAGTTCAATTCCTTAATTATGGCCTTCGAACCTGCCAGTTGACCACAAATCACTTCGCCAATGTCACTTAAAGTACCATAAAAAATACTTGCCTACACGAATTACATTTTTATATAATAGAAATATTTTCGCCTGTCATGGCGCAGAGGCACAAGCGTGCGACTGTAAATGCGGCAGGTTGTGGGTTCGATTCCCACTCCAGGAAATGTAAAATTTAGTATTTTCATTTCTTGGGTTTGGTAACAAGGCAAAGCGCGGCGTTGAGTTCCGCCACTCAACACGCAATGGCTCAATTCGGCGGAAAGTGGGTAACGGAATTGTTGAAAGAGAATGGAGTGTCTTAAGACTAGGTTCTCTGGTTCCCTCTGCCTACCCTGCTATATGCGGGATACAGCGTGAAGTTAAAAAAAAAGGAATAAAAAAGAAATATTTTCATTTGGCTACCTATCTGTCTATGTTTCATTTCAAGTTAAAATGCCAATATTTTATTTAGTATATGATGTTAGAATGTTTCAGTTTGGCTGCATCGACCTATCCCGCCATATTCAATTATGTAGGTGTTTGAAAAGGTTCTTGTAAAGGCCAAAGTGAATTATTTAATAAAGAACGCTGGGTGTTAGCGAATTTACGCTTCCTTTTAAATATATCATAAAAGTGTCGATATTTATGTTTTGTTTTTATTACGTATGTTTTTAGTAATAATATTGAAATACGAGAATGAGTTTGTTTGTGTAATTATAATTATATACATATTATAAATAAGCAAATATAAAAAATATATATACAATTCAGCCGTGTAGAATTTAAATTCATGGCACAATATGATTTATATTATGACAGTACTCATCGCCGCAGTTTCTTTTATCAAAACGGGGAAATTAAAATAGTTTTGATGACTTAGAATGAAACGGACAACCGTTGTGATTACAGTCCAACTGTTACTATATATATATAGACCATCATGGTGTAGTGAACAACTACATATCGTCATTTTAAATTTTAATCCACAATCACCGCGAGTTAGCGACTACGTTTTTTCTAAAGCTTTTCATAAGAAATGAAACGTAGACTCGTAGTAAAAAATAATATGTACATATCACTCTCTGCTTCACCATAGTACCTAATTGTAATTATGAGATAAACGTATAAATTTACTCCTACTTATATTACAAATGTAATAGGATTGTAAGGATAGATAAATATGTTTGTTGCTCTTTCACACAATAACTACTGAACAGATTTAGATGAAACTTCACTATAGTACTTTATACTAAAATTTCTAAAGATTTTATAGATAATAATAATAATAATATTTTTTTACATAATAAAACGAGTAATTAGTTAACCATAGGTATATTCAAAACCTATAATGGGAAGTTACCATTTTAATAATAATTTATTGGAGAGCGGAGTGTCTTAGCACTAGGTCGTTTTTGTCAACTTCCCTATACATACATACTTCACGCTGTATCCCGCATATAGTAGAGTAGGCAGAGGGAACCTAGTGTTAAGACACTCCATTCCCCACTTTCCGCCGTATTGAGTCATTGCGTGCTGAGTAGCGGAACTCAACGCCGCGCTTTGCCTTGTTACCAAACCCAGGAAATGAAAAATTCCATTTCCTGGAGTGGGAATCCAACCCACAACCTGTCGCTTTAACAGTCGCACGCTTGTGCACCTGCGCCAAGACACTGCCACGTTGCCAAAAGCTTAAAATAAAAATAACGCCTCCATATCTTCGCACATCTTGTGTGAGGTTTGTTTTCCAGTCGATCCAAGTAATACGACCACTTCGTATCGACTACTCGACGGAGTAAGCTAATAATTTTTGTCTTTATGTACTTGAATGTAGAAACTGTTTGGAATAAAACCTATAGTATTATGTAGAATACATTGTCAAAGAAAGTTAAAATATTTTGTTTTTTTTTTTAAATTAAAAAATGTATAAGTTTTTTTTAAAAGACTTGACGTTTTTAATGATTTTTCATTTGAGTTTGGTCGTTGGTCATTTTTTCAATTTCCCGCAAAGCAGAAGATTGAGAAGATTGTCAGAACCGCCTAAAATCGAAACACTGCTAGTAAGTGGCGGAATACAGCCCTGTGCTTCGTCTAACTCCAAATGAAAATAATTATAATATAATCATTCGTCGGAATACAAATAAAAACCACAATTAATCACGCTTACAGTATATCTATCCCACAGCGGTGATTACTAAAAAATATGATTATCATAAATATATTTGAATCTATAGTCTTACTACCTTATATTACAAATGAGAAAGTTCGTGAGGAAGAACGGAACCTTTCGAAGAAAAACTACTTAACTTTTTTTTTTTTTTTTATGGATACCGGATGGCAAACGAGCAGAAGGACCGCCTGATGGTAAGTGGTTACCTTCGCCCATGAACATCTACAACACAAGAGATGTACTAGATGCGTTGCCAACCTAGAGGATACAGATGGAAAGGGAGGATAATGTAGTAGTCCGCTATCGGAACCACCACATTTTGGGGAAAGGATGGGTGGGAAAGGGGAAAACCTGGCTTACATGCCATCGAACCGGAACACATCATAAGATATTTGGCGGTTCGTCTTTGACATGATAGTGGTCGCGAGCCAGACGGAGGACGAACCTCCTACCACCAAACAAAACAAAAACTAATGAAATGGTATCTGAAAACATTTTATCTATTATTTAAAAAGATTCTAGTTTGTATCAACACACTACGCAAGCAAAACCACGGGTTGAAGTTAGCTAGTTGTCTATAAATGAGTTTTTTTTGTAACCACTGTGTCGACTGTGGCAAGTGTAAAAGCTTTCACGCAGTATATGTCCGAACGTGCTTTAGTTTCAGTTAAAAAAGAATAATACTGTTATTCATATTCATTCTCGTTTCGTAAATATTTAAAATTTCTGTGCTTATAAAGTGTCTATTTCTTTGAGAATATTTTAATTATATCTTAGAAATTAAGAAGAAATAATTATAAGAGCAGTATGCCGTAAAGATAATGTTCTTTTTTGAGTATCACGCTTATTCCGTAAATTTAACAGAATGTAATATAGTACATATACTTTTACTTGCATCTTTCTTGATTTAACGTTAAGTGTGTTTCGAACGGAACCCGACGCGACCACCGAACCGATAAAATGAAAATATTTTGGATGACTAAGATTCTGTCAAGTGAGGATCGAACTCAGAATTTGCTAGTGAGGATTGACTTGCCATTGCCTTGAAGGCATCATAATAATTATATTTTTAACTTTCACTTCAATATCACTTTATGAATTTTGATTAAGTATTTTTTTTTAACTTCACGCTGTATCCCGCATATAGCGGGGTAGGCAGAGGGAACCAGAGAACCTAGTGTTAAGACACTCCATACTTTTTCAACATTTCCGTTCCCCACTTTCCGAATTAAGTATTATAGGTAATAATAATATATTAAGTAGACAACTAAAATACTTTGACTCTCTTTGGAAAAAAAAAATCTTATTTCCTAAGCTGAGTTGCGCCACTAAACACGCCTTACCTTACATTACCCAACTTCACGCTTTGTCCCTAGCGCGGTAGTCAAAGAGAACGGAGCGCTAAACGCTATAGTCCCTGCGTACCTCTTTCGCCTCGCAGTAGTTAGATAGTTAGCTTAACTTATTAAGCTAACTAACTAACTAATTAAGTGATATGAAAATATTGTGAAAGTTTTTTTTTTTTTTATGGAAAGGACAAGGCAAACGAGCGTTCGGGTCACCTGATGGTAAGTGATCCCCGCCGCCCACGCCCCGTGTAACACCAGAGGAGCTACAGGAGCGTTGCCGGCCTTTGAGGTGGGAGTAGGCGCGCTTTTTGAAGGTATCCATTTCGTATCGACCTGGAAAAACTGCCGCAGGTAGGCCATTCCACAGTTCAGTGGCACGTGGAAGGAAATTCCTTCGAAACCGCACAGTACTGGAGTGCCACGCATCCAGGTGGTGTGGATGATGAGATGAGTTGACTAAAAGTATGGACCACGTGTCAGTAGTGATCAGAATAAATAAAAAAAAAAGAATGGGATTTATTGGTGGTGAAACTGAACACTTTAGAGAACCTAGTGTTAATTTATTTCGTTTTCCACTTTAATCCCGAATTCGAGATATTGCGTGTTTAGTGGCAACTAATAGGTCATGTAAAAAGCAAGAGGAGGAAGTATGAAGAGGTTAATGACTGTGGACGAAGCGAAAGAGGTATGCAGGGACCGTAGGTAGCGTTTGGCGCTCCGTTCTCTCTGACTACCCCGCTAGGGACTAAGCGTGAAGTTAAGTAAGGTAAGAGAAGGCGTGTTTAGTGGCGCAACTCAGCATCCCCCTTTGTTTTACCAAAGCGGATAAATGAAAATAATTCAAATATTCCTCCATATGGGAATCGAACCCACTACCAGTTGCATTTAAAGTAAGACGCTATCCCACTGTTCTGCTATGGTTTCTATTATCATTAATGAAATTAAAAAATAAACATGATCTCATAATTTCTTCACAAAAATCCCCATAGTGTTCCAAACATTCAACTTACTAATTAAGTAATTTCATAGCATAAATACGCCGGCACATGTTCAACAACACCCGCCCTAGGGGCCTCGTCGTAAACTCAGTACTCATTACACGTTTATAACTCAATGCTTATATGAAAATGATATATGCATGTTTTGTGCCCGTAGGTATAGATTTGGTTAATTTATTTATATATAAACAAGCAGTTTCACTCTTTATTTTGCATAGAATGGTAGTCAGAGTGTCAAAAAACCCCGTTCGCGGTTATGCCTGAATTCGACATCTATTGATGTTTAAATAAAATGGAAAAAATGACTCTTATATTTAGATGTCCCTGTTGACGTGTTAACAACGCGTTGTCTTTAGTAATTTATAAGTCATTTTGTATAAACATGGATGTCAAACCATGGTAGTGTGTGTAACATTTATTTTATTAATTTAATATGCTTTTTTACCATTATTTAAAAAGAAATATTTGCATTCTGCACTCCTCTATAGAAACTATAAGTGTGCCAAGTTTCATGCTCCTCCGTCCGCGTATTTTTTTAAAAAGGGATCCAAAGTTTTTGCTTCACGTATTTATATAATATATATTATATATATTTTTGAAACTGATATAATTATTCAGCTTTCCTCTTTCTTGTGTATTGCAGCGTAGGAAAAAACATAGTGTCAACATAGTGAACGTTCATATCTAGCGCTATTTTGAAACATTGTGTGTTGAGTGGCGGATATCAACGCTGTGCTTTGGGTGGAGTGAAGAAATGAAAATAAATTAAATATAATTATGACCCCGAGTAGAAATCGAACCCACAACCAAACGCGTTTACAGTCAAATCTTTTTTTTTTACTCTTGGCGTTCTTGACTTGACTCACAAGACATTACATTTGACTGATTAAATGTCAAAAAACTCATACTCAAAAAATATATTCAAAATAAAAAAGAATAACTTATTTTATTTAACAAATAAAAGTATTTGTCAGAAGTGGGATTCGAACCCACGCCCTCAGAGAGGACCAGAACAACTCGCACCTACTGAGTAGGCAAGGAAACCTTGAGTCTGGCGCCTTAGACCGCTCGGCCATCCTGACTGGTGACAAATGAAATGAAATTATAGATCTAATATTTCTTAAGCTTGTATTTTTTCTCGTATTGTGTTTCATTGTTGGTTCACTTTTGTTATTATAAAATGGTTTTATTTATGACTACTACCAACCCTGTTTACAATTTATCTTATCGATGGATATGTATGTCATTTTATATAAAAGTGAATGTCAAACAAACAGTAATGTGTAATATTTACTTTATTAATTTAATTTATTTCTAAGTATTATATTATTAGAAAATATATTTCTGCGGTTCTTCTCTATATGAACTTTAACTGTGCCAAATTTCATACTCTTTCGTCCTCACCTTTGTCGTAAAAATCGATACAAAGTTTATTTTTTAAGTTTACCTTCACATCATCATAACTAAGTAAAAAGAACCAATTATACTAGATATACATTATTTTTAACAATTATTAATATACGAGTCCATCATGGCGCAGTGGGGCAGTGTCTGAGTGTTTTGAGTTCGATCCGATTCGGGGTATAATCATAAATAATATTTAAATTATTTTCATTTCTCCGTTCTGGTAACACAAAACTCAGTGTCATCACCCAATATTTCGATCGGAGTCGAAAACGGAGTGTCTTGACACTAGATACTCTCTGACTACCCTGTTAAAGAATAAAAATATATATAAATATACATATATATGTATACAAATTTACACACATAAATATATACAGGAAAATTGATAAGCTCATTCACATTAAATTAATAATAATAACCCAAAGTGAATTTCGTTTAATAAACAGTTAAGACGTGTCAAAATAACCCTTTCGTTTCATCGACCTTGAAAGTCGGGCTCACGAGCTGCTTCCTGCAGGAAATAAGCAGCACTTTGACGCCCATCTGTCGGTGACATATAACATCCACTGGAAATTGGTATATTTGTTTAAATGTACCAAGAATATTATGTCATATGTTAAAGTTATAATTGCGTTCTAATTTTGGTATACAATTTGTGTTTAAGAGGACATTTTGTGATGTTTTGGTTGTGTTATACTTTAGATGTGTAATCAGTCATATTACACATCTAAAGTATAACACAACCAAAACATCACAATATATAATTATAATCAATATATAATTATAATCAATATATAATTATAATCAATATATAATTATAATCAATCATAGTGGGATGAAGTCAGACTGTAAATATGATTGGTTGTGGGTTCGATTCCCACTCAGAGAAATATTTATGTTTCTTTTTTTATTTCTTCGCTTACGTAAGAGATGGGCGTTAATTTTAACTAATCAACATGTCTTGAATTTGGGCAGAAAATGGAGGAAGGACCGTCGTGATTCTAGGGAAAATTATAAATATTTCATTTATCAATTTATTAACGTTTGGTATGGATATGTGTTCCTCTAAATGACGGGATTGGAATCCACAACTCAAACACCAACTGTTGCGCAAACAAAAAATAATATTTAAAGAAAAACGAAATCATTTTAATAAATATGAAAAAGAGTCCTTTTTCATCCATTTTTCTTTTATAATATTAGCAAAGATTTAGCCCTTTCGTCCGTAATTAAGGAAGCAAGGCCCTTAAACAGTTTCCTAGAGGAAATGAGCAACGCTTTGACGGCTATCTGTTGGTGAAGCGTCTCGGGCCCCGAAGTTTTACTCAGAATTGATTTAAATTAAACGAATTACGAGAACTAAATATAGATAGACAAAAGTCTGAAAATGTTCTTGAAATTTTGTAAGAGGAATTTTAAGTTTGTAAGTAATATTAGTTAGTCGTTGTGAAGCTATGAATATGACAGATTTTTGTCTATTCTTTTTGTTTATCAATTGGTCATATTTATTTCTGATTTTTTTTAGCTTCACGATGATCTCGCACATAGCAGGGTAGGCAGAGGGAACCGGAGAACCTAGTGTTAAGACACTCCGTTCTATTAAAATTTTTCCATTCAACACTTTCCTCGAAGTTACCTCTTATTATTTTTGACTATCTAGAGTTTCTATAAAAATACAAATATACAGTTGGTATTTGGTTCGATACACATCATATAATTATTTATTTTCCCCTTCGGGTAATACAAAAGACGGCGTTGAGTTACACCACCTCCACACAGTAATGTCTCGATTTTGGGCAGAGAGTGGAGAGCTATCCAGAGTTTTTAACACTAGGTTCCAAAGACGTGTTAACATTAATTCATTTAAATTACTAATTAAAAATTAAAAATTTGTGTATCTCTCTTCTTTTTTCTATAGAAATTATAATAAATTTTCATAACAAATATTTTACACTATCGAACAGTGTTAGTTCACAAACTATAACCAAGAAGCCATAACTCGTGGTTCACTAAACAACTCGTAAAATTTGATAACCTTTGTTTATGACCTAAAATAGTGACTGAACTGTGCTTGGTGGAACCGAAAATAATAAAAGTGAATGTTTTGCTTATACATACATACATAAATGTTTATTTTCTATTTCATTCAAATATTATTGCCATATCTCATTTTATATGGTTTTTTTGCGAGTTTTTTTTTAACTTCACGCTGTATCCCGCATATAGCAGGGTAGGCAGAGGGAAACAGAGAACCTATTGTAAGTCAGACACTCCATTCTCTTTCAACAATTCCGTTCCCCACTTTCCGCCGAATGGAGGCATTGCGTGTTGAGTTAATTTTTGTTTTGTTTTAATATGTCGGTCTAATATAAATCAATTAAAATGCAATACTTTTTAGTTTTAAGCTTACTATTATAACAAATAAGATTTTAGAAGATTTTAGATCTTAATTAAATTCAAAAAGGACCAAATTAGAAGGTCATCGAAGGACATGTCATATGAAAAAGTATGAACAAAATTGGTCCACCCAGGAAAAAGTTACGCGATAGCACACAAAAGAAATACAGTCGAATTCAGAACTACCTTTTTTATAGATGATTAAAAAAATATATAACACATTAAATAAAGATGTTTTATTATAAAATATGTAGCTTATTTACCGAAAAAAATTAGCCAAGAAAATCTTCTTATTAGCAAAGCAAAATTACGCAAATACAAAACTTTTCATGTACGTCATTTTACAAGATACTCTAAAGACCTAATAATATTAATGTGAGGAAGAAATCTGAGGCTTTCTTTTATTCTGTAATATTCTAAGGGACAATAGAAAAAATGGCCTCGAGGCGTCCCGCGCATTTGTCAAGTGCTTCTATATATTGTGAAACATTGCGGTTTCACATGAAGACAAAAAGCTATGTAATGTGTATATGTACGCCTATTTAGGATAAAAGGAGGCCTTTTTATGTATTACTTATTAGTGGGAGGGATTTCCTCAATTAATTTGTAATAAAATATGTTTAAGATATATGTTTTCTTGTTTTATTCAGATTTTCTTCATGTAATAAATACTTGTATATGTCTGAAAGCAGTTGCAAGCTTTATTTCGCATAGCAGGGTAGTCAGAGAAAGCCTAGTGTCAAGACACTCCATTCGTTACTTTCCCTCCTAATTTGAAACATTACGTGTTGAGTGGCAGAAATGAGCGCCTTATAATTTTTATAACGCCAGAGCGGAGAAATGTTTTAGCTTCACGCTGTATTCCACACATAGCAGGGTAGGCAAAGGGACCTCATATTGATGAACCTAGTGTTACAACACTCTGTTCTCTTTAAACATTTCCGTTCCCCAAATGAAATTAATTTAAAAGTAATCATTCCTCTGAGTGAAAATCGAACCCACAACAAGTCTGGTTTACAGATACGTATAGCTTCTAAGGTACGTTAGTTAGCAATATATTACTTTGATGAATATAAAAAAGGGTATAGTTAAAACTAAATGCCATTGGAAAAATTAAATAAGTTTTTTTAGAAAGAACGATAATATTTTAACTTATATACATTTCCCCACTCTGATATAATAAATCATAGTGTTGAGTTTCACCACTTAACTAGAAATGTCTTCTTCTTTCAATTCTTACGGAAAGCGGAGAACGGAGTGTCTCATTGATGTGTTCCGGTTCGATGGCATGTAAGACAGGTTTTCCCTTTCTCACGCATCCATTCCCCAGAATGTCGTGGTTCCGATAGTGGACTACTACATTGTCCTTCCCTTCCATCAGTATCCTTAGGTCGTTAACATTTACAACACCTCTGGTTTTTGTAGATGTCCATGGGCGAAGGTGACCTACCATCAGGTGGTCCTTCTGCTCGTTTGCCATCCGTTATCCATTTAAAAAATACTAAACTAGGTTCTCTTTGACTACCCTGGTATGGCGGAAAAAAAATACTTTAGTTACACTCAAATTTATTTTCTACTAAAATAATAAAAATAAAATGTTATTTCGTTACATCTACGTGTATACCATTTGAATGCTTGCTTCAAAAGGAAATCAGGGGTTGGTACAGATAACGTCATCTTTATATTTCCCGCTAGGGAAATAACATATGTATGGACCAAATCGCTTAAAATTAACGAACTGATCATTCGATACTTAGAACTTGTGCTTACAACACTATCGGAAAAGCATTGTCTAGTTCGTAATATCATTTTGTATTCACGTGTTTTTACTGTTGCGACAATTTAGTCGCAATTTTTTTAATCTTATCAATACCTAAACAATAGTTAAAATAACTAGATTTTTACTATATGATAGTTTTAATTATTAGTTTTATTACAGGTTCTCGGGTTCAAAGGAATCCGGTCCTTTGAAAGGCTTGCGTGGGGACACAGGTCCAACACGTAGAGGCCCCTTTGAGACAACAATATTTTTTAATCTGACGCATTGACCGGGATCCATCTCTGAGTAACCATAGGCAATTGCTCAGAGATGGTCACCGGTCAATGCGTAGGAGCTATGGAACATATGGAAAACTAAAATAGGGCTATGGAATGGAGTTTGGATGGACTAAGTACTGGGCTATTGATTGAGACTACCGGACGTCCGCCTTTTCAACAGTCTCAAATTGAAAGGTTAGCGGACGGTGACTCGCCTCGTTATTAGTTTTATTATTATTATTATTTACTTTGTAATACAATTATGTAATAGTGATTTTTTTTAAAGGATTTATTCTTATTCATCTTTTGCTGAATTTCTGTTTCTTTTTTCTTATTTTCCTTATTTCTAATATTTCAACCTGTGTTTGACATATTTTTTTCAACTTAACTTATTATTCCCGTATAACACAGAAGGTAAGGAGAATTTAGTATCGACTTGTTGTATGCTGAGTAGCAGAACTTACCGAAGCGCTTTATTTTACCACTGAAAGGAATTGAAAACAATTTAAATATAATTATCCCCCGAACGGGAATCAAAGCCACAACCATCATGTTTACAGTCAAACCTCACTACGCCATACACAATTACATACATTTTATCATTTAAAAATCATAACATAACAGCGAAACAAATAAACCAATATTCAATAGTCGTGCTAGTGAAACGTGCCCTATCTGAAACGCACTCGCATTCAATGCATATGCCATATCAGCACGTTCTGGATATTAGGCGGAATAGCTGTCGATGAAACTTACATTAGATTTGGAAGATAATACAAGTATGGGAACACTGTGAAATGGATTTTCAAGTTATACATCTAATATTACTAACTTAAATAGCGTGTCAAACATTTGCCTTGGGTGTGGAATGGTACATCTTCAAGATTGCAATTTCATATAATATATCTTCATAGTTTTCGTGGCGTGCGATAGCAAACCAAATTTTAGGTTCGATTCTCACTTAAATTATTTTTCTCAGCTTTGAGAAAACGATGAGTTTACGGCGTTTAGTTCCGCCAATACGCGACGTCTCGGAATCGGACAGAAAGCAGAGAATGAAGTGTCTTGACATGTGATTCTTGCTATGTGAGCTAACGCGTGAAGCTGGAAAAATAAGTAACAAACTAGATGCTTATTATAACATTATGGCTAAATTATACAAGTTTTATTATAAATTGTATTTCATGTGTGTTTTTCTGATGTAATAGCTATATTATTGTAAAGTTTCATCTTCATTCGTTTAACACTTTCTTTGTGTAAGTGTTGTTCATCCAACCTCCCAAGCTTACTGATAGCCTAGATGTACTTTGGTAACCGCCGAGTCGATTTTACCAAAATTTTCGTCGGCAAGATAAAAAATCTCTTATTAATGTTTACTTACTGCTTGTAAAAATATAAAGTCAAAGTCAAATAATTTTATTCATAATAAGAAGTTATAAGCTTAATTTTTTGAACGTCAAATAATTTACCACCGGTTCACTAAATTTAATGCCTCAGACCTGAGAAGAACCGGCACAAGAAACTCAGCTGGGCTTTTTTTTTGTTTTTTATATTTGACAATGGTTTACAATTCTTTATTAATGACAATGATACCTTTGAAACAGACTAAAAAAAAGAAATACGGTAAATTACTAAATATATGCTAACATATTAATTGTCAGTACTGTTGTTGTGTTTACGGCTGCTAAATAGAGAATCGTAAGATCGCGTCAAAGGAATCAA
>JAKGSA010000853.1:53458-155355 GCA_033558755.1 Philaethria dido | reverse complement strand
GTTGTGTTTACGGCTGCTAAATAGAGAATCGTAAGATCGCGTCAAAGGAATCAAGTGCTAAGTAAGTTCACACTTGTATAAAGAAGAACTGACCAAACAAGTAAAGCCGGAAGTAAAAGTAGTTTAATAAAACATATTTCCAAGGAACTACAGCTGCGGGTAAGCCTTTAAGTTATTGTGTATTTATGTCATATTATAGTAGAGCCTTTTCTTCTGAGATTTTATTATACGTTTTTATTCTGGTATGAAATATGTCTGAAATGTTTTCTTTTCCATCTAGTTCCTTTATTTCTTGAGAAACAATGTTGTTTTGATTCAATGTTGTTTTCAAGTATTATGTTATGTTTGTATATACGGGTTAAGGAGCCTTTACTATGAACTGTTCAGTAACATTGTAATGATATAAATGAATGATAATAAGATATTTTATTTTTTATTTTCTTTTATCTTCACGCTGTAACCCGCATATAGCAGGGTAGACAGAGGGAACCTCAGAACCTAGTGTTAAGACTCTCTGTTCTCTTACAACAATTTTGTTCCCCACTTTCCGCCGAATTGAGGCATTGCGTGCTGAGTGGCGGAACTCAACGCCGCGCTTTTCCTTATTACCAAACCCAGGAAATGAAAATACTAACATTTCCTGGAGTGGGAATCGAACCCACAACCTGTCGCGTTTACAGTCGCACGCTTGTGTCTCTGCGCCACGACAGGCGTTAAAAAATAATTATTTTAAAATAATAATTTTGAAGCCATATACGAAAATTACGAAAATTTGCCTGAATATTTTTTTAAAATGGTAGATGATTTTTTTTTAATCAATCCAACTGATACTAATGCGAAAGATTGTGAGGTTGGATGAATATTTGCTACTCTTTCACACTAAAACTACTGAACGGGTCTAGATCACGTAAAGAAGAACACGTAAGATTTTGTAAAATTCAGCTGTAAATAAATAATAAGTACTTTTTTGCAGTACCTAAAGCCAAGACATTGCGTGTTGTGTGGCGACAAGCAGAGAAATGAAAAAAATATTTATTCCCCCGTGTAGGAATCGAACCCACCACCAATCGAGTGTAAAACAGATGCTGTCCCTACCCCACGATGGCTTCAACAGTCAAGGCTGCAAGTAATAACCTAAATTGTGATTCAACGAAACAAAGCCAACAGAAATAATTGGTATTAAATACAAATAGTGACGTCAAATGACTCTCGCAGGGGATAGTTAAGTAAATACAATATTTTACGCTCAGCCGCTACATTAGTGTCAGGTCACCTTCTTAACTAAGCTCCTAAGGCAGTGTGTTACTTGGAACTGAATTATGAGGGTACTTGTAAATTAAGGTGAAATCGTGAATGTTAATATTCTATTCTCACCATAATTAAAGTACTGAACTGAACTGTGATAATTTTTTTTAATGAAGTAAGATAAATTTTATAACGCCTGTCGTGGCGCAGAGGCACAAGCGTGCGACTGTAAACGCGACAGGTTGTGGGTTCGATTCCCACTCCAGGAAATGTAAAATTTAGTATTTTCATTTCTTGGGTTTCGTAACTAGGCAAAGCGTGGCGTTAAGTTCCGCCACTCAACACGCAATGCCTCAATTAGGCGGAAAGTGAGGAACAGAATTGTTAAAAGAGAATGGAGTGTCTTAACACTAGGTTCTTTGGTTCCCTCTGCCTACCCTACTATATGCGGGGTAGAGTGTGAAGTTAAAAAATAAATAAATAAATAAATTTTATAGTAGGTATATGTTTTTATTTTGACACATGTTGTTATTTTATTGTCGCGATTCTTCTGTTTTAAATCTGTTATATTGGCTTTACCTGTATCTAACATTTAATCAATATAAAAACTCGCTGTTTAAGCAACAAAGACTGAGGAGTTCTCAATTCGCTTGTATTTTTAAAGTATTACCGCAATATTTTTGCCTGGATGAACCGATTTAATAATTCGTATTCAATTCTTTATATGATGGCTAGTGTTTTTGATGTGGTCCCATTAAAATATAGTTAAGATCTGACGAATCGTTTTTGAGTTATTCCTAATAAAAGTACTTTTTAGTGCATTTTGTTTGAACTTCGTTTTTTTTTTGTTAAAATCTTAATTTTGACACATGTCGTTATTTTATTGTCCCGTATCTTCTGCTTTTATCTCTGTTTTATTAGCTTTACCTGTGTTCAATCTTGCAACGCCATATGACCCACTTCATACTGTTCGAATGGCTTGACAATTTATGTATCACAACAAAATAATTTTATGTGTGTTATTTTCAGTTTCTACTACATTTCACGAATAAAAAATTAAATTATTTCTAATTTCTAATTATGTAAAATATTGACATTTCCTGTCCATATGAACATTAACTATTCCAATTTCCATACTTCACGGTCCGCATGATTTTCGTAAAAGAAAGGGTCGAAAGATTTTCCTTCACGTATTAATATATAGATCTGCAATCTTTGTGTGTTCTACATTCAACGTGACATTAGCGGAATGATTTTTGTTCAACTAGAATGATCAAAGGCTATAACTAAAGAAATGGACTGAACTGAACAAAGTGAGGAAGATAATAACGATTTTTCATTGATATCTTATATTGTAGAAAAATAAATTATATATTTGTTTTGATGTTTTTTTAGCTACACGTTTATGTTATTCTTATTCTCATATGTCTTATGAAGCAGTGAACGACACCTAGCAGAAATGACATGACTTGATCATAACAATTGCGTGGTGAAATCTTGAGATACCTTCCCACTGTATGAGAGAAGAAAAGCAATCCATATATTCACTATGCTTGTGACGCTTTGCAAGATGAAGTGCTCAAAGAGTGTCTGGGACTTGGAACCCGCGACCCACTCCCCAAGATCTTCAATCTGCCTAACTATTCTCTCTATTAGTAAATACATAACAATAAAACTTGCTGAAAAGAAATTTATCATTATGTATGGCATAAACTCGAACATATTATACACCTTTAATCAATCAAGTATTTAATAGTTCAAATAACTATAACAACAACAATTTTCAAAGGATTTTACCATCCACCCGTGCAAATACTCAGGTAAATAGAACTCACGTCGGTTCTTAGAAGTCTAATGAATTAGAAATGCCTACTGATTTTATACGCGCTTGCTTATTGAGTAAGATATGACGCAAACAAGCTGAACTAATGAGGTTGATGTTTTATTACGATATGCATAGTACGAGTATAGTGTGATACTCCCAAATTCGTTTATGAGGATAACGATACAAAGCGTGAATAGGTTGACAAGTCTATTTGTATGTACATTTTTTTATATATATAGTAGGTTTTAGGATTACTGTATTTACAGGGTAGGTAAATCCACTAACTCCATAACTTTTTACTGGGTGAACCAAATTTGATGATTCTTTATTATGATGTGGACTAATTTAAAGCTAAGCTAATTTTAGGTAAGATCTGACAAGTAGTTTTTAAATTATTTCTAATAATTGTACTTTTTACTTAAAATCTTAATTATCCTTTTAATTACTTATTCATGCCTGGAACGGATATTTTATAATCATATTAATCGAAGATTATACTACATTTCATAATATAACCATATTTGGTAATATAATTTTGGAGCCGACGTACCCAACACTTTACAGTTGTCCTTAGAGACTGTTTTCATTGAAATACTGTTTAATCAATTATTATAATTCAAAGAAGATGAGCTTTTAAAAGAATTTGTATGTATCATACATATTTTGTATTATTCATTCGTTCGTTCGTCTCAGCCATGCGACGCCCACTGCTGGACAGGGCCTCCCCCAAGGATTTCCACGACTACCGGTCTTGCGCCGCCCGCATAACATTTGTATTATTAAATAAGTGTACTAGGCAAAGCGCGGCGTTGAGTTCCGTCATTCAACACGCAATGCCTCAGTTTGGCGGAAAGTGGGGAACGGAAATGTTAAAAGAGAATGGAGTGTCTTAACACTAGGCTCTCTGGTTCCCTCTGCCTACCCCGCTATATGCGGGATACAGCGTGAAGTTAAAAAAAATAAAATAAATAAGTATATATAGACGAATTATATCTACAGAAAAAGAATTTGAGGACCATCCGGAGCACGTATAAAGGTGTTACTGACTGTGGACGAGGTAAAAGTTTTCTTATTTTTAGCTTCACGCTGTATCCTGCACATAGCAGGCAGGAGGAACCAGAGAACCAAGTGTTAAGACACTCCATCCTCTTATGATTCGTTCCCTATTTGCTGCTGAATTGAGGCGTTGCGTGCTGAGTGGCGGAATTTAACGCCGCGCTTTGCCTTATTACCGAGGAAATTAAAATATTAAATATTATTTAACATTTTCATTTCCTGAAGCAGAAATCGAACCCACAACTTGTCGCGTTATGTCTAACTTTTTTAAATTCATACAAAATAAACTTGACGTTCTGATACGATATAATATAGTTTTAGTTATTAACAGATTCGATTTATAATACTGCACTTAAGGTTTAAATGTTACCAACATTTATAAATACTATATTTTAATTATGTTTTTAATATTATATAGTAAAAGATTTCACGTTGCTTGTCACCAGTCAGGATGGCCGAGCGGTCTAAGGCGCCAGACTCAAGGTTTCCTTGCCTACTCAGTAGGTGCGAGTTGTTCTGGTCCTCTTCTGAGGGCGTGGGTTCGAATCCCACTTCTGACAAATATTTTTGTTTTTTTTTATTATTTTTTTTTGTATATTTCTAATCTTTTGTATTTTTTGAAGTGTTTTTGTTATATTCATTTATTTTTATTGCAATTCTTTGTTTTAATATATAAATAGCACAATTGATAATAAAATGTTATCATTAGTATATTTTCTTTATAAAAAAAAAATATATACTTTATTTTACGTAATATTTAAAAAAATATTACACTGCAAGTTAAGCAGAGGCAATCTCACAACCGAGTGTTAAGACACTCCGATCTATAAAAAAATTCCGTTGCCTGAATTATTTTGAATATAATAAATTATTTTTTCCTATACTTTTTACCTCATAATTTTTTATATACACAACGAACAAGTAAATAGGGTTAAAAGGGATAACAGCGCCATCTGTTAACATATGAATAAGCAATCAATTAAAAGTGCAATAGTACTTTGAGATGGCGTTACTTGCATGAAACAAAATAATACTTTGTTATATGGTTAAAAGATAATTGTTATTATATGTATGTCTATCACGAGTCACTAGTTTGAATCCTGTTAAATAAATTCTGTGAAGAAAATGTGTAAGCCTGACTGTAAATGGATTAGTCATTGGTTCAATTCCACTCGGGAAAATGCAGTTCTCCGCTCTAGTAACAAGGTAAAGCGCGGCGTTGAGTTACGCCACTCAGCATGCAATGCCTCGATTCGGCAAAAAGTGGGGAAAAGAAATGTGAAAATAGAATGGAGTGTTTTAACACTAGTTTCTCTGGTTCCTTCTACCCTGCTATGTGCGGCATACAGCGTGAAGTGGAATATTAAAATGCATTAGATTTTCCTATTTATATGATAAATTAATGTTGAAATCTATAAATTTTAAGTTAAATCAATCATTTTCAGTTAAAAAATATTGAACAAAAAAATTCAATTTACAGATAAAACAAACTAAAATATGAAAAATATGCAATTTCGACTTATCAACTTAATCATAGATATAAAGAATACATACATACATAGCTTCACGCTGTGTCCCGCATATAGCAGGGTAGGCAGAGGGAACCTAGTGTTAAGACATTCCGCTTCCCACTTTCCGCCGAAATGAGGCATTGCGTGCTGAGTGGCGGAACTCAACGCCGCGCTTTGCTTTGTTACCAAAACCAGGAAATGAAAAATTTCATTTGCTGGAGTGGGAATCGAACCCACAACCTGTCGCGTTTACAGTCACACGCTTGTGCCTCTGCGCCACGACACTGTTATTTTGTTTATATAGGGTGTCCCAAAATTAACGCAAGATTTGAGTTAAATAGAAAATGCCATTTTAGTCTTTTAATAGCGAATGAATAATGAATATAATAGCAAATGGCGGCAAAGTCAAATCTTGCGTTAATTTTGGGACACCTTTATAAAGAATAAATAAACAAGATAACAAAGAAATAACTTTTATATTCACATAAACCAATATAGCTATACCCATAAAGTGTTATTGTAGAACTAAATTAACCATATATAATGGCTATTCATTGTTCAAATCGAGTTCGAATAGAAATCAGTTATTACTGTAATTAATTAGTTTAATTGTATTTCCACTCAATATGCTACGTTTTAGTGTGTAAGCATTTTTTTATATATTTAGTGTCTTTGTTTCGATTTTATTTAAAAATAATAACAAATCTTTGTTAAGCGACTTTAAAAAAGGAGGTTCTCAATTCGACTGTATTCTTTTTGTGTGTTACCATATAACTTTTTACAGGGTGAAATAATATTGATGATTATTTTTTTATTTGGTAGCTAGTCTATTTAAATTTAGTTATGATCTGACAAGTTTTTAGAGTAATTTATTTGAAATCGGTTTGGATTTTTTTTTTCAAAATATTAACTATTCTAAAATTATTTTGTGTAATATGTAACATACCATATAAATTTCGGAGAATCCTCTTTTATTGCTCCCCTACACTCCCCAAAGAATATCCACTATATGTCAGTTTTCAGCTTTCTATGACTTCATCTAACGAAAATATATGTGGTAAATCCAGTAAAATAACTTCTTTTAAAATAAATAATATTTTTAAAATATTCTTTTAGAGAACTACTTTATATGTTCCTAATGATTCAAGAAGTTTACCAGTTTGAGGTAAAAGACAATCTTCCGGTGCTAGAGCACCTTGGTTGTAACAAGTGTCCAAGGATTTATGTACCTGCGTGTGGAACTGATGGTAAAACCTATGTGAATTCTTGTAAACTTAATTGTTTGAATAGCAAGAGAAAGAGAGACGACTGGATCTTTATTGACACGTAAGAGAAGAGCATTTTTTTTTAATTTCACACTGTATCTCGCATATGGCAGGGTAGGCAGAGGGAACTTGAGAACCTAGTGTTAAGACACTCCGTTCTCTTTTAATGTTTCCGTTCCCCAGTTTCCGCCGATTGAGGCATTGCGTGCTGAGTGGTGGAACTCACCAGCGCGCTTTGCATTGCTACTAGAGCGAGGAAATGGAAATACTAATAATAGAGAAAAACAATAATACTACTTTAGATTATGAAAACAAAAAAAAAACATCTTTAGAAACATATAAAAAATTTAAGGCCGTCGTAGCGTTGTGTGATTATGTCTGACTACGCGATAGGTTGTGGGTTCGATTCTCACTTACGGGAAATTACTATATTTAAATATCTTCTTTTCCCTCCTTTAGTGGGAAAAGCGTGGCGTTGAGTTCCGTTTTCCGCTATGTCTTGAGTTCCGGCGAAAAACGGCGAACGGCCAACGTGACACGAGACTCTCTGAGCACTTCGACGATTTTCAAGGGGTGTGGGTTCGAGTTCCGCTACGTTAATTTTTTTATACGTTTTCTATAATGTTTTTCTTTAATACTTTTTTTAGCTTCACGCTGTATCCCGCATATAGCAGGATAGGCAGAGCGTACCTGTAAACGTAGTGTTGAAACTACGCTCCCTACTTTCCGCCGAATTGAGGCTTTGCGCGCTGAGTGGTGAAACCAAACGCCATTCTTTGCATTTCCTGGAGTGGGAATCGAACTTACATCCTGTCGCGCTTACAGTCGCACGCTTTTGCCTCTGCGCCACGATAGGGGCTTATTTTTTTATAATTATTTTTTTGTTTCAGATTTGGTCCATGCCTGAGTGTGGATTTACAGTTTGAGTATAAATAAACGTAATCAAAATATATGTGTACTTAATTGTTTATTGAGGTCAAAATTATCATTAATAATAATTTTAAGAGCAACATATGCAAATGAAATTATCACGAAATGAATTTAAAACCAGGAAAGCATCGTGACGCAGTGGACAGCGTCTGACTGTAAGCGCGATGGGTTGTGGGTTTGTTTCCGACTCGGGGGAATGATACTATTTACTTACTTACTTACTTACTTAACTTCACACTTTATCCCTAGCAGGGTAGTCAGAGAGAACGGAGCGCCAAACCGTAACGTTTGGCGTTTCGTTCTCTCTGGCTACCCCTGCATACCTCTTTTGCCTCGTCCACAGTCATTAACCTCTTCATGCATGCCCTCTGGGGGGTCCTCATGCTTTTTACGTGACCTTCCTTCAGTAACATTGATACTGTGTTCTCGAAGGTCAACCGAGGTCTCCCCTTATCTCTCTCGCCGCTCACCTTTGCTTCATATATCTTTTTCACTATTCTTTCATCAGACTACAGATCTATTTAAAATATTTCCTCCTTCTGGTATAATATGTACTATATAGAAAGTAGAGAAAGTAGTGTAGATTTTCTTTGACTACCATGCTGCGCAAGAAAAAGCTAAAAAAAATGTCAAAATAGCGCTTTAAGATTCGTCCATATGTAGACGCAGGTGAAGCTTAAAAAAACATGTTATTATTGAGTAATAGTAATAGAGGCATAGGATGGATTGGATTTAAATGCTTTGCCTACCGCCAGATATTAAGAATTCTTATTTAAGTTTAAATTATTCACACAGGAAGTGTATATTGTACGCAATCTTGTGCTTGCGATTGTCATGGGTTCGATTCCAGGAATGTTTATATATAAATAGACCCATTATGTCGCCATTATTATTCGCCACTTAACATGCTCTTTGTGCAAAATTTCCTGAGAGTGAAGAACGGAGTGTCTTAACACTTAAAAATAGGTTCTCTCTGTCTTCCCTAATAAATTCAAAAGATATGAAAATTATAGTAAGTAAAACTACCATAACAATAAAACAAAAAGTGAGTATAAAGCATAATACAGTATACGTTTAATTTAATTAGTAATAAAGTTTCGCAAAAGTTTTAGTTCCAAAGCCTGCCATTACGCTAAAACTTTGCAATGCGGGTTAGAATTGTTGAAACCATGTACAAGAAAAATAATTAAATTTATGTGGAATTTGTGAACTATTATTGTCTGAGTTAGAGGAGTATGGTAATTTATAAGTTTAGAAATACTAGAGTATCATTTAAAAATGTATGTTTTTTTTTCTATTCACTGCGTCAGATGATTTTTAACATACATACATACAGAGCTTCACGCTGTATCCCGCATATAGAAGGGTAGGCGGAGGGAACCTAGTGTTAAGACACTCCGTTCCCCACTTTCCGCCGAATTGAGGCATTGCGTGCTGAGTGGCGGAACTCAACGCCGCGCTTTTCCTGCTGCTGTTACCAAACCTAGTAAATGAAAAATTCCATTTCGTGGAGTGGGAATCGAACCCTCAACTTGTCGCGTTAACAGCCGCACGCTTGTGTCTCTGCGCCACGACAGGCGTTTTGAATGATTTTTGACCGACTTTAAAAAAAAGGGGGAGATTCTTAATTCGACTGTACTTTTTATGTGTATTATCGCATATCTTTTGAGTGAGTGAACCAGTTAGGATGATTCCTTTTCTCACATGACAACTAGTGCTTCTGATGTGGTTCCATTTAATTTAGATTGGAACTTTCGAGCAGTTTTTGAGATATTTGTAACAATTTTACTTTTTAGTACATTTTATTTTAGTAAGTAAGTTCGTTTTTTTTGTTATAATCCTCATTATTTGTTATCTATTGCGCGGGGCAATGAAAAATAAGGTATGGTCACTCGCTTGATTATCTTATCTATGTTACAAAACTACCATTTAAACGTAATGTTTTGTTATGCATGTGCGTGTTCGAGGAGATCAATTAAAGTCGACAGTCGGGTAAGCACTCATTTTATTTCCAGGTATGCACGGTATTTATAATTTTAGAGGAACCAATCACAATCATCTTTTATCATTCACATACTAAATGTACGCCAATCAGCGTTGACCTTTTCACACTAAATCTACACCAATCAGCGTTGACCTTTTCTAACTCTACGCCAATCAGCGTTGACCTTTTCACGGCCAATCAGGGACGGCCAATCAGGGACCGCCATTATTGTTCCTCGGTGAGCTGACACACGTTGCCGCGTTGCGCTTAGTTCTGTTGTGTACCCCACAGTTTCGATTCGGGTGACACGCAGTGAACGGAATGTCTTTACACTAGGTTCTCTATGACTACACTGCTATTATGGATAAAGCGTAAACTGTTATAAATAAATAACTGATGCTAACTTATGGATCAATATGTAGAATATTAAAAAATAATTCCCTACTGATTGCTTGAATAAATAGAACGGAAATCTTAATAGAACAGAGTGCCTTGACACTTGGTTCTCACGTCCCCTCTGTCTACCCTGCTATGAGAAGGATACAATGTGAAGTTATGAACCTATAGAACCTGCTACCTTTGGCATATTTATAAAATCCTAGTATTATCTTGTACACCATAAAAGCAGTAAATATTACCTTAAAATAACATTTTAGAAACAAAGTTAAAAAGCAATGCCACAACAAAGTTTACGCGGAAAGCACAATGAAACATTGTTAGCGTGACAGTTGCATACAAATTCAGCCACATAACTGCATATTTAATGTCCTAAATACTTTACAAAAATTATTGTTCTGTCTACAACTTAGTACTACTACAGTTTAAATAAATATTATAGAATACAGATATTTGAAAAGATAATAGATATGTCTATAATTACGCCTGTCGTGGCGCAGAGGCACAAGCGTGCGACTGTAAACACGACAGGTTGTGGGTTCGATTCCCACTCCAGGAAATGTAAGTTTAGTGTTTTCATTTCCTGGGTTTGGTAACAAAGCAAAGCAAAGCGTTGAGTTCCGCCATTCAGCACACAATGCCTCAATTCCGCGGAAAGTGGGCAACGGAGTGTCTAAACACTAGGTTACCTCTGCCTACCCTGCTGATGCGGGATACAGCGTGAAGCTATGTATGTATATATGTCTAATAATAATAATTATTATATTTTTATAATTGTTACAAGTTTTCGCCTGCCACGTTTTTGTATGAGGCACTGCTTGTTTTTCATAATCCTAGGAACATCGAGAAATTCGATCTTAGTGCTTAATATTAAGATCTACTTAAAAGTTTGGTTTGAAAATTTGCACAAGTGTCCGGATCCAATGATTGCAATATTTTCATAGTGTGAATTTGTTGTCTTTGTCATAATGACTAGAATTTCGGGAAAAACATTTAAATGTAACAATAAGACTACATTTAGAGTGATAATAGGATCTAACATCTATATATAAAAATTTTGTGCCCCTTTTTACGAAAATTATGCGGACGGAGGAGCATGAAATTTGACACAATTATAGTTTATATAGAGAAGGAGTGCAAAATGCTGGTATTTTTTTTAAGTAATGCATAAAATATATTAAATTAATAAAATAAATGTTACATACACTGTCATGCGTTCGACATCCATGTTTATATACAGTGACATATACATACATTGCTAAAGTGAAAACGCGTCAACGGGGACACTAGGTAATATTAAATATGGATTTACATAAAAGAGTAAATTAATTATTTATTTAGTAAACAAAACTACAAATTATGTACAAAAAAACATAAGTTAATTGATAAAATTACATAACTTCTCCAATTTCCAAAGTAATCGGTTAAAAAGTTTAAGCTAGCGGAAGCAAAAATTTTCATTTTTAAGTAGAAATTGCGGTCATTTTCTTCCACTTAGTGTAGCCGTATTGTGATTCTACGACATGCTGTTCGTTAACGTCGTACAATTTTTCTCAATGTGATAATAGCTTGGGAACGTATGTGAATTATATTCTTTATTTTTTGTACAAAAAATCGTAGTAACTAATTTGATGTAGGTATTATTGGGTATAATTTAATAAATATATTTTGAATAATTAAAATTTTAACATAAAAGAAGATTGACTTTAAGTAAATTGCACTAAAAAGTAAAATAATTAAAAATAACCTTAAAGTACTACTCATATCTTAACTAAATTTAAATGAGACCAAACTAGAAGCACTACCTATCATATAAAAGGAAAACCATCAAAATTGGCTCATTCAGTAGAGAGTTATGCGGTAATACACAATAAATAACCATTCGAATTGAGTATCCCATATTTTTGTATAGGTGGGTTTCATTCCAAATTCGAGTCATTGAGTGTTAGTTGAGTGGCGGAACTCAACGCCACGCTTGTAAATAAAAATATCTAGTCGTATATAATTTACAGACCCTAATTATAACACCTGTCGTCGTATCGCCTGACGACTGTAAACGTGACAGGTTGTGGGTTCGATTCCCACTTCAGGAAATGATTTTTTTTCATTTCCTGGATTTGGTAACAAGGCAAAGCGCGGCGTTAAGTTCCGCCACTTAGCATGCTATGCTTCAATTCGGCGGAAAGTGGGGAACGGAGTGTCTTAACACTAGGTTCCCTCTGCCTACCCTGCTATATGCGGGATACAGCGTGAAGCTATGTAAGTATGTAATTATAACGCTAAGTACACTAAAATAAACCTTTAAAACCGATAAGAGTAAAAAGTAAAGTGGAAAAAAAAATATTGAAGCATGTACAAGTTATATAAAATTTTAAATTAGAGTTATCGGGCATACTTTATAAGTAACTTCGTATGTGAAATGAAGTTGCTTGTGCCCTGAAGGTATTAGAAAAGTCCGGGAAACTTGAAATCTGTTAAAATATTTCCGAGTCGAAGTTTCATCGTGCGAGGAATGCTAATAAAGCTGAAATATTTAGACGTACGCTTCTTTATTCTGTTTGTAGCGACTATTTGAATGCATTGGATTATTTTTTAATAAGTATCTACGTGTTTTTCTTGAGTGGAGTAAGACGTAAAATATAATTTTAACAAAAAATTAAGGTCGATTTCAAATAAAATATACTAATGATTATTACGAATACGTCAAAAACTGCTCGTCCAATCTTAACATATTTAAATGGGACTACATTAAGAGCACTAGCTATCATACAAAATAGTCATCAAAATTAGTTTACCCAATAAAGTGATGGGGTACACATAAAAAAATACAGTACAATTGAGAAGTACCTCCTTTTTTTAAATCGGTTGTAACAAATTCATATTTCGTACATATAAAATACATACTGCAACATACTGCGTACATGAAAATGCGGAGGAGATGTAATGATAAATAACAAGGAATATTTGTATTCCTTTAAGTAGGTGTCTGGACCCAAGGGTATAGGAAAGCCCTGGGCTTACCTGGTCAGGTATGGTGGTCCGATGCGGAGCGCCGCTGATCCTTCGGCCGGATTCCTCGGTCCTCTGCTCCAGTCTCCAATCCGGCCGCGGGGTTTTCACGGAGCGCTGTTTTCGTTTGCAGGGTTTGCACTTAGCTCTGCGAGGCTCACAAGTTGATATATACGCGTGGTAGGCACGTGCTTTTTTTGAATTTTAAAGTTGCATATCTCCGCCGTCCTTTGACGGATTGTTCTGGAACTTTTACTAAAAATCTCGTCCCTTTGCGGAGCAAAGGAGCACGCTAAGAGTTTTAAGAGTTTCTTATTGAATGTGCCTTTCCAGTCCCGCCAAAGTCTAGGCTCTCCCGCTCCGTACCCTGAAGTACGAAGACGCCACAAACAATAGACCCGGTGAATAGCACCACACTTAAGCTTTTTATACACTTTCCGCAACACTTCCGCACTTTTTTCTATTTATTTCGAATTTTTTACGCGGAGCAACTGCTGTCTGTTGCGTAGTAGTGAGTGTACTCGCAACTTTTGTGTTAATACCTTTTTTTTAATAATTTAAAATTTTTAACTTTCTTAAAACGACAAAAAGCAGAAACTGAAAATTCTTAAACAAAAATGCACTTTCATGTGCAACAGAAAAGGCATTGCGGTAACGACCAACACATTTTAAAGAGTCCAAAAACACGAGGAATGAGACATTAGAGCAAAAAAATCATAATTCCCACCAGCTCTGAAGGCGCTGTAAAATAAATACACTTTTTGTGGGACGTCGCCTGAATTCGAAACATTGTTAGTGAAATGCACACTGACTTATAGTCCAGGAGGTGGTAGAAAATTTTATCACATATATGACTATATTAATATTTTAAGTATCATAAAATGCTGTAAATATGTGACTGCGTGCGGCAAACGTTATTGGTTGTGTGTTCGAGTCCTATCCCCAAGAATAATTATTTTCGGCGTTAAGCTCCACAACTTAGCACACAGTGTCTTTAATTAGGGGGAAACGCGGCGTACGCTTTATATTAGGTTCACTCTGATTACCTTAATTTTTTTCATAATTAAACAAGTTAAGATATTAATAAATTAATTTTATTTTAACAAATACAATGAGAAGCTGTAAACTACGTTAAATTATTTTAACTATTTACTCAACGCAAGGGCTCACTTTGTCTAATGAAACCAAAGAAACAAGCCAACATTTCCACAATTACCATGTCAAATTCGTCCCCTTAGCGTTATAACATCTTATCATGTTGCCATAGTGATGCAATGGGACAATGTCTTACTGTAAAAACAATGACTGTGCCTGTTATCCTCACTCGAGGTAAAGCAATAGTTAAATTATTTTTATTTTTCAGCTTTAATGAGAACGCGGTTTTAAGTTCCGCGAATCAATATGCAATAGCGTAGAATAATGTGACACATAGCAGGGTAGGTAGAAAGAACATAATATTAAGACACTCCATTCTCAGTTTTCCGCCCAAGTTTTAGACATTACGTGGTGAGCGACAGCACTTAACACCGCGTTTTGTCTTACCGGAGTGGAGAAATGTAAAAAAAAATATAATTGAAAAAAACAGTGTAATTTCATAATTATTTTACGTATTTATTTTATGATACTCTTGTAAAGCAACCAATATCGTATTAAGTGAGCTAAGCACTGTGTGTGTTTATGGCGAATAGTTAAGCTTTAGTATTTTTTTTTTTTTTTTTTTTTTTTTTTTTTTTTTTTTTTTTTTTTTTATGGATACCGGATGGCAAACGAACAGAAGGACCGCCTGATGGTAAGTGGTTACCTTCGCCCATGAACATCTACAACACAAGAGATGTACTAGATGCGTTGCCAACCTAGAGGATACAGATGGAAAGGGAGGATAATGTAGTAGTCCGCTATCGGAACCACCACATTTTGGGGAAAGGATGGGTGGGAAAGGGGAAAACCTGGCTTACATGCCATCGAACCGGAACACATCATAAGATATTTGGCGGTTCGTCTTTGACATGATAGTGGTCGCGAGCCAGACGGAGGACGAACCTCCTACCACCAAGTAGTATATAAGTTTAGTATATAAGTTAGATTACAATAGCAGTATTGAGAATTTAACTGTTGAATTGAAAATGGAATACTGATTGTTATTTGAGGTGCTCGATTACATTATCTTTTCTTTTTTTTTTTTATATATTTTATTTTTTTATTTTCATCATTTTCGCTGTTTTTGTTCTGTAGATAAGTTTATGTAACATACACCTTTTGTCACTTTTTGTCTATTTTTTGCATAATACATGAACAGCGCCTTCTTGACATTCAACGTGTTTTATCCAACATAATTTTTTATTTATTACGTATATAGATAATATTGTTAGCAACTATTTTAATTATTTTAATAAAATTATTATATTAGTTGTTATATTATAAATGGTCAAAAAGCCAACCCCTAGTCTATAAAGCTTACCATTGTTGAGTATTTGTATTCCAGAACAAGTAAAATTGTACTTTCATACATCACAGTACTCGTTGTGCATATGCTAAGTATATCCCCACGTTATGAAATATGAATAAATATTATAATGTTTAAGTTAGGAATATTTTATTTTAAATCACATCTGGACATGGCGCAGTGAGAGCTTCTGGCTTTAAACACGATTGGCTGTAGGTTTGATTTCCACTCCAGGAAATGAAAATATTAAATATTTATAATAATTAATATTTAGTATTTTTATTTCCTTCCTCCGGTAACAAGACAAAGCGGCGTTGAGTTCCGCCACTTAGCACGCAATGCCTCAATTCGGCAGAAAGTGCGGAACGGAATGGAAATGTTAAGAGAACGGAATATCTGTACTAGGTTCTCAGTTTCTTTTGTGCTATGTGAGGGATACATTGTGAAGTTAAAAAACATATCTAGATATCGCGACGCAATGGGACGTCTAACTGTAAACGGGATTGGTTGTGGGTTCGATTCTCACTCGGGAATGATTATGTTCAAATTATTTACTTTTCTACGCTTTAGTAAGACAAAGTGCGGCGTTTAGTTCCGCTACTCGCAATATCTCGAATTCGAGTAGAAAGCGGTGAACGGAGTGTCTTGACACTTGATTCTCTTTGACTACCTACATGCAGGATAAAGCGTGAAGCTGAAAAAAATCGCATTTATAATTAGATTCCTCCCGGATTATACTCCATATAATCCGGGAGGAATAATTGCTAGATCTTTTGTGTCATTTAGCCTAGTTTGTAAAACTTATTTTCAAATAAAGTACTATAAGTTCTTGGAATATTATTAATTGACCTAACTTAAAGAACTTTACTAATTAAATTAATTTCAGATAAATTTTACTTGAAGGTTTAAATATGTTAAAACTGGTAAGTAATATGAATTTGAATAAAAAAAAGCAGAAATAAAAATAAAATAAATCACTACTTTGTCCCTCCCATCATTTTATTTGGTATAAATATATTCAATGTATTTATGTATGTATCTATATATTTATGAATGTATATATGAAGCACCACCTACCGATCTTAATACTCCCACACCTTAAGGTTGCCTGGCAGAGATCGCTTACAGCGATAAGGCCGCCTGCAGTACAATTATTTTTTAGTTATGTTTCGTTTTTTTTCTCTATAATATTGATATACTAATAAAGCATATTATTATTATTATTACTTTGAAAAATAAGATAATTCACTCTTTTTTTCCACTTTCCACACGATTTTATTACACGCACTCCAACTTTGAACTGAAAACCCTTATATTGTATATCTAACGTTGTTTTAAAGTATTAGATATTAGAAAAGTTTCAGACTATCATAAAGACTAAAGAAAGCTCAGCTTCACGTACCAAACGACTGAAACAAAAAGGGGTTATCGTCACGAAACGCGAAATTACGCTACAAAATACCTCGCAAGAACAAAAAGGGCCAGACACAAGTAAAGTTCAAAGGAAAAATTAAGAAAATTTTACATGAAATAAAATTTTCCATACAGACTAAACGTATGAGACCTCTTACCTTAATTCATGACCACGGTTGGTTAATGGAGGGGTACACCGTCTTTTGAAAGTTTTACCTTTATTATTACAATTTCTTTCTTTTTCACGTCTCACTTTCCCCCTCTTGCAATTGTATAGGATACTAGCTGTATCCCGCGACTTTTTTTGCGTCGACTGAAAACTTAAAAGCCACTTTTTTGGGGCGTTGAGTTCCGCCACTCAGCACACAATGCCTCTATTCGGCGGAAAGTGGAGAACGGAGTGTCTTAACACTAGGTTCCCTCTGCCTACCCTGCTATATGCGGGATACAGCGTGAAGCTATGTATGTATGTATGTGTAACTTTTTTTTAGGAAATATTTTCGTTTTTGTAGAAATTTCGAGAAATCCTCTCTCAGTGCTCCCCTATACTCCCCAAGGAGACTACATGTTTTATTAGACTCTAATTACCATTAGCATCGCCTGTATGTTATCTGTCAGTTTGCTGCTGGAGCCCAACGCTGCGCTTAATCTTACCGACGGAATCGATATTATTTGTCGTACCATAATAATACCTTGTAGAAAAATATATTTCCCCGCCAACGCAAAAAGCGGTGTAGAGTTCCAAGTAGGTCAAAAAACCGTTTCAAAATAAATATACATATATAACCCGCATACAGGTGAAGCTAATAAATGCGCGCTAAAAAACAACTACTACAACGCTGTACTCCTTTACTTGCCATTGTCTATGCTTCACCACTCTGAGAAGTTCCTGTTAACACTACATTTATAATGTCATTGTTTGCTGGCTTAAAGGGGTTGAGCTGACACTTAGATAACTTGTTAAGTAAGTTATTTTTCTGCTTTTAAGTGACTTTTGAGTGAAGAGAAGTTTATGGGTGAACCAATTTTGATGGTTATTTTTTTATACTTATGCTATTACCATACTATTTAGTGTTTCTGATTTCCCATTGAAGTTTAATTAAGATCTGAAAAATAGTTTTTGAGTTATTCTTAGTAATTATCCGTTCTAGGGTACTTTCTTTGAGGTCAGTTGTCTTTTTTTGGCTAAAACCACGCTTCTGACTTTATTTCGTAGGGTGCAAAGAGAGAGCCTATTGTCAAGACAATCCGTTCACGATTTTCTATTACCATCCAATTTTGAAACTTTGTGTGTTGAGTGGTCAGATTAAGGAAATGAAAATTATTTAAATATAATCAAATATCATTTCTTCCATTGGAAATCGAATCCAAAATCACTCGCGTTTAAAGCCAGACATCGCCCCACTATGCCATGATGGTGTAACAGAAGCTCATTTTTTTTATCTTCACACTGTATCCCGCATATAGCAGGGTAGGCAGAGGGAACTTGAGAACCTAGTGTTAAGACACTGTTCTCTAACAACAATTCCGTTACCCACTTTCCGCCGAATTGAGGCGTTGCGTGCTAAGTGGTGGAACTCAACGCCGCGCTTTGCCTTATTACCAAATCCAGGAAATGAAAATACTAAATTTTACATTTCCTGGAGTGGGGAATCGAACCCACAATCTGTTTACAGTCGCACGCAAATCTGACAGTTATATATGGTATGATATCACATATCAAATTAGAAAGTAATATCGATTATATAGTATTTGAAAATATCCTTTATTAGATTTTCCGTTTCAACAATTACAATTTAAATAAATATAGACCGAAAACATTAACATTCGTTAATTACTTTTCCTCTCATTTCCTAACTTTGGAAAGACTAAATAAGTATTCAAATTCAAATGGTGTTTGCGACCTTGCTATCTTATTTTATAAGATGTTCTTTGTTTACAGATCTGAAATAAAATTAAAATATGAGTCTTATGGTGTAGTAATCATGTCTCTGATTGTTCACGCGAAGGTACTGAGTTCAGTTTCATCACGGGGTAAAGTTGTTAGTTGAAAAGTAGTTTCCGTAGCCTTCGCTAGTGCCGGTCAAGGAGGACCATGGTGAGGTTTCAGTGTGTATACGAACCCACATAAACACCCGATCTCTAATATCAAGTGTAAAAATATATATATAAAAATAGAAAGGGTAATCAGAGAGAACTTAGTGACAAGACACTACGTTCCCCAGTTTTTTTTTTTTTTTTTATGGATAACGGATGGCAAACGAGCAGAAGGACCACCTGATGGTAAGTGGTTACCTTCGCCCATGAACATCTACAACACCAGAGATGTTGTAGATGCGTTGCCAACCTAGAGGATACAGACGGGGAGGACAATGTAGTAGTCCACAATCGGAACCACCACATTTTAGGGAAAGGATGGGTGGGAAAGGGGAAAACCTGGCTTACATGCCATCAAACCGGAACACATCATAAGATATTTGGCGGTTCGTCTTTGACATGATAGTGGTCGCGAGCCAGTTTCTATCGAGACTTTTTTTGCGTCGACTGAAAACAACACGTTACAATTACAGTCGCTTTAATAGCATACAATTATACCTAAAGTTTGAAGTCATGCAATTTGTAAAGTCAGTTGAAATGTTTTGTTAATTTTACGACTTTATAGAAAAAGAACCTCCTTGGTTCTCATTTTAAATATATTTTGTTTGTGTTACCGTGTACCTTTTTACTGCGCGAACCAATTTTGACGATATTTTTCTATCTGATAACTAGTGCTTTCGATGTGGTCCCATTTAAAATTAGTTAAGATCTGAAAATAGTTTTTGAGTTATTTGTAGTTATTTCTTTTTGGTTAATTTTATTTGATGTCGGCTTACTTTTTTTGTAAAAACCATAATTATAATACCTACATAGATCAATTAACTAATTGTAAAAAATATGAGTTACATGTAAGATTCTAATGAAATAAAACATATATATATATATATATATATATATATATATATATATCCCGCATATAGCAGGGTAGGCAGAAGGAACCTGAGAACCTAGTGTTAAGACACTCCGTTTCCTTACAACAATTCCGTTCCCCACTTTCCGCAGAATTGAGACATTGCGTGTTGAGAGGCGGAACTCAACACCGCGCTTTGCCTTGTTACCAAGCCCAGGAAATAAAAACACTAACATTTCCTGGAGTGGGAATCGAACCCACAACCTGTCGCGTTTACAGTCGCACGCTTTTGCCTCTGCGCCACGACAGACGTTAAAACATATCGTCATTGATACATAATAAATAGTCCTGTTTATTGCAAACATCCACATATTTTATTTAATTTATTCACTTTATATCCCAAATTAAAATTCATACGCCTAAACAGAAGTTATGTTAATACTGGACCAAGTGTAATATAAATTTTAACTTTTACAAAGGGTTTACGACTTCTCGTACAAATTTCTGTAATGTTTATTAGTCATTTATTTATTCTTTTTATGTATTAATATTTAAATAAAAAAGATTCAATAAAAAGTATCGTTATTACGAATAACTCAAAAACTACTCGTTAGTCCTCAACTAACAATTTAAATGGGATATCAAAAGCACTAATGTCATATAATAAAGGAATTATCAAATGGATTCATCCAGTAAAATTTTATGTGGTAAGACATAAAAACTACAGTCGTATTGACAATCTCCTCTTTAATGAGCTCTTTGATTTTAGCGATTATTACACATATGAAATGAAACTATTTTAACCGGATTAATCGCGAAAATACCAACCTGTGAACTCAGTGTTACTGTAAAGTGTTCGAAACGTCGGGTTTCCAAAACATGTATTTTCGAATACTAAAATATACGCGATTAATCCAGTTAAAATAGTTTCATTTAATCTCCTATTTGTTTTTAAAGTTGGTTAAAAACATACTGTCATTCGCAACTAAGTTTGTGGGTCTATGACTTTTGACATATTCCTCTATCTTCTAAAATTTAGACTGTAAAATAAGGAGTAGGTATCGTGTTTTCCTCTTCTTACAGGAATTTCAGGAAATCATCTCTTAACTATACTTACAGTCTCCAAGTTAATATGGAAATTTTCAGCTTTTTATATCCTAAGTTCATTTTTTTTGATAAAATTACTTTTTCAAAAAATATGACATATTTTACAAAAAATTCAAGATCAATTTGGTCGAGAGATCAGCGAGATACAAACCTGCGCCTCTTTGAAACAGTTAAATCTTTCTAACTGCTAAGCTATGTGTTCTATTATATACAAATTCTTATTCAAAATATATTACTAAAAATGTTTTTCGTAGCCTAAATATCTGATTAACATAATTTTACACGCAAGAAACTAAAAATAGATTTCCAAGTTAATATAAAGAAGTCACACGTCTTCTATAGGTAATTAAGTGAACTTTTCAGCATCATTAGCATTTCTCTCACGAGTAAAGTTCAACTTTCAGCCAATCCCTCTCAGATTTTCACGCTAGTTTTCTAATGCCTCCAGGGCGAGGAACTTTATCTTCTAGCTTTTGAGTAACGTATGAAGCTGTAATTGCGAAGTTTGCTTGTTTTAAACAATTGTTGGGAATATTTTAATTTGTTTAATACTTTTTTTTTTAACTTCACGCTGTATCCCGCATATAGCAGGGTAGGCAGAGGGAACCTAAGAACCTAGTGTTAAGACACTCCGTTCTCTTTCTATAATTCCGTTCCCCACTTTTCACCAGATTAAGGCATTGCGTGTTGAGTGGCGGAACTCAACGCCGCGCTTTGCCTTGTTACCAAACCCAGAAAATGAAAATACTTCATTTACTGGAGTGGGAATCGAACCAACAATCGGTCCCTTTACAGTCGCACACTTGTGCCTCTGCGCCACGTCAGGCGTTTTAACACCTTTTATGATTTCGTGGCGCAATGGGACAAGTTTATTGTTAACGTGATTGGTTGCGTGTTTGATTCTCTTTCGTCATAGATATTTGGCAATGTCATACCACTATAGAAATATTCATTCTTAGCTTCAAGCTTTTTCCTGCATACGTGGTGCTTAGGGTAAGCAATGAATTAATGTTAAGATAATCCGTTCTCTGCTTTCCGCCCGTATTCAAGATATGACGTGTTATGTAGTGGAATTCAATTATCCTATCAATTCAATCAATTGAATTCCGCAACTTAACATGTCTTATCTTTTATTTATTTTTTTATTTTATTTTTTTAACTTCACGCTGTATCCCGCAGAGTAGGCAGAGGGAACCTGAGAACCTAGTGTTAAGACACTCCGTTCTCTTACAACAATTCTGTTCCCCACTTTCCGCCGAATTGAGGCATTGCGTGCTGAGTGGCGGAACTCAACGCCGCACTTTGCCTTGTAACCAAACCCAGCATCAGCAAATGAAAAGACTAATATTTCCTGGAGTGGAAATCGAACCCACAACCAGTCGCGTTTACAGTCGCATGCTTGTGCCAGACATATAATAATATATCACGTCATATCAGAGCGAGGAAATGAAAATAAACATATTGTTTTTAGCTTCATGCTGTATCCCGCATATAGCAGGGTAGACAGAGAGAACCTAAGAACCTAGTGTTAAGACACTCCAGTCTCTTTCAACAGTTCCGTTCCCCACTTTCCTCATAAATCATTTAAATATAATAATGACCCTGAGCGGGAATTGAACCCATAACCAATGACGTTTACAGTCAGACTGATAAAGATATAGTAATTAGTAATAAATCAAAATATTTAAGCCATTTCTTTCTTCTAAGAATTCATAGTTATAAAGATTAGTAAGCTTAGGAAATTCAATAATGATTTTCAAACAAAGCAGATCCGATCCAAACTGTACACACGCTACACTACGCTTAAGTTCAAGCAAGTTAAATGAAGTAATTACGGAAGTGTTTTATATGTTATTATAAGAATTTTAGCGTGAAATGTTAGTGGTACAAAATTACGTTTTAAAAAGTAAATTAATAAAAAAATGTATAAATACCTTCATTATTTAGCTCTGGCAAGACAAGGCGCAGCGTTGAGTTCCGCCACGTAACACGCATTGTGCCGAATTCCGGAGGAAAGCGGCGAATGGAATATCTTGACACTAAGGTCTCTCTGTCTACCCTGCGGGATAATGCGTGAAACTGCAAAAAACACAAAAATCCACTAGTCATGTGTCATTGATTATTGTAAGTGTGCGCACATGTCCTCTATGCAAGAGCAGTTCACTGGGAAGTTTGGCTATGTAAGCCATCTTCGGGTGCATAAACGCACAACATAACTTGAAGTGGTCCTCATGACCGAATAGGGTCGAAAGGATCATAATCTTTAAAAGTAATAAATATTCAACAGCTATTTGCTATAAAACAATATAAAGATGTAAATTGTATAAAAATACCTGAAATAACTATCGGATATCTTAATAGAACGGAGTGTTTTAACACTAGGTTATCAGGTACCCTCAGCATACCCTGCTATGTGCAGGATACAACGTGAAGCTAAAAAACTAAAAGATTGTAAGTGAAACTGAAAATTATAATTTTCTTAATAACTTACCAAGTTTAATCATTCCAAAAGTGCCAAAAACATTTAAAGTATGGCCTAAATAGAATCAGCTGAATCATAATTAAAATATAATTAGACTATATCCACAAATACGAATCCGTTCTTTGCTAATCGCCTCTAGTTAATAAGGCAAGCGTTGAAAGGGAAATTAATTATTAACACCAAGGAAGCCAAGGATCTCGGTAATTAACCTTTTGTTTCTATGACGGCTCGCTCCAATCTTGCTGAGAGTAAAGAGCACATAGCAAATGATTGATGATAAAGCAAAATAGTAATTTTTGGGCTAAAATTTGCTTCTTTTCCAAGAAAATTGTGGAAGTTTTTAAAGAGATGTCTAGTAAGCGGTATATTTTGAATATTAACGCCGTCGTGACTTAGTGTCTAGAGAATATACTCGTAATTACTAGAAAAGTCGTGAATTAGGTCTCTTGTTATTCGTCCATGATGATTCGTCCATGAATTAGTAATAACAATATTTGAGCTATCATGGCACAGTGGCGTAATGTTTGAATGTAAATAAGATGGTTATGGATTCCATCTCATGGAGAAATGATTATACTTTAAATATTTTCATTTCCCTACTCTGGTCAAACAAAACATGACATTGAGTGCCGTGTGACAACATGTAATGTTTTAATTTAGGATTCGAATTAAGCGAAGAACGGAGTGATTTAACACTAGGTTCTCTCTAGTTACCTTGCAGACACTACAGCGGTCTAAGTCACTAGCATAAGTAAAGTAAATAAAGATAATATCTTAAACTATCCAATATCCAAAGAAAAAGATGCTCCATGAAAGATAACAGATCACAAAAATGGGGGGCCATCTGAAAAAAAATTACTGGCTTTATCGCTAATGGACTCTAAGCGCTACCTTCATTAGGATTGAGGGATCGTCTTTATTAAGTACTTTGATCACGTAACTGAGGAAATGTTGTCGATTATCTTGTAACATGAAAATATTTTTTTTTCTTCTTACTATTGGTCTGATTTTGATATTATAGAGGTGTTTGCTTTGATAGTTATTAGTGATTATGTGTGATTAAAATAATTAGCGGGTGATTGGTTGTCAATTCGATTCTTACTCGTAGAAGTGTTTTTTTTTAGCTTTACGCTGTATCCCACATATAGCAGGGTCGGGATATAGGAGGGAACCTAAGAACATAGTGATAAGATCCTCCGATCCCCACTTTTCGCCGAATCGAGGCATTGCTTGCTGAGTGGCAGAACTAAACGCTGCGCTTTGTTTTGTTACAAACCCGGGATGAAAATACTAAATTATTTTCTTATTATTATCTTGAGTGGGAATTGAACCCACGACCTGTCGCGTTTACAGCCGCACGTTTGTGCGTCTTAGCTACGATAGGCGTTAAGTTTTATGTTTATTTTATTTTAATTATTTTATATTGCTCTGCTGCGGTTGAGCGCGATGTTGAGTTGCGCCACAGAAAACATCATATTTTGAATTCAGCCAGAAAGCGGAGTGTCTTTACACTAAGCTCTCTCTGAATACTCTGCTACGATTAATGGATCGTTTTTATTAAGTTCTTTGATCACGTAACTGAGGAAATGTTGTCGATTATCTTGTAAGGATCAAAAAAAAGATGTTATTGATTTTGCTATTATAGAGGTGTTTGCTATGATAGTTACTAGTATAAGATAACTAACTGGTGATTGGTTGTCAGTTCGATTCCTTCTCGTGGGATGGATTGCATTTTAATTAATTTTTATTTCTCTGCTCCGGTTGACCGCGACGTTGAGTTCCGCCATTTAAAATATGATATTTTAAATTAGGCCAGAAAGTGGCGTGTCTTGACACTAGTCTCTCTCTGATTACCTTGCTATGCGAGATAATGGGTGAAGCTGTAAAAAAGTATAAATTATTTTATTCAACATACAGGGAGATTTAAGAACAAACATATTCGTTATCTTTAGGCACCTACTAAAAATCTCTGTAACCACTTCTGTCTAATTGTAATTCGGAACATCGTCTTGAGGGACGGATCGAAGATTTAAGAAAGAAAGAAGAAGAAGAAACAAGCTACTTCCCGTTGAGGGACAATATAAAACTTTTACTATTTAATTAATATATATATCGTAGTATCGTAATATCGATGACGTTCGAGCGATATTAATTTATAATTTTCTATTTGCTAATAGAAGATTTTTTTTTATTGATAACGGACGGCAAACGAGCAGAAGGACCACCTGATGGTAAGTAGTTACCTTCGCCCATAGACATCTACAACAACAGAGATGTTGTAGATGCGTTGCCAACCTGGAGGATACTGATGGAAGGGGGGACAATGTAGTAGTCCACTATCAGAACCACCACATTTTGGGGAAAGGATGGGTGGGAAAGGGGAAAATCTGGCTTACATGCCATCGAACCGGAACACATCATTAGATATTTGGCGGTTCATCTTTGACATGATAGTGGTCGCGAGCCAGTCGGAGGTCGAACCTCCTACCACCTAAAAAAAAGAAGAAGATATTTATGGATTGAAGAGTATACCAATACATCACTTAGCATTAAAAAATATATAAAATGTATTAAAGTATATATATTAGCTGTTAATACTTCGCCTGTTCAGATCACTTGTACAACAATATTTTTACATAAAAATATTTTTATGTGGTAATTGAACTGATTGTGGATAACTTATTAAGTGTTATTACTCCCTTTAGTTATTATTTTTTTACCAATTCAAAAAAACAAGCCAAATATAAAATAAATATTGACCCTATCAGTGGAGAGTGAGGAACGGAAATGCTAAAAAGAGGACGGAGTGTCTTAACACTAGGTTCTCAGGTTTCGTCTGCCTACCCTGCAATGGGTGGAATACAGCGTGAATCTGAAAAAAAATAACTCCATAAATGAAACAAATCCCGACATTTGTTATATAAAAAATGTAGGTGTAACACGACATATTAACCTATTCACGCCTGGTGTGGAGGTCTAAAGAATAAAGATAGATGTACATGTAGATAATTTCTTTTTTTAAAGAGGTCACCGTGACGCAGTCTGACTCTAAACGCAGTAAGCGTGATAGATTGTGGGTTCGATTTCCACTTGCGAGAATAATTATATTTAAATTATTCTTATTTTGCCGCTCTGGTACATAAGACGCGGCGTTGAGTTCCGCCATTTAACACATAACGTCACAAATTCGAGTGGAACGCAGCGAACGTAGTGTTTTGACACTAAATTCTCTCTGACTACCTGTTCGGGATAAATCCTGAAGTCGTTTTTTCCTTTCATTTTATATGTCCAATAGATAAAAATATTTCTATAAGTTAAAACAAGTTACTGGTCAGTTGGGTCAGCGCCAGCAATGTAACTGACAAGCAATTTTCTTATTCTGTGAACCAAAAGTGCGGATCGTATAGAATTACAATTGTTTTGAACGTGACGAAGATATTTTGGTAAGAATTTTTATATTTCATATGAAAATATTAGAATGGAAAATGTCGAAATACAATGAAAAGTTGTATAAGATTTGGAAAAAATATATTTACGTGAATAACATTTTTGCGTCGTTAAATAAACGCCTTGCCGTATTAGAATAGTGTATGACTGTAAAAGCGATTAATCTGGGGTTCGATTCCTACTCGGAGCCCAATTAAATTTAAATTATTTTCATTTTATCGCTCTGGTAAGGCAAAGCGCGGCGTTGATTTCCGCCACTGACTGATGCGCAATGCGCAATGGTTGAATTCAGGTGCAAAAACAGAGAACGGAGTGTCTTGACATAAGGCTCTCTGCCTACCCTGCTATCCAGGAAATAGCATGATACCATAATAAACCTGTAGCTAAATTAGCTAGAAATATGAACGGATTCTAAGAAACTCGAGTTCATAGTATTTTCAAAGTTTATATCGAATTTTGATGATCCTTTTTTATATGATAGCTAGAGGTAAAATCGGACGAGTAATTTTTTAGTCTTTTTTTCAACTTCACGCTGTATCCCGCATATAGCGGGGTAGGCAGAGGGAACCAGAGAACCTAGTGTTGAGACACTCCATTCTCTTTCAATAATTCCGTTCCCCACTTTCCGCCAAATTGGGCAAAAACACAAGGCATTGCGTGCTGAGTGGCAGAATTCAACGCCGCGCTTTGCCTTGTTACCAAACGCAAGAAATGAAAATACTAAATTACTGGAGTGGGAATCGAACCCACAACCTGCCGCGTTTTCTTTTAGTCGCACGTTTGTGCCTCTGCGCCACGACAGGCGTTCATTTTTGAGTTATTCGTAATAATATTACTATATATTATAGTGCATTGTAGGTTTTCTGTGAAAATCTTAGCTATTCTAAAGAATATATGAAAAATAGGTTAACTCCACGATTAAAACATTTGATGCGAAAACAATTCGTAAATAAATTCATATATGTAATTAATAATCTACATCCGGTACCGTGTAACTGAAATAAATAAAAAAAATCAGGCATTAAAAAGCCTAAAACCATTCAATTTTGAGCCCTAAATCTGTAGTAAAAAGCTTAATTTCATTCGTTATTTAGTCATCTACGTAAAGTTAAGCCCTTTCATTCGTTATAGAGACGCATTATAAATGCAAAAGGTAAGTACAAAGCCCAAACTGTAAAGAAGTACGGTCTACTGCTGTCTCGAGTGACTGTTGTTGCTAAACTTGGGGTTAAATGTTGTAATTAAAACGATACTTTTCGTGCTTAATACTGTGATATAATATGATTTATTTTTGCTCTTTTATGTTTTATACTGTGTTTTTAATGGAAGTATTTTATTTTTTGTATGTGGACCAAAGGTAAGTTAATTTGTTTTGAGGTTTAAGTTCTTTGGTCGGTTATTTTTTTAAATTTATAAGACTTGTAAGGAAAATCTCATATTTGGATATATTCATTTTTAACCGGCTTCAAAAAAGGAGTCAATTTGATTGTTTGATTTTTTGATTGAACTAATTTTGATGATTCTTATGTTACCTGATAGCTATAGCTTTTGATGTGATTCCATTTATATTTACTTAAAATCTGACTAGTAATTTTTGAGATATTCATAATTATGTTAATTTTTATTATATTTTCTTTTTTGGTATTTTTTTACCAATTTAATTACATTTCTAAGCATACGTTTACAAAAAATGTTATTTTTTAATGGACAGTATAGTTTTTTTTTTTTCATTTTTTTTATTTATTTCATTAATATCTTCAATTTTTTTTTGTATATAGTCGTGAAGCAGTTGGTCGACACCTGACTGTAAACACGATAATCATAGTCTAACTTAATTATAATATTTAAATTATTTAAAAATACCCCGCTGTAGTGTGACAAAGACGACATAGTGTGCTTTAACACGTAATATCTCGAATTCAGACGTAAAGTAGGGAACGGAATAAGTGGACACTAGTTTCTTCTACCTTCCTACGCAACACTTAGCATATTTTACAAATTTTATTATATTTATATAAATTTTTATCATGTAGTATTCGAACCCACATTTATCATCTCTCCCCACAGAATGATAGCAGCAATATACACAAATTCCTATTCGTATATTTTTCACTTGAAACAACAGATTTACGTTTTTTTCTATTTGCCTGAACAACTTTGAACACGCTGTATAGGGCCCGTCACCTTTATAAAAAGTCTTCGCACCCGGTCTCCCAGACAGCTTTTATTTAGAACTTTTTTCTGCAAATGTAGAATTTAAAAGCTCCTAACAAGCGTTGTGGGTTTCAATAGTGTATCTGTTTTTAAAGGCCTATCCTATTAACTTCAAGTATAAAGAATCACGAGTTTTTCTTAATTATGTTATATTTTTTTGTGTTTTACAGTATATTTTCAATTTACAGAAAAGCTGATTTTTTATAATATTCTTTATGGCACTTAAAGTTTAAAAAGAATGAAAGACAATAGTATTGGATGTCGACAAAAGTGAACTTATCTCTAGAAGAGATCTCTTCCAGTCAACCTGTAGAGGTGGAAGTGTGTAGTAGCGATTGAGATTTAGTGCAATTAAAAAAAATAATAACTACTTAATAGACGCAAGACATCTTTAATATATTTATATTGAATACATAAATTAACAAAAAAAATATGACATAGACATACATATATGTGATAAATAAATAAAATAAATATGAATGAAATACGGTTGTGATACATTATAATAATAATCTATCTGATATCATTGATCAAATTAGTAAGTAGATGCTTTTTTAGAAGATTTTTTCAGAATATTATTTTAAATTAAATTAATACGTGAAGGCAAAGTTTTATTAGCGAAAATTATGCAGATTAGAATAGAGAATTATGTAATTCAGCATGCTTAAAGTATATAATATATTATTTATTATTTATATAGAGAAAGATATTTTTAACCAATTTCAAAATTGAAGGTAATTTTCAATTCGATGTATTTATGTATGTTATCGCATAACTTTTTACTGGGTGAACTAATCTTGATGATTTTTTGTATGATCTTATGTAGTCCCATAAAAACAAGTTTTTGAGTTATTCGTAATAATTGTACTTTTTAGTGTTATTTTTTGAAATCGTTTAACTTTTTTTGTTAAAATTTTAATTAATATTCAATCTGATTGAACTAACAGTGCTGTATATTTTCGTCACCCGTCATATAAAGCCACATATTGTGAGCCATTATGCCACGTAAGTCCTAAGTAAAGAACGAGATGCCGTTTCTACTAAGTTCGATTATACCTATTATATAAAACGCGGAACACGTGCAAGAATAATATAATCCATAACAAGAGAAATAAAAGAAATAGCAAATATTTAACATTCAAAAACAGATCTGTGAATCAGTTAACTTTAAACCAAACTATCTAGAGGGTAGTTAAAATAAGTACAACATTTTTCAATTTCAATCACGCCTGCATCGCCCCCACGAGATTGCACTACCATTGATTACACTCGAAGTGGTATCACACAATCGTACTCTGGAGTAACATTAGTTCTTTTATTGCTAGATAAAAATACACTGTTCTTATCCACTTTGAACTGAAAAACTGGATTGCTCAGTTTTACATATTATTAAGTGGGGTAAAGAGTGAACAGTGTCTAGACCCTGATGACCGTTGACTGTCCGAATTTGAGACATAGCGTGTTGAGTGACGGAACTAGATGACTTCGTTGTATCAAAGCTAAAATAGCTAGCTTATAATTAAAATAATTTAATTATAGTTATTCCCCTGAGGGGGAATCAAACCCATACACGCTCGTGTTTAAGTCAAATGCTGTCCCACTGGGGCACTAAAGCTTCACATAGGAATTTATTATTCCTATGTACCAGTTTAAGGAAAAATAATTGATTACACCATTATTGATTGCAGCATTATCATCTTCTATACAATATTAATGTAAAATATTACCAAGGCATATTTATTATACAAAGAGACTTATCGAAAAGCCAGGTTTTCTAATATAAAACAAAAAAAAAGATCTATAAGTAAAGTACACAAAAAAAATATTACGAATAACTCAAAAACTACTCTAAACTAAATTTAAACGGGACCACATCACAAGCGTTAGCTATCATATAAAAAAACATCAAAATTGGTTCACCAAGTACTTCTTCCAAGTTTTCCTTTTTAGGAAGTAGGCTAAAAATAAATTGGGCATTTCCTTAAAATCTCATTACTTTTGAATAAATTAAGTAAGCAAGTTTTTACATTAATTTTCATCATGCTAATCTACTTCGTCATGATGACGCTGTCACACGAGTTTCTAATCACCGCTTGTATTTCAAAAACGAGTATATATTACTCATTTAATTTTGTACGACATGTTAACGGTGTTATGGTGTGGATCGTGTAAATATATACAAGGTCAGTTAAAAAAAATAGCAAAGAAATATACTCAGACAGCCGAGAAAATAAAAGCCGAAGAGTGGAAGCACGAACATGTCAACATTGTTGAAGAGAAGAGAATAGTATTGTTCAAACATCGAATTATCATTAGGGTCACAAGTAATAACTTGAGAATCTAGGAATATTGATTTTGTACCATTCGTTTTTTAGCATTACATATAAAAATTAATCATTCCCACATATTTGCAAAATGTATGTTTAAGTTTTACATAAAACAATGATTTTATAATCAAAATATTTTTTTCTTTGTAAATTTTTTTCTTTGTAATATTTTTTTGCTTTGTAAGTCTAACTATATTATTTTTTTTAATAAAAAAAATGATCTTTTTTTTGAATCAATGGAAAAAAATAACAATAACAAAACACGAGAATGATAAAAACGAATATCAGAAAAAAGGTATGGATGAAATGTCTGTGGTTGAGCAAACTCAAAAAAAAAACGTGGATGATCACGGAAGAAATAATAACAAGAATAAAAAAATACCCTAAAGACTATATCATTGTCGTAATTAAACTATAAAAACATTCTTAACTAAGCTACTTAAAGTTATAAAACATAAAAGTTGATGAAAAAGTTTCTTCTGCTCGTTGAAAATGACACTTTATAAATGCTTTTCACGTACAGTTCTAATCACCGCCTATTGCACTAATGTTCTTATCCATTACCGTGCGTCGTGTGTTATTGAAAATGTATATTATTTTTAATTATTTTTTGTATAGAGAGAATATAGCAGTGGCGAGAGGTCCATACAACTTGATTTCCTTCGGCTTGCCTAACTTTTCAAAGTACAAATATGAGACCAAAAAAAAGTCCAAAAAACAAAGTAAAACAAGGAGTGAGAGCTAAAAAAAAGGTCGCCAGGAAAATATTGGGATTAAACAAAGTGCAAAACACAAGCTCTGACATCTTTTAGACCTAAAAAAAGGTCATTGCCAAAATTCAATAGTGAAATTACTAAATACCTTGACATCCTATATCACTTTCCCTAAATATTCCCTAATCGGCTTTCCTAAAAATTACCGGCTTGCCTAAATATACGTCGGCTTACTTAAATATGTATACCGGCTTCCCTAAATATACATCGGCTTCCCTTTATTTACCAGCTTGCCTTACTAAAATTTTCACGGAATTGGAATATAGTGAACAAACTCTCCGTTCTCAACTTGCAATTGACAGTTACAGTCGGTGAGAATTGTCAGAATGTTGCTAATAGGTGCTTAATTTATTTAACCTTTATGTTATAAGGCCTAACTATGCGAAAACAAAAAGGCTTATATGGCTTTTTCTATAAACATATTAGCGGTTGGACTATGAGTTATATTTTTTTTTATTTTATTACCTGTGTGATCAACTAATCCTGCCACTTTGTTTGGATGAACTATGAATCCTAAAATCATTTTCTTCTCATTATCGGAGCATTTTGAAAATTCCTTCATTAGTGCCCTTCTACACTCCTCAAGGGTACCATATGGCAAAATTGAGATTTCTATAACCAGTAGTATAGTTTGTACGTTGTTTGTCAGTCAGTAATGCATGCGTTTTATATATACTAGTTACCCTTTTGACGTGTTAACAACGCGTTGCCTAGCAACGTATATGTCATTTTATATAAACATGCATGTCATTTCATATATTTCTTATGTATTATTTTAAAAGATATTGTGAATCTGCACTGCTTCTCTATATAAACTATAAGTGTGCCAACTTTCATGCTCCTCCGCCCGCGTAATTTTTCGTAAGACCCCCTCTTACAAGGATTTTGCTTCACGTATTAATATATATATAACAATATTTTTGACATACGTAGTTAGATATAGTAAATGTGACAGAGTGGGAGGTTTCAGAGGTACAAGTATTTTCGCTTAGCTACATATGAGAGTACATTCATCTTTTGGGGTTGAAGGGTACGTATTAATTTGAGTTCTCAATATTTTTATTATGAAATAAAATATAATAATATTAATATAGCAACTGCTCTTCTATTGAGTTTTTTATTAGCTTTTTTTTTATATTCACGCTATAACCCGCATATAGCAGGATAGGCAGAGGGAACCATAGAACCTAGTGTTAAGACACTCCATTCTCTTTCAACAATTCCGTTCCCTACTTTCCGCCGAATTGAGGCATTGCGTGTTGAGTGGCGGAACTCAACGCCACGCTTTGCCTTTTTACCAGACCCAAGAAATAAAAATACTAAATTTTACATTTCCTAGAGTGGGAATCGAACCCACAACCTGTCGCGTTTACAGTCGTACGCTTGTGCCTCTGCGCCACGATATTCGTTCATATAGCTTATTGAAACTTATTTAAACTAATTTATTTATAACATTGTGTATATAACATAATGTTTTTATAATTTCCATGCAATATGTTGAATTCGGGCGGCAAATAGAACAATAAGTCTCTAGAGACCAAGTACTCTCAGACTATATTGCCATAAAGGAAAAACCATATGTTCTTAGTTAACAATTCCCTAAAAAGATTCGAATCTGTATCACCTACTTGTTACATTTATTTTTTTTAGCTTGCTGGAAGCAAGCTAAAAGGGAATTGGTATAATATTTAACTAAAAAAATGTTTGTAAGACTATCCCTAAAGTATTCATGACGGTCAAAATGATCAAAGAATGGGAAGAAATACATTTTCATATGAAAACAGTATGGATGGGTGCTCGTTTGCGTATAAAAAGCTGTCGACATTATTGATTCAGGTATACACCTATATACTTTGGGTATGCTGAAATTGTCAATATAAGCTCCAGCAAGTATATTATTGCCTACTGCCTACAGACCTACAGAGCCTACAGAGGCTCTATGGGCCAACCCGATGACCTGCCCATGTTCATGGACGGAGAAGACTCCCATGGCCATAGGCCTAAGAGCCTGAAGCCATCACCCCTCCTCCCCAGGGAGGAGAGTGAAGACCCCCCATATATTGCCTACTGAAAGATAATAAACAATACAAAGATAGATTTTATTTATTAACATATACAAAGTTTTATATTTAGATAGAATAGATAGAATAACTAAGATTTTAATAAAAACACCGATTTTAAAACAAACTGCAAGTACAATTAATACGAATGACTTACATCTATTCATCAGGCCTTAACTAAATTGAAATAGGACCACAATGGAAGCATTAGCTATCATATAAAAAATAATCATCAAAATTTACTTAGTAAGATGTTATATGATAAGACACATAAAAAATACAGTGAAACTGATATCCTCATCCATTTTTGAAGTCGGCTAAAACAACACAGAGACGCTTGTTACCGCTAATAACAAAATTAAATAGTAAAAATTAAATAAGAATTTTGACATAGTTGGGTAGCTATAGGCACTTGTACCGTGTCCAAGAGGAGTAGGTTCGAGTCCCGTAATACAATTTCTTGTATATTTACTATAAATTCAAAATATTCAAGCTATTTTGAGCTTTTAGAGTATCCAAAACTCGCAAACGATACAAAGAGGCTCCTTGAGCAAGTCATATATGAATAAAACATCGCGGCCCTCACCTCAAAGGCCAATTGGGTGCACTCTTAATGAATAAAATAAAACTACTGTACTATTAATTTATTTCGATTTGCTTAGCATTTATTACTTAAACACTTCATAGCTTCCTGTGCTTCCTGAGTGTAATAGTTATTTTTTATACACTTTTTTTAATTAATCTTGTATCAATCAATCGATAATCAAAAAATTTGCAAATATATATAGACTGCCTTTCTTTCATTCCCCTCGTGCCATGTGCCTAAAAATTTGCACATGTGTCCGGATGACAATAATTTTTTTTCAAATCATGAAATAAAATACATTTTTGAACTAACATTTCTTTTAGTTCTTTTAAAAATTTTCAAACACAAAACACAATTGCTCAGAAAGTAATTTTATGCATATATTTTTTGCAATAAGCTTATATTGTATTCTATAACTACAACGTTTTCTACTACAGTGCTCCTTCTAATTTAATATTCGAATGATATCGTACATGCACCTGTCTGTTGTATAAAATATTCATATTCTCATAAAGCTTGTATAATCTCTACATCGAATGTCTCTTTATGTTTGTAACTTACATTTTGTATGCAATGTTATATTTATATGGATTTTTTTGTTTTTATATATAGAGGTACATACCATCTAAGTTAATATTTTAGGATTATTCTAGTCCAGAATATCGACTGTACAGTTTTTTTTAGGACATCGGGCGTAGTGGGACACGTCTGATTGTTAACATGATTGGTTAGATTCGATTCCCACTCGAGGAGTGATTATATTTAAAAAAACATAATTTATTTCTCCGCTCTGCCAAGACAAACCGCGGCATTGAGTTCCGTAACAAAGCACACAATGTCTCGAGTTTTGATAAAAACCGGAGAACAGTGTCTTGACACTAGGTTTTCTCAGATTACCCTACTTGACTACTACAACTACGACATGAAAGTGAAAGGATAACCATCTAAATCTTCAACTATAGCTATTAGATTTACTTGTAAACCGACTAATACCTCTTACATCTGTTGTGACAAAAGTATGTTAATTATTATATATCATTTAAACATACTTTTCTTCAAACTGATTTTTATTTCTTACCTCACCATATATTAAACCTGTGGTCTTCTGAACAAAAGGTTTAAAAATTCGAAAATTTTGCTGCCTATAGTACTTAATGTTACCCAAAATTATACTTATTCAAATATTTTGTATGTATTTGGGCCATTTATTGCAAGTCCCAGGCACTGCTCCAAGTTTTTCCCTCTGCAAGAATCCGTGCGGTAAATTCATGGGACGCTATGGAATTTCTTTGGAAATTCAGTTTATTTGTCGTCACAAATAAGATATGTTATAAAAAACTTTTAAACTTAAGCTTTAAAATGAAACCCAGTATCGAGGACTGTAATAAGCCATAATCGCCGCTACAAGATGGCGGACACGCCATTTTGTAGCGGCGGCTATCTTTGATTCACAATAATATTAAATATTCAAAGAACGAATAGAAAAGTTATTATAATACTAAATACACGTGACATTGACGAAATGATTAGTGCTCAACTGGCACGCTCGAAACGCCATATGATAAGAACCAAACCAAACCAAGGACTGTAATAAAATTTCATCACTTATGCGGATTGCCAATTATCTTTACGTACTTTGTAAGGTTTTTAAGCGCTTGTTTTTAATGTAGATAAGAATTAGAAGAGAAAGAAAGAGAAGTTCATAGAATTAAGTAATGAAAAAGTCTCTATGCTTATCTGATTACAATACAGATTCGAATTCCATTTCAAAGTTTTTTTTTATTAATTTTACAGGGTCAGCCTAATTTTCCAGAGTAATTGACTTTAGTGTAGTAATGGTGCTTCTTTGCATATTTGTACTATATATTATTACTATTTAACAATTATATTATTTATATCATTTTTATTTTTTTCAAATATTAGAAATAATGAAAATTAATAAATAATAAAAACCAATAAAAAGGTCTAACGCCTGTCATTGCGCAGAGGCACAAGCGTGCGACTGTAAACGCGACAGGTTGTGGGTTCGATTCCCACTCCACGAAATGTTAGTATTTTCATTTTCTGGGTTTGGTAACAAGGCAAAGCGCGGCGTTGAGCACGCAATGCCTCAATTCGGCAGAAAGTGGGGAACGGAATTGTTGTACGAGAACGGAGTGTCTTAACACTAGGTTCTCGGGTTCCCTCTGCCTACCCTGCTATATGCGGGATACAGTGTGAAGTTAAAAAAAAATAATAATAAAAAGGTCCTTTATTTAACGACTTATATTACATTGTAGGTATGTTTATTACATTAGACGAAAATCGAACCCAAAACCTTTTCGTTAAATGTCAATTTCACCTTAATTGAGTGTAATGTGGTACCTTAAGCATTTCCTCAGAGAATTCCAGACAGGGTCGCTGAGCGGGTACTTATTTATTTACAGCTACGCATTGCAGGGACAGCTAATTTTTGAGAGAAGACATTTTACTACTAAGCATTACTAAAATAATAATAACCTTAACATTACTAAAAGTTCATTATAGCGCAGTGGGAGAAGGTCTGACTTTGAATAAGAGTAGCTGTGGGTTCAAGTCTCATTTTTGGAATGGATATATTTAGCTTCACGCTGTGGGAGATCCAGAGAGAGTGAACCTGATAATATAGTGTTAGTTGCTAGGTTACATTCCGTTTAACATTTCCGTTCCCCACTTATATTTAAATTATTTTTATATCATCGCTCTGGTGAGACAAAACGAAGAACATACAATGTCTTCGAATTCGGACGAAAAGTGCAGAAACACTAGGTTTTCACTTTACTATATGGGAAAAGTGTGAACCATATTTAAAGAAATATGGTTCACACTTGTAAATAAATTAGGTGGCCCTTTTAACCGATTTCCAAAGAAGGATCATATGCATTTTGTTATATGCTACCTCGTAATTTTATACGGGCTAAATCAATTTTGATGACTATATTTTATATAATAGTTATTGTTTCTGATATGGAATACGTAATTGGTTGAAGGTTCGATCTCATTCAGTGGAATAATTATAGTTAAAATATTTCCATTTCTTCGGTCTAGTAAGACAAAGCACGGCGTTGAGTTCCGTGACTCAACACTCAATGACTAGATTTTCAGACGGAAATTAAAGGGTGGAGTATATGTAATTGAATATTTATATAACCTTTATTTGACAACATCAGGTGTTACATTCTTGAAGATGGACATAAAATTAAAGTTACCTCCAGAACAACAATATCTATAACTAGATCATTCATACTACGCTATAAATAACCCGCATAAATTCAGAATGCTATTCATCTTGTGAAATTTATAAACATGTGTTGTAGGTTTTACGGGCAACCTTAACTGTACGGTTAGCGTCATAACGTTGGAATCGCTCGTAAAGGTGACTTCTGTGCGCCTATGATATACTGGTGCTTCATAAAGATTTATTGGTAGTTATTATGCCCTGTAAGGTCAAGTAGAAAGATATGTTTTAAAATATTTTTATGGTATATAAAAAGTATGGATTGTATTTTTACTAGAGTTTTGCTAGAAGTTTTATTTGCGGCTGTAAATTTGGTAGAATTTTTCTAGTTAGTTAATTTTATATTAGCGAGGATATGGGAAAAAAAATATTTTCATGATAGTAATCACAGATTTTTTAATTTTTCATTTTAAAAACATATTACTGTCTATCGGTTTGGTGTAAATGCCGTGTTAAATTTCGCCTCCCATCTCGCAATGTCCGATACATTGCGTAGTTGAGCATCCGATCTTGTCATTCACTTTTCATAATTGTTATATGCACGTCAGAAGTATTTTAATTTCTCCGATCTCGTACAACAAATTGCGGCGTTGTATTCCGCAATGTCTTGATTTCGGGCGGAATGTGGATAATGGAGTGTCTTGACACTACGTTCTCTCTGATTGCTTATTTATCGTTAGTTATTTGGAAAGTGGGTAGCGGACAAAAAATAAATTAATTTTTAAATATTTTTAATAAAACACTAATTTGTAGTGACGAAAATAAAGCGGGAAATTGGATTCCATCGTTCCGCAGACAATGCTTCTTATATTATAGTGAAAGTCGAAGTGATACATCAAAAAAATCTTTTTTTTTTCGCATAATTACAAGAATACAAAAGAGTATGTATTATAATTTATTGTAACAGTAAAAAATAACATCTAAAAAGTTTCGCTTTCTTTATACCTCTTGTCTTATTTATTATTTGTGACAATAAAAGTATGGCGCGACCAAAATTTGGTACAAAACTTTGTGTTTATACCTTTAGAAAATGAGAATTTGCATGAGAATGCAAAATATATTGTTGTTGTTAATTTAATGTTTCGAATTAATGCAAATTATATGACGTTGTAAAAACTTTAATAATAAAAATTATATAATCATCTTCATATAAATACAAATACAAATATTCTTTATTGCACACAAATAAACAAATAGAACATAGAACATAGAACATAGAAGTAGTAATAGCGTACAATAAGGCGGCCTTATCGCTTAAAGCGATCTCTTCCAGGCAACCTTTGGATATTTGATTTGTATAAAGTAGTGGTAGGCGGTGCACTAATCAGGATATTCACTTTAAAAAAAAATTAAATACATGTTAATTAAAAATACAAACTATTACAAATTCATACATTTCAATAAAAAAAATGGGAAACGAACATTCCTAAAGACAATCATTTTAAGAATAATAAGTATCACGAACTTATCAACGAACTGACCAGGAATAGGTTTAGAGTTAATTTGTGCGCGGTAGAGGTAGGCACGAGAGGTATAACAGCGAATATAATATATTAAAAGATCTCGGTCTGTCTACTATTATCAGTTCATTTCTAGCACGTATTTAGAAGGCGGCTTTAGTAGGATCTTTTCAAATTTGATTAGGTAGAGAGTGGAGTGCGGAAAGTGGAGATGAACGTTAATGCACATTTTAAAGGAGCCCCTAAACCTACACTTGGGCCGGAAGTCCCAGGCGCTCTCCAAGCTCCTCACTGGGATGAGCCCGGCATCCGCATGGTGAATAACTAAGGAGTTTCTTCTCATAGTAATATAAATAATAATATTATTTAGAAGTTCTATATGAATTTTAGAGTAGCTTTTTTCTCATAGCACAGTAGGCAAAGAAGACTTAGGGTAAACTAGGGAGAGAAGATTTAGGGTAGTTTGCTTTCTGCTTCCTGTTCGACCTCAAGACATTGCGTGTTGCATGGTGGAACTCAACGCCGTGTTTCGTCTTACCAGAGCGGAGAAATGTAAATAATTTAAAAAATTCTTCGAGTGGAAAAAAAAAAAAAAAAGTGGTAAAAAATTCTCAGAATGTATAGACGGTAATAGAGGCGACAAGATGCCCATACACAAGTAAAAAAGAACACTAAGATTAACCTATCACTTGGAAAAGAAAAAAAGATAAATTGATCTATCCTATTAATTTCTATCTATAGTTATTACAAAATGACAAAACTAAACACAACAAGAAACCCAAACCATTTTATACCATTTTTTTCATCATATTTTCAATATTTTATCCAGAAAGAAGGTCATACATCCGTAAGCAAGGTGACAGCTTGATAAATCCCCATAATACCAGTAACAGGTGCGTATTCTTGACATTGACAGAGGATTATTTTGAGACGCCTGTAAGGACTCGTCTGAGTGAAAGCGAAATACCAATCTAAGAGAATAAACAATTGAATTAAATTGAATCGACGATATAACGCAGATGGGGTCTGTGGGTTCAAATACAATTTAGAGAGTTTTTATGTTCACTTTATCGTGATTATTTTATCGTTTAGATAACACGGCGTCTTGGGTTTTACCATGTAACGCGAAATGTTTACTAAATTGAAAAATTAGTAACTTTTTCTTCATTGTTCACAAATTATAAAAAAAGGAGTAAATATAAAAATAAAAATTAAATATTTGATTTTTTTTTACATTATCCCGATAAAGTTGATGAACTACAAATAAAAACAATATTTAGAACTGTATAGAAGTTTGGACATAGCGGGACTCGAACCCGCACCTTTTGGAAACAGTCCAAGTACTCTAGTCAAGTAAGCCATGCGTTTTTATCGAGCTACGTCGAAGTTTTTATACGTATATTACGCTGCTAGTAACACTTTAGAAACATTTTTTTAAATTTTCGCTACCTACAGATAATTTCTAAGAATGATCATTCGGAAGAATAGAAAGGCATACTAAGGAACGAAGAATATTAATATTTTTTTTTAATTTAATAAATATTATTAAATATATTTTTATGCGTTCCTGTTATATTATATTTCTCTTCCCACAGTGTGTGAAAAACACTTTAAAAAAATATTAAAAAATAGTGCTGACCGAACGTGTAAACTTTTACCGAGAAATCAATTAACGTGAGCTTTTTTAATATAGAAGAGCATGTTTGAACAACGCTCTCAATAATACCATACAAGTACATGGATTAAGTAGGTAGTGTTTTAGAAGTAGAGCTTAATGTTCATATTTACGTACATGTTTTTTGTTTTTAATATATTCTACAAATTGTTTTATTAAAGTTAGTGATTTCCAAAAAAGGACGAGGTTCTCAATGTGACTGTATTTTTTATGTGTGTAAAATAGCTTTTTACTGCGTGAACCAATTTTTATGATTCTTTTTATTATATGATAGCTAGTGCTTCTGATATGGTCGCATTTAAATTTAGTTAAGATCTAACAAGTCCTATATGAGTTATTAGTTAAAAAAAATTGTGCTTTTATATCTTTTTTTTTTAACTTCACGCTGTATCCCGCATATAGCAGGGTAGGCAGAGGGAACCTGAGAATCTTGTGTTGAGACATTCCGTTCTCTTACAACAATTCTGTTCCCCACTTTCCGCCGAATTGAGGCATTGCGTGCTGAGTGGCGGAACTCAACGCCGCATTTTGCCTAGTTACCAAACCCAGGAAATGAAAAGACTAACATTTCCTGGAGTGGGAATCGAACCCACAACCTGTCGCGTTTACAGTCGCACGCATTTCAAGTTGTTTAATTAAAATTACTACATATATAAAGAAGAGCATGTTTGAACAACGCTCTCAATAATACCATACAAGTACATGGATTAAGTAGGTAGTGTTTTAGAAGTAGAGTTTAATGTTCGTATTTACGTTCGTGTTAGAATGTTTGTATAAATGTGCTTACCGTGTTATTGCTCAGTGAAAGATATGTTTTAATCTTCCTTTCTCATTAAATATTGTTCATTTAGGATTGAAGATTATTTAGTGGATATAATTGAATATTTATGTACATTTGCTATCTTTGTATATTGTATTTGTTAAGTAACATGTATTTGCTAAGTTTTTTAACTATATTTATATTTTATATATTCACTTATGTACTAAACTAAGCTGGGACAAATTTGCAAATATCTAAAATTTTCGTCGATTTTAGACATATTACGTGTGTGCGCTGCCCTAAAATACAACAGTGCACGTCGAAACAGGTTGCCCAATCAATGTTGTTTTAAATATATATTTTCCTACATAGTCAGAGAGGTCTAATGACAAGAATTTTCCCTGTGAGGGGACGGGGTTAGAATACGATTCCTTTGCTTCGCTAGGGAGCGTCCTGTAAGAGGCGGGTAATCCAGTAGTTTGGTGGAAGGAGGTTCATCCTCCGATTAAATCGCGACCACTATAATGGCAACGACGAACCGCCAAATTTTTAATGATGTGATCCGTTTCGATGGCATGTAATCCAGGTTTTCCCCTACTTTCCACAGAATGTGGTGGTTTCGATGGTGTGGTGGCGCCGTGGCCACCACATTGCATCATCCTCCTTTCATTTGTATAGTTTAAGTCAGCAACGAATTTACAACTCCTCTGGAGTTGTAGATATGTATGGGCGTAGGTAACTACTTACCATCAGGTGGTCTTTCTGCTCGTTGCCCGTCTATGATCAATAAAAAAAAGACACTCCACTCTCCACTCGTTAATAATTTCACTACCTATTATATAAGATAAGTGGTATGTCTGAACATCAATTCTCTTGGCCTACTTCATGTGACACATATATGAAAGAAGATCTATATAATTTTCATAAAAGCTCTTAAAATATAATTTTCTTATACCTACATATAAACTCTATCAAAGTTCTTGTCTAAATGTGTCCCCATTTGTTCGCATGAAGACTACAATATTCCGCGATTAACCTGGATTACACTCTCGAAACCTTGGAACTACGCAACTAAGGCACTTTTCATTTTCTCAGCCCGTAGAAAATAGCAATCTTTGCAAGAATAAAGCTTATATTAGATCTATGTTGGGCCAATCCTTGGTTGTATGCCAAATTAGATTGTTTTATTTTCGTACGTGAAATATATATAATAAAATACTCATTTATTTTTGGGTAATGTTAGTTTAGGTTTATTTTTCTTTAATTTTTTTTTTAACTTCACGCTGTAACCCGCATATAGCAGGGTAGGCAGAGGGAACCAGAGAACCTAGTGTTAAGACACTCCATTCTCTTTCAACAATTCCGTTCCCCACTTTCCGCCGAATTGAGGCATTGAGTGGCGGAACTCAACGCCGCGCTTTGCCCTGTTACCAAACCCAAAGAATGAAAATACTAAATTTTACATTTCCTGGAGTGGGAATCGAACCCACAACCTGTCGCGTTTACAGTCGCACGCTTGTGCCTCTGTCTTTAATTATTATATTAATAATAGTACAAATGCGACAGTTAACACAGGATAATGGATTGATGTTTGTTACATCTTTAACGCTAAAAGTCAATACTTTTTGCGTGAAAGATTTAAACAGATCATCGGTATAGGACATAGGCTAGATTTTGTATAATATAGTTATAATAAAATAACAATAAACGAATATTTAGTATATTATAAGGACTCCCTCATAGGTATTTTAAAGATAAGTAATAATTGATAATAATAATTAAAATCATATTAACGCTGTTGTTGTATACTCGATTAAACTTGATGATTGTGGGTTCGACTCCACTTTGAGGTAAAATTGAAACATCTCCAAAATGGTTTAACAGAGTACGGTGTTCCGCAACTCATCACGTAATATTATATATTGTATACACGTAGTACCTACCACTATTCTAATTTTTGACAGAGACAGAGGTAGTCAGAGAGAGCTCAGTGTCACTCATCACACAAGACATTCCATTCTCGAATTTCCACCTGAATTGCACACGAAGAGACCTGAGACATCACGTGTTAAGACGCGGATCTTAACGTCGCGATTTGTCTTATACAAAAAAAGAAAATAATTTAATTTCACAGAGATCGAACCCTGCATCATGATGGCCTTGATGATGATTTTTGTTCTGGAATATTTAGTGGTTATTTGTATTTTTTTTTATTGTCACGTTTTTGTTGCATCACGCCTGTCTTTTCAATTCTAGGGATTCATAACTTTAGCCTCTACTTTTTACAGTTTCTTTTATTTTAAAAAGTTGTAAGCTACAATTGCGCCCCGATGACTATTAATAATATTTTAAACCCTGAACTTAGAACTTGAGGTTAAGTATAAAATTTTATTTGAATGCTAATTTATATTAAATATTTAAGCAAATACGATATAAAGATACCAAGTAAAACACAAGTAATAGACGAAACGACTCAAGGCCGTCGAAAATTAGACGCGAAATCTTATTTGTCTACGCAGGATTTGAATTTATTTTATTAAGCCACGTATTTGTATAATTCAATTGCTAACACAGTATTGAGAGGAACAAATGTTTGAAATATTTGTATCAGTATATAAACATCAATATATAAATACTTTCTATAAAAATTGCGCGGACGGAGGAGCATGAAATTTGACACAATTATGATTTATATAGGGGAGGAGTGCACAATGCTAATATTTTTTTTTAAATAATGCATAAAAAGTACATTAAATTAATAAAATAAATGTTACACACACTACCATGGTTTGACATATATCCTTACTAATATTATAAATGCGAAAGTAACTCTGACTGTCTGTCTGTTACGCTTTCACGCTTAAACCACTGAATAAATTTTGATGAAATTTGGCATGAAGATAGAACTGAACTTCGGAAAGGACACAGGATACTTTTTATCGCGAAAAAAATGGTAGAAGGGATTGAAATAAGGGATGGAAGTTTGTATGGAAGTTCTTTATTGTCAAACGTAAAATCATGTAAGTGCGACTGTTTACAATTTTCACACCTAAACCACTTAATCAATTTTGACAAATAAACTAGGCCTTGGGAAAGACTATAGGTTACTCCTTACCATGTCACGCGATATAACCGAATACCACGCGGGGGAAGCCGCGGGCGGAAAGCTAGTGTTTATATAAAGTGTCACATACATACATTACTTAAACACATTGCGGTTTTAACGCGTCAACGGTGACACTTGTATAATATATTTTGTAAATGTAGATTTCTGCTTGAAGGGTAATAGATTCGATTCTAGTCTTAAAAAATCGATAAAATAGGAGAGCGAGGGGCTTGTTGTAATACTTTTTCAAGATAATGACATATCTTGAGCTGTGCTAGTTAAATTATCACTAATTAAATTTTAATTAATGCTCTAACCATTCTTCTATGGGGTTTAAATAAAAAAAAAAAAATCTGTTATTACATCACTCACAATTGATTTTTTTCTATAAAAGTGAAGTGTTAAAACTAACCCCGCACTTGGGGCTTATTGTTACAACAATAAAAAACAAGAATTTTACACATTTGGTTATTTATTTCCTTCAGAAATTTTATTGAAAACATAGCAAAAATTTTTTTCAATAAATAAATAAATAGGTAATAAACAAAAATAAGTAGGTACTACCGTAAAATTGTCTTCTAATAAAGCTAAGGATAAAGCGTGAAGCTAAGGAAGGAAAGAAGCGTGGTAATATACGAAAGACATAGGAAACGAACTACCAAATATATTTAATAAATAGCATTTTCTCTTGCCAAAATGATTGTTTTTTTAGAAATAGTCTTTGGGTAGCAGAAATTTGTAAAAATCTCTCTACAGAGATGCTAACAACAAACATAAGTAGTAACAAGTGTATAAGAATTTCCACGCAGCCGGATGTAGAACGCATGGCTTAGCGGTCAGAGTGCTTGGACGGTTTCCAAGGGGCGCGAGTTCGAGTCCCGTGAAATCAAATGTTTTACACGTTTTCTAAAAATGAAAATAAAAATGTTTTTGAATTTCCAATCAGTTTTCCTTAATAATAATATCACAATTTAACATACTTCCGATTACTCATTAGGGAATGTCTATTATAGAATTTCTCGGAAATGTCGAAAATGTATTTTATTTTACATAATAATAAAATTATATTTGGCGTTATATAAAATTTCCTGGAAATTACATAAAATGACAGCATTTTTGAAATGTAGTATTTTAAATAATCAAATTTAAACAAAAAAAAGTATGAATAAATAAAAAAAATTATCGTTAAATTTTAACTATATTTAAATGAGATCACATCAGAAGCATTAGCTATCATATAAAAAATGATCATCAAAATTGGTTCAAGTAAAAAATTGTGTGGTATGACACGTAAAAAAAAACAGCCGAATCGAGCACCTCCTCCTTTTGCAAATTGGTAATTATTATACATTTGCGTATATTAATAATTATAAATTTACTCATATTAATAAATATTTTAACGCCTGTCGTGGCGCAGTTGTGCCTCTGCGTGCGACTGTAAACGCGACAGGTTGTGGGTTCGATTCCTACTTCAGGAACTGTTAGTATCTTCATCTCCTGGGTTTGGCAACAAGGCCACGCGTGGCGTTGAGTTCCACCGCTCAGCGCGCAATGCCGCAATGCGGCGGAAAGTGGGGAACAGAATTGTTGTAAGAGAACGGAGTGTCTTAACACTAGGTTCTCAGGTTCCCTCTGCCTACCCTTCTATATGCGGGATACAGCGTGAAGCTAAAAAAACAAAAAATGAATAAATACTATATTTATATATTAGTAACAATAGAAAACACAACAAACATTGTTAGCGCTGGCAAGTAGATTTGCGTAAGGATCTACTGAATTCCATCCCTGCATTTCGTGTTCACGGCGAGTTAAATGAAATGGGAATTGTTTTAGGTCCTCGGTTTGCTTTGAAATTGTCGTTACGAGGACTTTTTACTCATTTGTACGGCCATATTATGAGGTGGTTGGGTACAAAAATGCAATAAAGAACGTAAATGTGTACAATTCTTTATAATGTTGGGTAGAGAATAGTTAAAAATATAATTTTTTTGTGAAATTGTGTGTGAATGTTTGCTTAAAGTGTAATCTTTTTTTTAACCAACTTCAAAAATGAAGGTTGACAATTCGAATGTACTTATAGCTAATATAGCTAGTGTCATGTAGTTCTACTTGATTCTGCTAAGATCTGACAAAAAAACATTTATAGCATTTTTTAAGATAGATCGAGTAATCCCTAAATTTGCCAATTTCCATCGTGATGAAGTCAATACGGATTGAGTCACAGACCTCAAAGGTGCACTTTGATAATTTTGATTAATGGATTGAATAAAATACTAATTATTCTTATAATATTATTACTGTTGTTCAATGCTAGCCCATAAATTAAAAGTCACTCAGCTAGCGTTTGAATGTACAATATCTAGCAAAAAGAAAATTATTAATGTAATCATTTCTCAGTGAAGTAAAGTCATATATATTACGCGTAAAATTACCAAACTGTGGAACCGGACCAGTTGTTATCTGGGTGGGATCATGTCTTCAGATGAATCGACGGTCGAATGCAGCCGACATGTGCTAGGGAGAAGAACACGCTTGAGCAAGCGTAATATAGGAAGCCCTGCCGCACCAATAAACAGACGATTTGAAAAAAGTTGGCTAGTGTGCAGTGACCTTTGTCTGTAAACACGATCAGTTGTAGGTTCGATTCCCACTTGGTGGAGATTATGTTTAAATTACTTTCATTTCTCTGTGTTAGACTAAGCTCGGCGTTAAATTCCGCCAGTTAACACGCAATGTCTCTAATTGGGACGGGAAACGGGTATCGGAGTGTCTTGACACTAGGATTTCTAAGACTTCCTTTCTTCCTGCTTTGCGGAATGAAGCTGTTTTTTTTAAGTGGAGGCAACGGGTTGTCCAAATCTGAAGGAGGCGGAAGGTAAATGGCTGAAAATAAATTACTTTATTCGTTGATTAATTCCAAATATTTCTATCGCTTGCTAGAGGTATCAAGGACATCTTTTTTTGTCGTAAAGGAAAAAATAGGATGATATTTATTAAAAAATTCTAAGAAATATCTTTAAAATAAAAGTACTTGCTTACTATTTTTAGAATTCTCCTGTATTTAATTTTACATTGATCTTAAACAAAACCTTTGCATAGATTGAATAATATATAAAATGAATAAACTTTAATGTCTATAAATATCGCGTCTTAACGTCACTTTGATCTTAACAAGTGTTAACAGCGACTTAAATATAAATATGTTGAATTTTCAAATATTTTCTTATGAGTAATATGTTTTTGTACAGCATATAACTTAGCTTGAGTCTATCATGGTGCAGTGGGACAGCGTGTGATTGTAAATGCGGGTGGTCGTGGGTTCCATTCTGACTCACAAAGCGTAATGAATATAGAGAATTGAGGCAAAGCTTTAATCAAAAGAAACATTTATCTAAATGAAGCATCTCAACCGACAAATACTTGGTTTCTATAAAATAAGTTTAATTTGATTAGTTTAACATACTAAAAAGAAATTATTAAATATGAAATATAATTGAGATTTCCTTCACGTATTTAGCTTATTACCATTGTCATCAAAGCTCCAAAGCTTTTTTCCACGTACCCTCATCACGAGCATGGTGGTTGACATGGGTTTACAGATACGTGGAAAAGGATTGCATAAGATTTATTATCTGTGATTTTGTCTTTATACATCTTACACATGGAGAGAACCCATTAAAGAGAGTAACTTTATGTCGTATTACACTTTTCCCCATTTAGTCATCGTTTCAGTGGGACATCTAACTGTAAGCGCATTGGTTGTGGATTTGATTCCTATCCAGGGAAATGAGAAAATTAATTATTTTCCCGAGCTAAAGTTGAACCCATATCTAGTCGAGTTTACAGTTAGACGCTATCCGACTGTGTCATTATGGCTTCAAAATACTATTTCGTATCATATATAATTTGGTATCAATATAATAGAAAATTTAAACAATGGATAAATCACAGACCAACATTAGGGACGGTAGAGATGGGTAAGATTAAAAAAAATGGACTCAAATAAAACGCGCTAAAAAGTAAGATTATTACGAATGACCCAATAACAATTATCTCTTTTTTTTAGCTTTTACGCTGTATTTCGCATATAATAGCTACCCTATTATTACATTACAGAGGACCTAGAAACCTGAGACCTACTGTTAAGACACTCCGTTCTCCATTTTCCACCGAATTGGGGTATTTGCTAAGCGGCGGAACTCAACGCCGCGCTTTGCCTTGTTACCAAACCCGGGAAATAAAAATACTAAACTTTTACATTTCCTGTAGTGGGAATCAAACCCACAACCTGTCACGTTTACACGCACGCTTGTGCCTCTACGTTACGATAGGCGTTCTATTTTCTCTTAACTAAATTAAAATGAAAATACATAAAAAATAATAGCTATTATAAAAAAAAATAAAATTGTTTCATCCACTAAAAATTTATTCAATAAGACACATAAAAAAACAGCCAAATTAAGTACCTCCTTTTTCGAAATCAGGTAAAAAGAAAATAAAGTAAAAGAAAATATTCTAAAGCTATCAATCAAAAGCTTGCTTCTGGCGGTAAATAAGTCTAAAAGCTTCCGGTATGCCTGTTACTCCAGAATCATGGTAATTAAACTGAAATTAACTAAGTTCTTGTAAATAATGACATCACTTTGTAATATAATTCATAATATTTATTAGTGCGGACAGTTTAAAAATGTATGGTATATTTATGTTATTTGTATATTTTTAAATAGATTTTTAAATACTAGATGATAAAATTAGACAAAATCGTTATGAAGACAAAGCGTGGCGTTTAGTTCCGCCACTCAACGCGCTATATCACGAATGTAATAAATTAAAATTTTGAAAAAAAAAACAAGACCACTTTCGCGAGTATCTTCAGAGTTATAAAGAAGTACTTGTTAAATCTTAACTAAATAAAAATTAAAACTACATTGGAAGTAGCTAGCTATCATATAAAAAAGGATCATCAAAATTAGTTCATCCAATAAAATGTTACATGTATTAACTTAGACACAAAGACAGACAGTAAAAAGATATGTGTATTAACAGGTGTTAAAAGGTTATCAGGTAGGTAGGTACCTGAAATTGACTGTATTTTTAATTTAATATAAATTAAAAAAAGTCAAATTTAGAACTTCCTCCTTTTTTATTAGAGAAAAATATTATTTTCTTAAATGTCCCTAAATAGGAATTGAACCTGCACATATCAAGTTATTTTAAATATACCTATACGTAGAAAAAAAACGATAGCTTCGAGGTACTGTATAACTCAACCCGTGACGGACAGGCAATGTTAGATAGTTCACAAAAAACTCGGCGCTCAGCCAAATTGGCATACGAGCTAAACCACAAAGATGCAAATAGGACGAAAAATGTACTTGCCATACAAAAAGAAAATGCTGTATCGATTTTGGTGTGTAGCTGTAGGTGAGACAGTTGTAAATTTGAGAATTGTAAGTTTTAAGCTATTCTTATGAAAGCTTGTACAAATTCTTTTCTAACCGATTCCAAAAAAAATGACGTTATCAATTCGACTGTATTTTTTTTATATAATATTCTTTATTGCACTTGAAAAATACAAACAAATTATTGTTACAGAGGAGAAGTAGTTAGTAACGCTGGACTTATCTCTTAAAGATATATCTTCGAACCAACCCATGGATGTGGATGAAAGAACATACAGCGGGGTGACTAGTTCGTACAGTATTTTTTAAATATATATAATAATAAAATACATTTTTTATGTTTGTTACAACATAACTTTTTACAGGATGGACCAATTTTGATGATTCTTTGTTAATATGGTAGCTAGTATTTCGGATATGGTATTATGGATATGGCCATTTAGATTTAGTTAAGATTTTAGTAGTTTTTAATTTATTCTTTTTATATATGATATTCCTAATAATTTCATATTTGGTGCATTTTCTTTCAAGTCGGGTTTCTTTTTTTGTTAATATTTTAATTATAAAGGAAATTAATAAAACACCTGAATTTATACGTCAGATAGAATAAACTGTCCGTGAATATCAAAGTTCAACGATCTCTCACAGATTGTTATCCAGAATAAAATTTTAATTGTCTTTCTTATGTAATATGAGTAAATTTATTAAATTTCAAAAGTGTTTTCGGAACTCTTGAACTGAACAACTGTCATAAGCTGATATTTAACATGGTACGTTCCTGGAAATTTTAATGGATTTTAATTATATATACGTAGGTTACGTATTTCATTTATTAACTTTCTATATATAAAACGCTTACGTTGCTGAGTGACTGACAGACAACGTACAGCCGAAACTATTGGCTATAGGAGGCTGTAATTTAGTAAGAAGGTTATTTGGGGAGTGTAGAGGTAAACTAAAAGAGGATATCTCGAAATTGCTACGAAAATGGAAGAGAACAGAATTTTAGGTTTAATTGTCTAGTATATATAATTTGAAAAAAAATCAGCTTCAAGCTTTGTCGAGCATAGCAGAGTAGTTAAAGAGAACCTAGTGTCAAGACACTTCATTCTTCGCCGCCTAATTCGAGGTAGGAAGTTCGTCTTCCGACTGGCTCACGACCATTATCATGTCAAAGACGAGCCGCCAAACATCTTATGATGAGTTCCGGTTCGATGACTTGTAAGGTTCACCCATCCCATCCTTTCCCCAGAATGTAGTGGTTCCCAAGGCAAACTGCCGCGGCCACTACATTATATTTCCACCCTCTCAACTGAACACTAGGTCTGCAACGCACTTAGAACTCCTCTGGTGTTGTAGATGTCTATGGGCGAAAGACCATTTGTGGTCCAGGTGTGGACCAGGTGGTCCTTCTGCTAGTTTACTATCTTTCAACAATAAAAAAAGTAATACAAAAAAAACACTTCACACGTCAGAGAGAGCCTAGTGTCAAGACACTCCTTTCACCGCTTCCCCTGGGATCCAAGACTTTGCGTGTTGAATAAGCGGAACCCAAACGCCTCGTTTTGTCTTAGCAGAGCGGGGTAATGAATATGAAATTATACCGCCTATTTAAATATAGTCATTCAAGTGGGAATCGAACCCACAATCACGTCTACAGTCAAACATTGTCCCATTGCGGCCTTTATCTATACATACATAAAATTATATCATTTTCTAAGTCCGTCAATTGCAAGAGAATACAACTTATCAATTAATACATAAAACACTTCATACTTCAAACTTTCAGCTTTAGCGTGATTTATTAAATTTTCCGATTAAAAAAAGGCGAGGTCGCGGTGTTTATTGAATTTTAAAAACCCGTCCCGAACAATCCGCAAAGAGACGACGTTTTAACCGCAATCCGATTTTTATTTGACCTCTTTTACTATTTTCACGTCAGGTTTGGAAATAGAAAATTCTCGAAACTCCTTCAACTACTCTAGTTTCAATGATATTTCGAAAAATAAGGTGGGATGTATTGAGAACCTTTAGCGATTAAAACTTTGAACTAGTTTCAAATGAGCCTCTTACGTTTCCGTGAATTCTGAGTTTTATTTTCAGGTTTACGAAGAATAATAATTAAGTTTTTAATAAAAAGACTAATTCAAATGTAAATGTACTAATGGCAGAATTTATTACAACAACCTCAAAAACTACTTTGTAAGATCTAAACTAAATTTTTAAATGGGAACACGTCAAAATCACTAGGGTAGCATAGATAGTGTGGCACAATCATAAAACTTCGTTCATCCAGTAAACAAGACAGTAAGCGAGACAGTACTTCTCTCACGCCAAAGCACCGTTTGGCCCTGTATATAGGGCCTCAGGTTCGGCCCCATGGAATACCGTTCCTCACCTCTGCCGGGTGCACCCCCAGTATCAGCTTGAACCATTTTTGATCGCATACAACGCAGAGCCATTCGAATCGTTGGGGACCCGGTAATCTGTGCAGGGCTTGACACTTTGGCGTTGCGTAGAGACGTGTCCTCGTTGTGCGTTCTCTATCGTGCATATATCACGGAGTGTTCTGGGGAATTGTTTGACCTTGATTCCTGGGCCGCAGGTGATTTTCAAACCGCACAGCACGCCACAAGCTTTAAGTACCATCCACACCACCCGGATGCGTGGCACTCCAGTACTGTGTGGTTCGAAGCCGGAACTTCCTTCCACGTGCCACTGAACTGTGGAATGGCCTACCTGCGGCAAGTTTTCCAGGTCGATACGAAATAGGTACCTTCAAAAGCGCGCCTACTCCCCACCTCAAAGGCCGGCGCAACGCACCTGTAGCCCTCTGGTGTTACACGGGCCGTGGCGGCGGGGATCACTTTACCATCAGGTGACCCGAACGCTCGTTTGCCTTGTCCTTTCCATAAAAAAAAAAAAAAACAACAGTTCATTATGCGGTAAGACAAAAAAACAACAAATAGTCAAATTGGATATTCTTTTCTTCTTTTTTGAGTAGGTTAAAAATGTAAATGTTTTTATTGATTTAAATATATAAATTTAAGCATAAGTCTTGTTGTCATCTATAAGCTATAGAAGCGCATACAAATGACAGCACTCACTTTCAACCCCTGTCCGTAGGTCTCTGACTCCACCCTGCCTGTTAAGCGTGCGTGATAAAAGCGTGAACTCCGTTGTTACCTTCCTTAGATGAACTGTATTGAGCCACACTGTGTTGTAATCGAGGCGAAGTACGGATTAAAAAGTGGTTACCTGGTTAGAAATCGTTTCTTACCTAGATAATTATTATAAATATAAAATTATCGAAATTTATAATATTTTTCTGGATTATTAATTCATACAAATAGAAATTTTAATAAATAGAAATCTGTCATATGCGTGAAGATAACAGAAAATTATTTTAATCTCTTATTCCCACCGGCTGGTCACACAAATGGTGGCGTTAAGCCTTTCGTCAACACGCAAAATCACAAACAGACTACTAGAGTTTCTCTTAGCCTTACTCTATTATAAGTTAGACAAAGTTCTTTTTGATTGTTCATTTACCACCTTAGTTATAATTTAGGTTGGTTGACTAATATGACTAAATTTAATAAATTAGAGATATGCATGGACATAAATGTTAAAATTCCATATCAATGACACTTTCTGCTTTGATCAGACCTGAACGGAAGACATTATCAGTCAACGTCGGTCACGTCCGGACGGACCGGGGGACTTAATGCGTAGCATTCTATGATTCAATAAGATAATTTTGGTAACTCCGCAAAAAATATACTTTCATCATTAATAATATGAGTAGCAACATAAATACATACATACATAGCTTTACGCTGTATCTTGCATATATCAAGGTAGGCAGAGGGAACCTAGTGTTAAGACACTCCGTTCCCCACTTTCCGCCGAATTGAGGCATTGCGTGCTGAGTGGCTGAACTCAACGCCGAACTTTGCCTTGTTACCAAACCCAGGAAATGAAAAATTCCAATTCCTGGAGTGGAAATCGAATCCACAATCTGTCGCGTTTACAGTCGCACGCTTGTGCCTATGCGCGACGACCCGCGTTAAGTATAAGTAGCAACATAATAGTTTTTTCGAATTCCTATGTTATTTATGTATTTAACTTTTGTTTCCATCCTTCGAAGTTATTATGAATTATTAAATCCTGTTTTATTATTAAAGTATTATAAAAGAGTATTGCATAAAGATTTTATTTAAAAAATCATGTGAATTGTTTTTTTTTTAATTTAATGATAAATATATAGATAAATGATAAGATAAAATAAATATGTCATGGTATTTTTTCTAGTTTCAACGCCAGGGTTCCTCTCATCCTCTCTCTTACGATAACGAATACCTAAAACCTGTTTTCTGGTTTCGATTCACACAATTTTTCGGAGTATGTCGAATGTAAATAATTGAGAGGACTAGACTAGACGCACGAAGCTATCTCTACCTACGTATTTAATTCATATGGTATCGCAAGCTATAACAATAAACAATTCTACGCAGTTTTTGGCAATGGAGACTCTAAGTCTTATACTAAATTAAATTGATGTTATGGTGGACTTATACCTATACGAGTCACAAAACCAATTTTTATCCCGATACAGAGCCCACAGTAAAGCTGACCAAAATTATCATACAGTCGTCTATAATTGGCGCTTGGCGTTAAGATCTTCTAGGCGTTGTGGATCGTACTCATCCACGTTTTTATTAACGGTGCCTCTTCCGATTTGCTTCTCCTAACTTTTACCCGATACTACAAGCCAATAGTAACACTTGATAACGGAATAACAAAAAACTTCACAAATTATAATTGAAAACAAAATGTATCAAGCCATAATCGAGTACCTTCATTGTATCCCAAACCGTACGGAACACACGCACAACTTTGATAGAACTAGTTTACTTAAACAACTTTCTGCTTCGCTTTCGTGACTAGAATACTAACGAAGTATCGAAAACATTGCCTAAAATTATGTGCTTGGTATCGATTTGGAGTTACACTTTATATAGCATAATATAAGGCCCATATTCATTTGAGAATAGCTAACGTAATTTTCGCCATTCGATGAAACCAAAATAATTTTGTGAATGAAATATTGTTCTTGGATCATATTTTCTAACCTCTAAGGTGGTTTTTGGTTTTGACAAGTGGTTTGTGTAAGTGGTTGTTGCGCTGTCAGTAAGTTAAATTGAGGGTGGTATTATAGATTTGATTACTCTTTGAATTGCTTTCACGGTTGTCATGAGAGCGTAGTTCTGGCGTTTTAATCTTGCGGTTTTACATGAGTGTGAAACTTTGAATGACCTTATATTGAAATTCCTTTTTATTTGTTTAAACTAAAAATCTTAGTTGTAAAATTAGAAAATATCTCATCAGAATATTATCAAATTTTAATCAAAATAAAGAAACTCTTTAGCTTTTCATGGATTGTTGTGGGGGCTGGGTTCAAGGCTTTGAAAGGAGAGGACCGCTCTCAGAGAGGGAGAGCTTAAGAGACTTGTGACCTAAATTTGAGTTTAAATGGGACTAAATAAAATGCGAAATAACGCTTGCTTCTACTATTCGAGCTCTTTATTCTACTAAGAATTTTTTTTTTTATGTTTTCGGTTTCATACTACAAGGCAGAATCTAATGTTAAAATTTATACTTTCATAAATAATAACAACATAACTTTCAACAAACTTACTTACTTATATTATTATTTTGCTACCGATCTAAAATAAATCACTGAATATAAACCGAAAGATATAATTTAGCGGCGCTATAAAATAACTAAAAAAAAGTTTTTTTTATGTATTATATATCTTTGTAAGGGCAATACATTGAAAATTCAAACAATAGTTTTAGATTTTCAATTTGTGGTTTATTTTTATGCGTATCACGTAACTGCATGAATTTATATACAATTTTAACGGTTGTGTTATATAATCGATAAGTTCATTTTATCAAAATGGATACAGTCAAAATATGAAATTATACAAAATAGCCGCATTTATACTGGGAACATAGTCAAAATTATCTCATATAAAAAAAAATCTTTTTTTTAGCTTCAGGCATTCGCATATTCCTGCTATATGCGAATGCCTGAAGCTAAAAAAAAGCAGAGGGAACCTGAGAAGAGCGTTAAGACATTCCGTTCCCCACTTTTCGCCGTATTGAGGCATTGCATGCTGAGTGGCGGAACTCAACGCCGCGCTTTGCCTTGTTACCAAGCCCAGGAAGTGAAAATATTAAACTTTTATATTTCCAGGAGTGGGAACCGAACTGCGCCTCGATAGGCGTCTATATATATACTATAAAAATCTTAATTTTGGAGGACCTATTAGTCCAAAATATATTTCGAATTCTTCTCTAGTAAAATACTATTTCATGTTTCAATTTGTTATTCAGAGGGACAAGTCGCTAGTAAATAATAAATGGACTTCCCACTGAAAATGTGAAAACTATTTAAGTAGGATGTTTCAAAGCATAATATTCTTAAAAACTACTTAACTCAGTATTAATAGATTTTGTAATATTTTAGTTAAAGTTTTTTCGTTAGATTATATTTTTTTAATCATTCCGGGTGATGTTTATTTTTATAACGCTTGTCATGGCGCAGAAGCACAAGCGTGTGACTGTAAACGCGACAGGTTGTGGGTTCGTTTCCCACTCCAGGAAATGGAATTTTTCATTTTCTGGGTTTGGTAACAAGACAAAGCGCGGCGTTGAGTCCTGCCACTCAGCACGCAATGCCTCAATTCGGCGGTAAGTGGGGAACGGAATTGTTGTAAGAGAACGGAGTGTCTTAACACTAGGTTCTCAGGTTCTCTCTGCCTACCCAGCTATATGCGGGATACAGCGTGAAGTTAAAAAAAAAGAAAGAAAATCATTCCGGATAAATTTTCTGCTTCAATCTTTATCCCGCAGAGTAGTGTAAATTCAGTCTCATCTCCAATTTCTTGATGGCGGAACTCAACGCCGCGTTTTGTCCTACCAAAGCGGAGAAATGAAAAAATATTTGAACGATTATCATTCCCCAGAGTTCATATCGAACCCACAGACATTGAGTATACAGTCATTTGGTGTCTCACTGCGTCTCAATGACATAAACTCTTGATGTAGCAGGATTTTTGGCCTTTGGACCGGGTACAGGAAAAACTACCGGCTATAGAAGGCTGAAATTTGGTTTGAAGACTCTTTGGATAATATAAGGGACTGAGAAAAGATTACACATATGAATAAGCTAGTAACTAAGATAAAAATATTTTTTTTAGTTTCACAGTATATCGTTCGTTTTCGTATTAGTTAAAGATTATCGTAGCGTAGTGGTAATGATGGTAATAAAACGGAGTGTCTTAAAACTAGATTCTTTCTGCTACCCTTTTATGGAGTTACTATTATTACTTGAAAAAGGGTAGAGAAACACATTATTTGAACTACATTTGACTATTATTTGAAAAAGGGTAGAGAAACACATACTTGTCAACTAAATTTTAAACTACTTATATAAATAATTACAATTTTAACAATGATAATATACAGTCTTGAGACAAATAAAATTCACTAAGTCGTAAAGTTATTACGAACAACGCAGAGTTCTCCTTAGAGTTAGTAGTTATCATATAAAAAAGAAGAATCATTTAATTAGCTCACCTAGTAAAATTTATGCGGTAATACACATAACAATAACACATTAAAAATACTAAATACAAAAACATACACATAAAAAATACTATCGAATTGAGAACCTCATTTTTTTCAAGTTGGTTAATACAAATATAAATATTAAGCAGATAGCTATATATATATATATATATATATATATATATATTATTACATATCAATACCCCATTCAATTTGTTCGAACAAATTTTTAATCAAGATAATATTGTCGAAGGCGTGTTTATTCATTAACGCATCTTTTGTTGGATATTTAGCTCCATTATAACTGGCGTTCTATTGTGATGTGTGACAAAACCGTGCCCTTTTACGAAAGATATAGTAAGTGAGACGTTTACTAAATAAATATTAAGATTTTTATAAAAAAACGGATTTCAGATAAATTTCATTAAAAAGTAAAGTTATTACGAATAACTCAACAACTACTTTTCAGATCTTAACAAAACTGGCCTACATCAGAAATACTAGCTATTGTATAAAAAAAGAATCATAAGAATGGTTCATTCAGTAAAAATGTATGTGGTAACACATATAAAAAAATATATATAACCGAATTGAGAATTTCCTCCTATATTTGAAGTGGGTACATAAAAATACTGTAGGCACAATCGTGGCGTTTGTATTTGTCTTATTAAACGTAATTTCACGTCACGTCTTGATAAGAGAATGTTCATAGTTATAATATAGACGTCCAGCCCCTTTGGATAAAACGCGATGTTGGGTTCCGCGCAATGAAGGAAAAAATAAAGTTTAAAAATGCTGAAATGAAAAAAGGTTTTTTTTAATATATAGTTCTTTTCTGCATTTACTTAAATACCGAAAGGAAAACGATTATCATTCTGTTTATTTGCTAAAAAGTATACAGATATATACAGGAAATATTTAAGATTTAAACAAAACATATTTTTCTTTTACCGGAAGAATAAATAAAGTGCTCTAAAAATAAAATTCAACTCAAAAACTATTTGTCAGTTGTTAACTAAATACCAATGGTACTAAATCAAAAGTATGAGTTATCATATTAAAAAAGAAACATAAAAATTGGTTCAATCAGGACAAAAAATGAAATCTCCTCCTTTTCTGAAATTGATTAAAAATATAAAATAATATATTAAATTAGATAAAATTATTATACCACTGTACGTTTTTCTTTAGGCTCTTGAATCCATTACAATAATGACGCACGAACCCTTCTAGAGGACAGTGTTTAACGCTTTCATAGTGATTGTTGAGGTTTTATTACGTTGGGAGCGTCATGATATGACTGATGTTGGTTCTAGACATGTTCTAGGTATAAGTGCTATTTAATTTGGCATAAATTTGACGCGGAGGCGAACTTAACGTCACGTTTTGTCTTACCAGAGTGGAGAAATGAAAATAATTTAGGTGTATATAGTCTTTGACCAGATGGGAATCGAACTCACAACCATTCGCTTATCATGCAATACCACGGGGATTTCTTTTTTATTTATGATGTCAAATAAAACTGTTCCTAGTCTCAATGTAAGCCTCTAGCCTGGTCGCACAAAGTGTCGTAGTTGTAAAACGGTGAAAAAAGCGAAAGTCACCTCATGAAAAGCGATAGCAATGTAATTATTTGAGAATTACCTAAACATTTGTTATATTTTTAATATTTTAAAAATATTCATAACACACTTATGATGAGATAATCGATTTTATAAAACAGACAAAAAAAAAATTACATAGCGGGATTCGAACCCGTGTGTTTTGAAATTCATTCAAGCACTCTGACTGGTTTTTCATATGTTATCCAGCTACGCCGAAATTTTTATACACTTGTTACAATTTATTCTTGCTTTTATGTATAGAGAGATTTTTACATATTTTTGCTACTCACAAATCCTAGAAGAATCGTTTGGCAAGAGAGAATGATGTTTATTCACTTACTGACAGACTTCAAAAAACGAGTAGGTTATCAATTTGACTATCACCTCAATACAACACAACATTTTACTGGGTAAAACATTTTTTATTATTCTTTTTATATGCTTCTATTGTAGTCCAATTTTCCGAAATTTGGTGAAGACCTGACGAGCAGTTTTTGAGTTATTATTAAGAAGTCTACTTTTGGTTCATTTCATTTCGAGTTTTTTATCTTTTTATGGTAATCTTAATTAAAATTATTTGTACCTAATATAGTAGTATATTTTTAGATATAGTAGCAAAAACATATAAAATTTGCCACAATTGGCATGACTACCTACTTTGATTAAATTCATAGTGCACACGGAGCAGCGCTTGCCTAACGAGCACCATAAATCTAGTCATAGCATGTATCTACGGTACTAATGCTATGCAAACATTAGCCTGATACAGAAAAGATGTATATTTAGTTAAAAAAAAAATATATATATTGTTATGTAGTAGGAAAGTAGTTGATTATATTCAAGGGTAAAAACGATTGTGGCTTCGATTCCCATTAAGGGGAAAGCTAAGGATATTAACATGTTTATTCCTTTACTTTTTTTTGCAGGACAGGGTAGCCAGAGAACACCTAGTATCAGTACATTCCGTTCACTAGTTACTGCCTGAAATGCTCTGATAAGGTTTTGGTAACGCTATGATAAGACAAGGCGCGGCGTTGAGTTCCGCCACTTAATATGTAATGTTTCAATTTTGGTTGAAATCAGCGAACGGAGTGTCTTGACACTAGTTTTAATCTAAAGGTAATATGGTTTGTTTTAAATTATTTTATTACCTAAAAGTCTTGGTTTATTTCATTTTGTTTATTAAATATTTTATTCACTCTATAAATAAAACAAAACCTAATGTATTAACGAATTCGCAATTGGTACGGTAATTATTATTTCAAATTCATTTTAAGGCTAGCCATGACAGCCCGGAGTTGAGTTCCACCATTTAACACGCAATGTCTCGAATTTAGGCAGAAAGCGGTGAAAGGAGTGTCTTGACACTAGGTTCTCTCTAATTACCCTATTTGGCGATATAATGCTAAGCTAGCATGTTCAAAATATAAATAAACATATTTTATGTATGTATATATATATATATATATATATATATATATATATATATATATTTAGTAACTTGATCCTACAATGAAAGATATTTCAAGTAAAGTTGCTAGAAAACCGTGATCAAACCTCATTCATTTTTAAAAATATCTTCACATTTTCCCTTACAAAAGTTCACTGAAGGCACGTGTCAATGATTACTGAAAATTGGAAACGTTCACTAAGAGTATAAAACGAGGGAAAGCCCCGTCAGCGATTACCCAGTAAAGCATTTGTAAATTCAACTGACTGGCACGTATGTAGATATGAATATATGAAGTAATATTTTAGTTTTTATAATCTATTTGATATTTTTATTATTTATTTTGTATTGAATTAAATAAAAGGATGCTTTTGAATTTCATGTTTTTTTTAGATTTGAGGCATCAAAATAATAAAATTAAAGTTTAAAAAATTTATTTTTCAAATAAAGTAGGCATAATGTCATATATAAAAGAATAAATTTCTTCAGCTTCACGGTTTATTTTGCATAGCTGAGTAGGCAGAGATAACCTCCAAGTTCCAAACATTGCCTACCTTCACATGAGTGATGGAACTCAACACCACGCTTTGGCTTAAAGCCAAATATAAAATAGCAAAATGGAAATAATTTATATACAATCATCGGGAAACGAACCCACAATTAATCGCGCTTACAGTCAGACGTTCCCACTGTGCCACAATGGACTCATTAAGCAACCTCTTATAAATTAGTTTAATTTGTCAAGATACGTGAAATATAACTCCGAATTTCACTTTCCACCTTTATAAAGGTCGCGTCTTGTATGTCAAATAGGTTACGTCTTGTTCGACTAATCCTACGTTTGTCTAATTAGATCGGTGAAATCGTTTATTATCTATTAAATACATTGTTTTATCAGGAATTTAAATGTCAAGAAATATAGATTTTTTAAAGAAATGGAAAAATATATCTTAAATAAAATTATTTCAAAATTATCTTTGATTTTCGCGATTTTTAAACATTACAAATGATAAATTTGAAAATATGGAAACAACGTTTAGAATATTTTACAGTACTCCAACTTTACATCTGTTTTTATTGAAGACAAATAATAAAATGGTTCATTAGCAAAGATGGACTTATCTTTAAAGATCTCTTCTAGTTAGCCTGTGTGTCATCGACCTTGACGAGTCTGAGAAAACAGCGAGATTAATGTTTCGCTTAATTAAAAAAAGAAGAATATAAATAACCATAGAAAAAAAAAGAAAGGCATGGAATGAATGGAGAAGAAAGATACTCAAAAGAATAAAAAACATGACATCCATAATATATAATTATATACCTTTAGGTAGGAAGCTAAAAGAACTTCTTTTAGCTTCACGGTGTATCTCGCATATAGGCGGGTAGGCAGAAGGAACCTAAGAACCTAAAGTTAAAACACTCCGTTCTCTTCACATTTCCGTTCCTCGCTTTCTGTCGAATTGAGGAAATGCGTGCTGAGTAGTAGCAGAACTTACCACCGTGCTTTGTCTTATTACCATAGCGGGGAAATGTAAATACTAAATATAAACTAGTATAAATATTTAATATTTTCATTCCCTGAAGTGGAAATCGATCCCAAAACCTAACACCTTATAGTCGCACGCTTGTGCCTCTGCGCCACGACAGGCCTCAAGAAAAAACGTAACTTATGTGCCTATAGCCAATCAAAACACCTAAAATGTAAATATGAAGTGTTGAATCAAAATATCACCATATATTATTTGGGTAGAAACCGAACGATCGTTTGACGTGCACCGCAGCCGCGAACCGACAAAGCGTCGATGCGTCCTATTTGCCTAATTAATTCGTCTCGTCTACTCGCACGACACAAACTCGTGCATGTCATTGTTCAAAGTCCCGATATCAACATTATTACGTTGAATTGGAACCTTATGTTGTGTATAGTGTAATTGCTGAAATTAATGAAATTATATTTTTTTTTTAGTTTTAAATCGATTTCGAAAAAATGAGGAGGTTCTCAATTCGACTGTTTTTTTTTTATTATTGACAAACGAAGAACGAATTGGCAAACGAGCAGAAGGACCACCTGATGGTAAGTGGTTACCGTCGCTCATAGACATCTACAACACCAAAGGCGTTGTAAATGCGTTGCTGGCCTAGAGTGTGAATAAAAGAGGAAGGAGGCAATGTGGTGGCCATAGCAATCTGCCCTCGGAACCACCACATTCTGGGGAAAGGATGGGTAGGAATAGGGAAAATCCTAGCTTACATGCCATCGAACCGGAACACATTGTTAGATATTTGGCGGTTCGTCTTTGACATGATAGTGGTCGCAAGCCAGTCGGAGGATGAACCTCCTACCACCAAACTATTGGGATACGTCCCCTTACGGGACGCTACGCAGCGGCGGCTGGGAATTGTATTTTAATCCCATCCTCTCACAAGGAAAGACTTTTTTTACGTGTGTTACCGCATAACGTTTTACTGGGTAAACCAATTTTGATGATTCTTTTTTTATAAATTTAAAATGCCGGTCATCTTAAAAAAAAAAAAAAATCTAAATGTCATACTCTTGGTTTTGCTTAATTTCTTTTTTTTTGTGATCTTTTGTTTTGTCTTGTGTCGCACTTAGGAATTTATTTTAATTTTTACTATGCATGATGTATCTGCCTGTAAGTGTTTGTTACACCTAGAATAGTCCTGTGTACTGAATGTATTATTTTTTGTAATGATGTAAACAAATGTTGGTGGATAAATAAATAAATAAATAATGATAAGCATAGTACTTCTTGATATAGTAGTAGATTAAATTTAGCTTAACATCTGACACCCAAATTTATTCACCACTGCGCTTCAATGGTATTATAATATTTTTTGTAAAGTTTACACTAAGATATGTTGTTATGTATAAAGTAATTAGCATACAATAATCATTGTTACTTCAATATTTATTAGAGGACAGATATCGTTTTTGACTAGCGATAGCGTGTGGATTTTTTTGATATTTTAGAAATTATTTTTACTACTACTACACCATACTATAACAACTATTTAGTCATAATTAATAATACCTATATATAAATACGTGAAGCAAAAACTTTGGATCCCTTTTTACGAAAATTATGCGAACGGAGGAGCATGAAACTTGGCACACTTATAGTTTATATAGAAAAGGAGTGCAGACTGCTATTTTTTTTTAAATAATGCATAAAAAGTATATTAAATTAATAAAATAAATGTTACACACACTACCATGGTTTGACATTCTCGTTTATATAAAGTGACATATACATACATTGCTAAAGACAACGCGTTGTTAACGTATCGCCGGGGCCACTAATTAAAATTTTAGAAAAAAAAGTGACTTCTTATAAAATACACTAAAAAGTGAAATTTTTACGAATAACTCAGAAACTACTCGTCATTTCTTAACTCTATTTAAACGGGACTACATCAAAGCATCTATCATATAAAAAAAAAATATTTCATCCAGTAAAAAGTTTTGCGGTGACACGCATAAAAATACAGTCGAATTGAGAACCTCTGCCTTTTTTAAACTTGCTTAAAAAATATATTGGAACAAACGCACATACACAAACTACTATTCTATTAAAATTATGTAAATAATTAACAATTATTTTGATTGTTACGACGTGACCTTTTAGAGAAGAAATGCAATGGGCGGACATGCTTTGACTGAGGTCGTTTTACATTCCTGCCGACAACCAAAATGGTGATATTGTTATTAATTCTAAACATATATTTTTTTTAGCTTCACGCTGTATCCCGCACATAGCAGGGTAGGTAGAGGGAACCAGAGAACCTAGTGTTAAGACACTCCGTGCCCTTTTAACATACGTAAGACGAAAATATAGGATGTTTTGAAGTTATACTTGTTTACTCATTAGGAAAAGCGATGAGAGTAATTAAACGTTCGCGATGCGCGCGCACACTGACGCGACCTACCGTCACCGTGAAGCTAATCAACATTTTAGTTTTTTTAACTTCACGCTGTAACCCGCATATTGCAGGGTAGGCAGAGGGAACCAGAGAACCACTCCATTCTCTTTCAACAATTCCGTTCCCCACTTTCCGCCGAATTGAGGCATTGCGTGTTGAGTGGCGGAACTCAACGCCTTTGCTTTGTTACCAAACCCAAGAAATTAAAATACTAAATATTACATTTCCTGGAGTGGAAATCGAACCCACAACCTGTCGCGTTTACAGTCGCACGCTTGTGCCTCTGCGCCACGAGAGGCGTTAATTTTTTAATTATGTACTAATATTTTTTTCATCATTTTAAAACAATTTATTTAACTAAATAAGTCCATCTTTCCTTTCTTTCCATATATTGATAACGCGAAGGAAAATCTTTAGAAAGATTTTTATCTTGTTACGCCAAAAAAAGAAAATAAATAAATATTACGCACTGGAGTGGATTCAATGTCCTCACAACGATCGTTAGCCTCACCCATCGTGTAAATATCAAAGTAGTGTTAAAAGGAATTTTTATAGTACATAATAAGCCCAATTACAAAACTAAAATTGCAATGGACACTGGTATCATAAATAATAATTAATTAAATATATTCTACGCCTGTCGTGGCGCAGAGACACAAGTGTGCAACTGTAAAGCGACAGGTTGCGGGTTCGATTCCCACTCCAGGAAATGTTAGTATTTTCATTTCCTGGGTTTGGTAACAAGGCAAAACGCGGCGTTGAGTTCCGCCACTCAGCACGCAATGCTTCAATTCGGCGAAAAGTGGGAAACGGAAATGTTGAAAGAGAATGGAGTGTCTTTACACCACGTTCTTTGGTTCCCTCTGCTTATCCCGCTTTATGACCCATATATATGCCTGCGGGATACAGCGTGAAGTTAAAAAAAAAAGAACTAAAAGAATAAAAATATTCTTTTCAGACCATCGGTGAGGAGTTAGACAGTTTCCAATTGTAAACACAATTGGGTATGAATTCGATACTTATTATTATTATTTTCATATCCTCGTTCGGCTCGACAAACCGCGATGTCTTCGGTATCGTCTCCAGTTCGAGACAAACCCGAGTGATAATGAAAATGAATTGGAACGGTAAACGAAATATATATATATTTTTTTCAAGATATGAAAATTCTAAATTTTACATATACATTTTGTGGAGTGAGAATCGAACCCACAACCTGTCGCGTTTACAGTCGCACGCTTGTGCCTCTGTGCCACGATAGGCGTTTCAGTTTATTAAGAATAGTTTAAATATTTATAATTAAAATTTAAAGCAGCCGCACTAATAATTTACGAATAACACATAAAAGACATGTCAAATCTGATCCAAGTTAGATGTGACTGTGTGTACATACATGAGAAGTTGTCATATAAAAACTGTCGAATGAACACCTCCTTTTTTTTAGAAGCCGGTTAAACACATTATTACAAAGTGACAAATAAACAAAGATAGTGTTCCTAATGTATTTCCTACTGAGTACCACATAATGGACGTATGGCCATGCAACGTAGCCGCGAGCGTGGCCTAACCCATTCATTACTGTAATTAATTAATGATTTATTTATGACACTTACACTTACTGTTACTAAATGTATAAATGTACTAGTTTACAACTGCTTGATTAATACATTGAAGGCAATACAAGTATCAATAATAAAAGAAAATCAATTTTAAAGAAACCGCACTAAAAAGTAAAATTATTACGAATAACTCAAAAACTACTCGTCTAGATCTTAACTTAATTTCAATAATTTCAGAAATGAAAAGTTGAATATATATATTTTTTTAACTTCACGCTGTAACCCGCATATAGCAGGGTAGGCAGAGGGAACCAGAGAACCTAGTGTTAAGACACTCCATTCTCTTTCAACAATTCCGTTCCCCACTTTCTGCCGAATTGCGTGTTGAGTGGCGAAACTCAACGCCGCCCTTTGCCTTGTTACCAAACCCAAGAAATGAAAATACTAAATTTTACATTGCCTAGAGTGGGAATCGAACCCACAACCTGTCGCATTTACACGCTTGTGCCTCTGCGCCATGACAGGCGTTGAATATTAACGTTTATATTTTGGAATGGTTAGGGAATAATTTTGTACGAACTGCTTTAATTATGAATATAAAAGTACTATCATGTATGTGGTAAAATACAATATTCATTTACACATGGCAATTTCGTCTTACGAATTTTGGATCAGGTCCCGTGAACTGACGAGAGTTTAACGTTTTGTACCCCATCATAAAAAGTGCACAACTCTGCTAAACAAGTCACTTTAAAAATACTGTCAAAATGAGAACTTCCTTTTTTGAAATTGGTTAAAAGATAAAAATTTAGTAAATAAATTCTCTTTACGAGAATTAATTATTCAGATCTTGTACTTACTTACTTAACTTCACGCTTTATCCCTAGCGGGGTAGTCAGAGAGAACGGAGCGCCAAACTCTACGGTCCCTGCATACCTCTTTCGCCTCGTCCGGGGGGTCCTCATGCTTTTTACGTGACCTTCCACCAGTATCATTGATACTGTGTTCTCGAAGGTCAACCGAGGTCTCCCCTTACCTCTTGCCACTCACCTTTGCTTCATATATCTTTCTCACCATTCTTTCATCACTCATCCTCTCAACGTGCCCAAACCACCTGAGCACGTTCTTCTTCATTCTTATTATAACATCCTCGCTTATACCTGTCTTTCTAAGTATCTCTACGTTGCGGATGCGGTCAACCAAACTGACTCACTTTGACTTTGACTCCGATTTTGTGATGTTTTAATTAAAATAACTCGATATAGTAATATGGCACGGATATTATTTACATACTTCATGTCATTCCATGAAGATGTTTTTACAAATTTGGTAAAAAGTCATTCATTTAAGGTAAAGTTCACTCTCGAATTTTTTTTCATTCGAGAAACACCTTACTGGATGAACCCAGTTGGTTCATACTTTCAATTCAACTTATTACTGTATGAACCAATTTTTTTTTTTTTTTATTGATAACGGACGGCAAACGAGCAGAAGGACCACCTGATGGTAAGTGGTTACCTTCGCCCATAGACATCTACAACACCAGAGATGTTGTAGATGCGTTGCCAACCTAGAGGATACTGATGGAAGGGGGGACAATGTAGTAGTCCACTATCAGAACCACCACATTTTGGGGAAAGGATGGGTGGGAAAGGGGAAAATCTGGCTTACATGCCATCGAACCGGAACCCATCATTAGATATTTGGCGGTTCGTCTTTGACATGATAGTGGTCGCGAGCCAGTCGGAGGACGAACCTCCTCCTATTTTTTATATTATAATTATAAATATATACATAGTTCAAAATAAATATGTTGCTCTCTCAAGCTTCGTTATAGTTCAAATTTTAACCAAAAAAGATAACCGACACCAAGTAAAATATACTAAAAAGTAAAGTCTGTCGTGGCACAGGTGTGCAACTGTAAACGCGACCGGTTGTGGGTTTGATTTCCACTCCAGGAAATGTAAAAATTTAGCATTTTCATTTCCTGGGCTTGGTAACAAGGCAAAAAGCGACGTTGAGTTCCGACACTCAGCACGCAATGCCTCAAATTCAGCGGAAAGTGGGGAACAGAGTGTCTTAGCATTATGTTCTCAGGGTCCCTCTTCCTTCCCCTTAAATAAAAGTAACATTATTACGAATAACTCAAAAACTCGTCCAAACCTAAATAAATTTAAATGAGACCACATCATAATCACTTATTTTATTTTTTTATTTTTACTTTTCTGTTTATTGGTCCACAAAACAAATTACAATCGGTATATATGTAAATATCGATAAAATTACAACTATTGTAGAAACGATTGCATTTTTCTCTATGAAAAAGGAATCAAATAAAGGACTTATCTATTTTTTGTTTGAAAACAGTTACAAAATCAATATATCATAAATAAATATTATATTTATTTAGTACTCATATCCCCTTAACGCAAGGTGTATAACAGTACGTACATAGCTTTCTTCCTTTTGGGTGTAGCTCGGATAGTGTGGCGCCCTTGACATTATATGTATCATGTACGTATGTAGAGTACCGCAACCGGTTATGTTGTGATGGATGGTCATATGCAATATGTGCGAGAGACAATATTTGTGTGAAATCGTGGTACGAAGGCACAAGCGTGTGACAAGTTTGTTTGATTTCCACTTCAGGAAATGAAATATATAATAATTAATTGTTTATATTTAGTGTTGTGGCGCAGAGGCACAAGCCTGCGACTGTAAACGCGACAGGTTTGATTTCCACTCCAGGAAATGGAATTTTTCATTTCCTGGGTTTGGTAACAAGGCAAAGCGCGGCGTTGAGTTCCGCCACTCTGCACGCAATGCCTCAATTCGGCGGAAAGTGGGGAACGGAGAGTCTTAACACTATGTTCCCTCTGCCTACCCTGTTATAGGCCGGATACAGCGTGAAGCTATGTATGTATATTTAGTGTTTTCATTCTCTCGTTCTGGTATCAAGGCAAAGGGGAAGTTCCGCAATTCAGCACGCAATGCCTCAATTCAATGGAAAGTTAGGAACGGAAATCTTAATAGGACGGAATGTTTTAACACTAGCTTCTCTGGTTCCTTATGCCTAACCTGCTATGTATATACGGGGTACAGCGTAAAGCTAAAAATATTTTAAAATAAATAAATTTTCTCTTAATTATCAATTTCAAATGATAAACACTAAAAAGTAAAATTGTTACGAATAACTCAAAAACTAAACGTCAGACCTTAATTAAATTTATATGGGACCGCATCAGAAGAACTAGCTAATCATATAAAGAGTCATCTTTTTTGAAATTGGCTAAAAATAACCCACAAATATCGTTTGATTTCGAGCCCCACTTATTTTTTCAAAAGTGTATTATAAAATACATATATTATTTTAAATTTAAATTACATAAACCCCTCCAACAATTAATTACACCTCGTCGGCACCTACAAAAATACAGCACTTTATAGGCCGAGAGCTCGATGTTAATGTTAATATATTATCATATTATAGGGCAGGGGCTGGTTGCAGTTATCGTAATGAAATCTGAATCAATTCATTTAAGTGATTTTAAAACAACATTGTTGGAATTATATCTAATTTATGAGTTAAACGAGGAAAACCATACAAATATACATACATAATATATAGATTAAATAATTATAATAAATATACTAATTGAATGTATGCAGTATCCACATATATACATATATACGCGAAGGGCAAATTTGTAATATCTCTAGAAGTACTAAAGCTATATCTCGCATAGCAGGGTAGTTAGAGAATGACCTAGTGGTAATTTTCGTTGAACATTTCGTTGGCTGCTTATCGTCTGATGTTACTATTTTTTTGTTCTGGCAAGACAAAACGCGGCGTTGAGTTCCACCACTAAACACTCAATGTTTTAAATTTAGAATGGGTAAAAAGCGAACGGAGTGTCTGTGTGACAAACAATTAACTCCCCTGCTATGTGAGTTAAAGCGTGAATATGCAAAAAAAAAACTAAATTTAATGCCTCAGACCTGAGAAGAACCGGCGCAAGAAACCCAGCGGGACATTTTTTTTTCTCAGTCAATACATCACAATTATTTATTAGTGAGGATGATACCTTTGAAATAGACTGGACCGAGCATTTCATTCCCAAAGCGTGTTATCACTTATAAAATCATTCTTTATTCTGTACAAGAAAAAGAATTACTTAGTTAACATCTTATTAAAAATACTCGTTAGCGAAAAAAAAAGATCTAGAACATTAAATGTCATCCGTTCAACCCAGGAAATGAACTGGCTACACCGAGAATGCACATAAAAACTAACGAATAAGTCTCGTCTGTTTATTTTTTGTAGAAATGTTTTTTTTTTTCGAAGAGTACGAATACTGTCTCGTATTGCTCTTGTGTTTTTTTTTTAATGTCTTTGGCTACATTAATTTATGCCCATATATAGATTATAAAATAACGTAATAAAATGCCATATATAGATTATAAAATAACGATACATATGTCCAGTAATTAAGCGAAATTTAAATGGGACTACCTCAGAAGGACTAGTTAACATAACATCAAAAGGATCATCAAAATTGTTTCACCCGGTAAAAAGTTATTCTGTAATATATAAAAAATACATTCACATCACTTCCTGCATTTTTTTTTTAATTTAGTTAAAAATAACACCTTTATGTCTTTGACACCAGACGCAGAGGCACAAACGTGCGGTTGTAAACAGGATAGATTGTGGGTTCGATTTAAAAAAGCGAACGAGGTGAGACGAGACTGGGTGTCAGATGAGAGGAGAAAAGGAGAGAAGAGGAGAGAAGTAGAGAGTAGAGGAGAGAAGTGGAGGGAAGTGGAGAGTAGAAGAGATAAGTGAAGAGAAATGTGGAGGAGAGGAGAGACGTGGAGGAAAGTGGAGAGTAGAGAAGAGAAGAGGAGAGGAGAGGAAAGAAGAGACATGGGGAGGAGAGGAGAGATGTGAAGAGAAATGGGGAGAAGAGGAGAGAATTGGAGAGAAGAGGTACAAATAAACATAAAAGCTTTAACTAATTTAATAAAAGACAATGAAAGGTGTTCAGTTTCGCTTAAAATAATTTACTCGCTATCCTGATTGTCTTGGTAATCACATTAGGTTTATACTATGGCTTATACTAATATGTATTGTTTTCAAATCCGGACACATGTACAAATTTTGTAAACTATTCAACCTAGAAGAAGTGGGTTAAAATAATGTGGTTAAAAAAAAAAAAAAAAGTCCCGCTGAGTTTCTTGCGCCGGTTCTTCTCAGGTCTGAGGCATTAAATTTAGTGAACCGGTGGTAAATTACTTGACGTTCAAAAAATGAAGCTTGTAACTTCTTATTTTGAATAAAATTATTTGACTTTGACTTTGACTTTGTTAAAATTTGTTCTTCCTTAGATTCATAGTTTCTACTGAAGATAAAAAAAATGTTAACAAAAAAATCAAATAATAATTAATATATTTTTTGCTTAATAATAAGTTCATTATACATTCGGTGACATTTACTTATATAGAGATAGGTAAGTATTGCGAGCAATTACTGAAATATGTAACAGACCCTCTGTGCATCGCAAAAAGTGCTCTTAAAAACCTAGAATTATGTATGCGATGTGAGAAAATAAATTGATATGACATATATTGATATATTTTATAATTAAACAAAAAATATATAGTATAAGTATATATATATATAAATATATATATATGGCGTTGAGTTCCGCCACTCAACACGCAATGCCTCAATTCAGCGGAAATTGGGGAACGGAGTGTCTTAACACTAGGTTTCCTCTGCCTACCCAGCTATATGCGGGATACAGCGTGAAGCTATGTATGTATGTATAAGTATATGAATCTTTATTTAATAGGTATTGATGTTATGGTTGAATTAAGGTTTTAATTATTATGTTTAAACTGACTTAAAAATAGAATTAAAAAAAAATTTACGTCAGAAATTCAACACAAAGCTTTAGCTACTTATGAACAATTTAAAAAATTAAATTTCTTATTGTAAGTTAACATAATAACATTTAACATATTTAGAAAACGTATATATTTTTTTAACGCAGCGGGACTCGATCCCGCACCTCTTGGTTCTACATCCGGCTGCATAAATAATAACATTTGTAAAATAAAAGTGTATGTAATGTCAAATACAAAGAAATGTGTTATATTTATTCAATAAATTTAATATATTTATTAAAACCATTGTTGTAAAAAATGTTCAAGAGTCATCTCATATTAATATGAACAAATAATATTTTAACACGTCAACTTAAAAATTACAACGCTTCTAGCGTATCTAGAAAAGAGGTATTTTTTTTTATTTTATCTTTATGAATTACCACATCCATTTCTCTACGTTCACATCTACACGTACGTCAGAAGCTTCGCGTGGGCTCCTTCCGCGTTCCTACATCGGGTGTGTTGTTTTGAAGGGCTCCGTCTTAATATATTTTAATAAAGATTTAAAACATCTTAATTCATGAATTCATGAATCTTTCTACTTCTATCTCTTGAATTGTAGTTGTAATAATTACAACTATAACTAGTACCACATTATTGTATAATTTTTTTTTTGGCAGAGGTAATGCTGGACTATTTGGATGCTAGCCTTTTATCCGCAGCCTCGCTATCATTTCTCCATTTTATAACATCTAAGAATATGTATAAAAAGTTTCGTGATATTTGATTGAGTAATTTCGACGTGAAAGGGTAAACCAACTTACTGTATTATGTAATATATATACTCATCTGTATTGCGGTTTAAAATACGTTTTTACCCATTTAGAGAATAATAATGAAATTTAAAAAAAGAACAAAGCTTCAGGCTTTTTAGCACGGCAATCTAGTGTCCAGACACTCCGTTCTCCGGTTTTTCTACGAACTCGAAATGGAAACGAGAGCGAGGAAATAGAAATATTCTCAATATACATAGAAATATTCGCAACATGATGACATATCCTTTCCCCAATATGTGGTGGTTTCGATAGCGGACTACTATAATGTCGCCCCCTTCCATCTGTATCCTCTAGGTCGGCAACGCATCTACATCTCTGGTGTTGTAAATGTCCATGGACGTAGGTAACCACTTACCATCAGGTGGTCCTTCTGCTCGTTTGCCATCCGTTATCCATAAAAAAAAGACATTCCGTTCTCCAGTTTTCCCGCGAACTCGACTTCATATTTATTGGCGGAACACAACGCCGCACTTTTTCTTACCAGAGCGAGGAAATGGATATATTCTCAGCAACATGATGACATATACAGTAGTTATTTAAATACCAATTAAAGGTACACCTTGTTAAAAAAATAAAAAACAAACACATTTTACGAATTCTCAGAGAACAGGTTAAGCGAATTTAATAATGGACATAAACTAGATTGTAGTGTACAATCGAAGATCTGCGCTTAATGACCACCTGAGACAACTTTCAGGTCCATTGAACTGATATTTATGAGAAAATTGTATGTTTTTCTAAATCTTAATAGTTTTATTATATGTAAAGTTCAGTTACTTAATTGGCTTCACGCTTTATCCATAGTGGGGTGGTCAGAGAGAAAGAAAAGAGAGAGAAAACATTGAAGTTCAGCTTTTTTTTTTAACTTCACGCTGTATCCCGCATGTAGCGGGGTAGGCAGAGGGAACCAGAGAACCTAGTGTTAAGACACTCCATTCTCTTTCAACAATTCCATTCCCCATTAAACTGTAAAGTTAACTTACTTTTACATAATACATACATACATAGCTTCACACTGTATCCCGCATATAGCAGGGTAGGCAGAGGGAGTTTAGTGTTAATTTGTTCCCCACTTTCCGCCGAATTAAGGCATGGCGTGCTGAGTGGCGGAACTCAACGCCGCGCTTTTGCCTTGTTACCAAACCCAGAAAATAAATAATTCCATTTCCTGGAGTGGAAATCGAACTTATAACCTGTCGCGTTTACAGCTCTGCGCCACGACAAGCGTTTACACTTATATAATAATGCAGCTTTTTGTTCTTTCCATATATATTGGGGGTAGGCAGAGAGAGCCTGGTGTCAAGACACTCCATTCTTCACTTTCAACTGGAAATTTAGACACTGTTGAGTGGTGAAACTCTACGTCTGTCTAAAGCGAAAAAATAAAAAAATATTTAGATGAGAATCGAAACTACAACCAATGGTTTTTACAGTCAGATGTTGTCCCACTGCGCTACAATGGCGGCCCTACGACGATCAGCGGATAATACTGAGAAAAGTGTATGTTTTAGTAAATATTAATTAAGCATAAAGTTCAATTACATTTATATAAAAAAGCTGTTTCACGTTTTTTTATATATATTGAAGGGAAACACAGAGAGAATCTGGTGTCAAGACACTCAGTGCTTCGCTTTCCACACGAAATTTAGACATTGTGTGTTTAATGGCAGAACTGAGGGCCGCGCTTTGTCTTACCAGAGCGAAGAAATGAAAATAATTTATATTCTCGTATAATCATTCCTCCGAGCGGGAATCTAACTCATAGCCGATCTTTTTTACATCCAAATGCTGTCTCACTGCACCAGAATGGCGCCCATACGGCGATGATCCAATAGTACTGAGGAAATTGTAAGTTTTTGTAAATGTTAATAGCTTAAGTAAATATAAACGTTTACATAAAAAAGCAGATTACGTTTTTCTCTCAAAGCAGTCAAAAAACTTGATAGCAAGACCCTCCATTCTACACTTTCCGGTGGAACTGGAAATTTTGCTTATTGTGTGACGGAAATCAACGCCGCAGTTTGTGTTACCAAAGTTAAAAAGTAATAAATATAGTGATAAATATTAATTTCCATTTCAAATTCTGAGAACCCATATTTTTCCTATGGACTATAAGTTAACATGCTTGCGTATGGTGAAACTATCATATATTATCAGCAACAAACGAATACTCAACAACATATATGTAAACAGTATAGTGATTAATTACTTTAAAAAATTCTAGCCGTAACATTTACTTCATTTTTTCAAATGTTTAGGTACGTAAAGTTACAGCCATAAATGAACTGTTACGTGTTTCTTTAAATAACATATTTCTATGTCCTGCTCATAAATTTATAAAAAAAAAAAAAATGTCAGTCGGTGAGGATCTCACCATAGTCTTAAGACAAGGTAGTCTATTTAAGTATGCACACGAAAAAAAAAAAGAAGCAAAAGGCACGGGCAAGTGCGAGCCCGTGGATGTAATCTAACTCAAAAAAAAAGAAAAAAAAGACATATTTCTATGTTAAATCAGCGTTTATATTTCGTCGAGATGCTGAGTTGTTGATTTGAGTTCGGTTACCCAAATTCTACATTAACTATACTTAAAACGAACTAACCAGGAATAGGTTTAAAGTTAATTTGTACGCGGTAGAGGTAGGCGCGAGAGGTATAACAGCGAAATCTCTCTATAATCTATTAAAAGATCTCGGCCTGTCTAGAACTATTATCGGTTCATTTCTAGCACGTTTTTCGAAGGCGGCATTAGTAGGATCTTTTCAAATTGGGTTAGGTAGAGAGAGGAGTGCGGAAAGTGGAGATGAACGTTAATGCGCATTTTAAAGGGGCCCCTTAAGCCTACACTTGGGTCGTAAGTCCCAGGCACTCTCCAAACTCCTCTCTCTGCAACGCGATGGGCACCCGCACGGTGAATCCATGGATTGCTAAGGAGTTTCTTCTTCTTCTGTAGTCAGTAGATAATGAAAGTTTTGATAAAATTGTTGAGGTCTTTTGTAGCGGAACACTCCAGGAAATGAGAATATTAAATAATACTTGGTATTTTCATTTCCTCGCCCTGGTAACAAGGCAAAGGGTGGCGTTAGGTTCCACTACTCAGCACGCAATGCCTCGATTCGGCGGAAAATAGGGAGCGGAAATGTTAAAAGAGAGAAGAAGAGGAAATGTTAACAGAGTGTCCTAACACAAATTTCCCTGGTTCCTTTTGCATGCCCTTCTCTATGCGAGATACAGCTGAAGCCAAAAAAAGAAGAAAAAGCTCACTAAAATAAATAAAAATATTATCATATTACTTTTTAGTTCATTTTGTTTGAAGTTATTTAAATTATTCGGAGTTTATGGATGCGAATATTTGCCCTTCACGTTACCTACAGCAGACGAAAAATGCATTACAAGTTTATTAAGCTATAAAAATTCCATAACACCTTATACATTGGACGTGTATGATTGAAAAATCAATACAAATTATATTGACATTTATATGTTAAACGCAACTCCCACGTGGCGCGGGAGATAATGTAGTCGTAATAAAGTGATAACTAACACATAAAAATTGTAGACTTCCCTTATTGTTATTGGAAAGGTTTAAGTAATTTTTGGTTTTGTATTGCGGACACAGAAAGATGAACTTTAACCGACTTTAAAAACGGAAAAGTTGTTGTTGTTTTAGCAACCTGTATGTCACTTTATACAAGAGTGTATGTCAAACTCATGGTAGTGGGTGTTGTATTTTTTTTTTAATATAATGCTGTATCCGCATGTAGCAGGGTACGCAGAGGGAACCTGAGAACCTAGTGTTAAGACACTCCGTTCTCTTAAGATTTCCGTTCCTCACTTTTGCCGAATTGAGGCATTGAGGCGAAATTCAGCGTCGCGCTTTGTCTTGTTACCAGAGCGAAGAAATGAAAAGAAATGTTTAATTAATTTACTGTATTTCTAGTGCAATATTACAATAGTTGCGATTTCAACAAAAAAGAAAACCGACACAAGAAAAACATTTACGAATAACTCAAAAACTACTTGTTAAAAAAACCTTGACTTGACTAAAATTAAAAGAAACCACATTAGAAGCATTAGCAATCATATAAAAAAAATCATCAAAATTTGATCACCCACTGAAAAGCTAAGGAAAATATAGTCACATATATCACGGGGAGTGTTCTGGGGAATTGTTTGACCTGATTCCTGCCGCAGGATTTTCAAACCGCACAGTACGCCACAAGCTTAAATACCATCCACACCACCTGGATGCATGGCACTCCAGTACTGTGCGGTTTCGAAGGAATTTCCTTTCACGTGCCACTGAACTGTGGAATGGCCTACCTGCGGCAGTTTTTCCAGGTCGATACGAAATGGGTACCTTGGGCGCCTACTCCCACCTCAAAGGCCGGCAACGCACCTGTAGCTCCTCTGGTGTTACACGGGGCCGTGGGCGGCGGGGATCACTTACCATCAGGTGACCCGAACGCTCGTTTGCCTTGTCCTTTCCATAAAAAAAAAAAAAGTCAAATATAACCTCCTCCTTTTTTGGAACTCGGTTAAAAATAGACATGAATCCAAAAGTGACACAGTTGTATGTAATTATCCAAGCATTTAAAGTTATGGTGAAATATTCATATTTGTAATAACATGAGTCATTTATATGATATCAATTATTCAAACGTTACATTAGCATGAGACAATTTGCATTCATTTGCTTCAAATATTTTAATTAAATATAATGTTATGTGGGTTAAGGTTATGTTTAGGTTTTAGGGTTTTACCCAACATTTTTTTCACATAACGTAATAGTTAGAGAGAATATAGCAACAAGACACTGTTTTTCTCCTTCCGCGACACATTCGTGACATTGCGTATTGAGTTGCGAAAATTAACAATCTTTTATCTTACGACAAATGTAAATAACTTCATTCCCCAAGTGGGAATCCAATCTTTAACCTCTAGCTTTTACAGTCACTGTGCCACGATGGTTTTTTTTTATGTTAAAAAAGTAAAGGGTACGAAGAGATAAATCCAGCAAATTCGTGGGTAACTTAGCACTATGCTATTATAACTTATTCTTTTTCTTAACAAACTAAGGAAATACTCATGTAGAATATATTTTGAATAGAATAATTTTGGAGAGGGACGTGAACCGGTAACCAACGCGTTCAAAGACACAAATATAATCAAGCTTATAGTACTGCTTCACCTGTAGGTTTTAAAATAGCATCCGTTTTGTAGTCCTCAGTTCAGTTTTGTTTTTAAACTTCACGCTGTACACCGCATATAGCAGGGTAAGTAGAGGGAACCAGAGAACCTAGTGTTACGACACTCTGTTCTGTTAAGAATTCCGTTCTCTCCTTTCCGCTGAATCGGGGCATTGCAAGCTGAATTTCAGAACCCATTGCCGCGTTTTGCGTTGTTACCAGAACGACGAAATCAAAATAATAAATATGAATTATTATAAATATTTAATACTACCTTTTTGCCCGCGGCTTTGCCCGCGTGGAATTCGGTTATATCGCGCGACGTGTTAAGGAGTAACCTATAGTCTTTCCCAGGGTCTAGATTATTTGTCAATTTTTTTTTCATGATAAAAAGTATCCTATGTCCTTTCCCAAGTTCATTTCTATCTTCATAGCGATAGCATCAAAATCGGTTCAGTGACTTAGGCGTGAAAGCGTAACAGACAGACAGACAGAGTTACTTTCGCATTTATATATTAGTAAGGATTTTCATTTTCTGGGGGGGGATGTAGAACCCACAATCTGTCGCGTTTGCGAATTTGACGCTTGAACCTCTGCGCCAAGACTATGAACGGTGAGGTAAGAGAGATATGAACGGTGGAGTTTTTATGATAGTTTATTGATATTTTAATGAAAGATTCTCAGTTGATTATTATCTTATTTTCAGTACGAATCACTAAAAGTTTTGAACACGCTCTTATAAATTCACCTAAATCTATCTAATAATGAATGAAAATTTTGCAACGCCATTTTCATCCACTTCCGTCCATTCTTCATCCGATTTATTTAAAAATTTGCACACGTGTCCGGATGCGATAACAATATAGTACTTTGAATCTGAACTAGGATAAGGAGCTTATTTTTTTTTAACTTATTTAAACAAAGGCCGTAGCGTAGTAAGCGCGAGTGGTTGTAGGTTCGATTCCTCCCGTCAGCCAGTGCTTCTGAAGTGGTCCCATTTAAATTTAATTTAAATCTAACGAGTTTTTGAGTTATTCGTAATAATTGTATTTTTAGTGCATTTAATATGAAGTCGGATTTCTTTTTTCTTAAAATCTTAACAATTATTAGTTAAAAACAGAGATATCACGGATGTCTTTAATATATTAGTAATTAAAACACATTCCACGATATAATGCTCAATCAATACGCTTATGCAATTCATATATATGATTGTAATTACACGTAATGAGCGACTTATTAGTTATTATTCATAATTCAAACATAACAAAAAATAAAGGCATTTTAAAATGAATATTTATAACAATTTTATTTTACGTGCCAGATTGTATCCTATTCAGGATCTTCCCGGATATAACGATGTAGGCTGAGAAAAAAACACTCCGGGAGTTCCAGCAGAAGTGAAAACTTTATCATGACAAAGTAGGAAACGCGCAAGTTATACAAACGGAACAAAAAATCAAAAGAGATTAAATCATCGAGAAGATTTATCAATTGAATTGAGACGATTACGTGAAAATCCTTTGCAAGACATCACCATAACACCTCTTGATTTTATTTCTAAGAATATCAGATTGTCTATATTTTGATTCCATTGTCAGTTTTCGTGCGCTCCCTCCGTCTTACGAATTCTCGATCAGGTCACGTGTCCTAACGCGACTTTAAGATTTTTTATCCATCACAAAAAGTAGACAACGCCGCTAAACTAAACAAGTTTTCACTTCAAAAATTAGGTCTTTCTAAGGGCTGATTTTTTTACGAATTTTTCGACATTTGTTGTCTTATAATGCCTAAAATAATGAAAATCTTTAGAAATAGTTACATATGTGTATTTCAAAATAACACATAAGTAACAATATAATGTACAAGGTATATTACACTCCAGGAAAAGGAATTATTCATTTCCTGGGTTTGGTAACAAGGCACAGCGCGGTGTTGAGTTCCGCCACTCAGCACACAATGCCTCAATTCGGCGGAAAGTGGGAAACGGGGTATCTTAACACTAGGTTCCCTCTGCCTACCCTGCTATTTGCGGGATACAGCGTGAAGCTATGTATGTATGTATGTATGTATATTACTCTAGAATTTTATGTAAGTTTGTTCTGTAGTTTTCAAGTGAAAGAGTAACAAACACTCACACATGTGAGGATTCATATATTTTTACATTTATAAGTTTAGCAGGACTGGTAGGAGAAACTTATACCTACCCAATAGTATTTAAAGTCATTACTATCGCAAACGCACACACCAACAGTGAGTCTACTTCTTATTATAATTCAAGGAAATTTACTTCACCATCGAAATTTATTAAACGCGAACATTGTCCGTCTATCAATGTCAACAAGAAGCCTTTTCGTTTTTTAAATGAATTTATCAGTTACGTTTTTTATTATAGCAAAAACTGACCGATCTTTAACACATCTGGCTTTAGTGGATTCGATTTCCGGGTGATGTATATTAATACATTCATTCTAGAACTATTGGGTACTTAATATAAGAGATCTATACCGCGACTTTGCTGGTATAGCTTTTTTTTAATTTTCTTTTAGCTTCACGCTGTATCCTGCACATAGCAGGGTAGGCAGAGGGAACCAGAGAACGTAGTGTTAAGACACTCCATTCTCTTTCAACAATTCCATTCCCCACTTTCCACGGAATGGAGGCATTGCGTGCTGAGTGGCGGAATCCAACGCCGTGCTTTGCCTTGTTACCAAACCCAAGAAATGAAAATACTAAATTTTACATTTCCTGGAGTGGGAATCGAACCCACGACCTGTCGCGTTTACAATTGCACGCTAGTGCCTCTGTGTCACGACAGGCATTGATTTAGTTAGATTGCTATTTATTGATTCTTAAAAATATAATGTTAAATAATAAAATTTTTTCCACAAAATTATTGTAAGATTTCAACAAAATAATTAAAAATTGAACAATAACAAAGAAAACAGACCTTAAAGAAAATGCACTAAGTAAAATTATTACGAATAACTCCAAAACTAGTCATCATCTGACAGATTGACTTGTTAGAGTTAGTAGTTTACAAAGTTGTGGTAAGTAAGTGGCGTGTCGTATCGTTTACAGTAACAATATATATTGGTCAAGTATGGATCAGTGGAAAAGGAATGCCTAAGTGACCTTAACACGAAACTATTATACGTGTACTTTAATTTTTCAGGCTTCTATGGAGCAGTGAGGCAGTGCGAGTTCGATTTCCACTGAAGACAATGATTATATTTGTTTAAATTGTTTTCATTTCCTTCCTTTAATAGAATAAATCATGGCGTTGAGTTACGTACGCAATGACTCCAAATTAAGCAGAAACTGGAGAACGGAGAGTCTTTACACTCTCTGTCTACTTGAAAAAGACAATGATTAAGTAGGACCCTAGAAAAAATAAAAAGAACCAAGAGACGGATCGACGAAATCACATCGTACCCCCTTACTCGGAACCCAACTCCCCGGCTTGAGTTAAGATAATACTCAGCGATGAGCTCCGCCGATCAATACGAAAAATCGCGATGAAACTTGTTGTTATGTTCTCTTGACCTAAGATTGCAAATGAAATAAATGCATAAAGACATTGTAGGTATTTTTACCCGACTGTCAGAGGAGGGTTATGTTATTCGCGCGTATTATGTGTGTTTGTAATATTCTTTATTACCTCATATCATCCAAACCCCTGGACCGAATTATATAATTAATGTGACGTTAGATATTCGTACCACAAGCGTTCTTAGATATGTGACGTCACTCTTAATTCAACATGGCGCCTTTAGGGGCAATTACGTCATGAATGAAAAAAAAATCATTGATAGGTACCGTGTGGGGTATCAAATGAAAGTACTTAATTAGTACATTTCAAATATATAGCACATAACTAGCTTTTATGACCTACTCTATTTGTATTTGCTTTCTAAACTTAAAGAATTGGTTCAGTCGGGTTTTTTGTTCTTTATAATTTAAATATAGCTAATGAAACAGCACTGCACATTAATTTTAATTAAGATTTATTTATCAATGAATATGTCAGTATATTTTTTAATATAAAATTTAAAAAATAATATACATTTAAAAAAGTATGGACATTACAAAAGATCTTTAATGATCTATATTACAGATTAAAAAGTCGTTTCCATTGCTCATATTATTTCTTGTAATAAGTTATTAAATCTATAATAAGGTGTTAAGAAAAAAAGAGATGGCATTACACTCAGTTCTGACTGTTTTTGAATAATTAAAATTTTAACAAGAAAGACAACCGTCTTCTAATAAAATGCACTAGAAATAACGTTATTACGAATAACTCAAAAACTGAGCAGTTGAGTTATCTACATCAGAACCGGTATTAATACAGCTGAGTTAACAACTTCAAAAGTCTGAACTAATTGAGGCAGTAAAAAGTAAAATTACACAAAAAATACAGTTGAATTGACAACCTCCTCCTTTTTTGAAGACGGATAAAAGAAACCACACTTTATAATATTTCCCGTTTATCCATGTGTAATTAAATATTACATTATATCATCAGATCCGGACATATGGGCGAATTTTCAAGCAAATAAGAACGGGAAGAAATAGGTCAAAATTATTGATTGTAAAAGAATATTATTTTTAAATTTCTTAATTGGTTAAAGAATTTAACTCAAAGCCGGCTTAAGAAATGCTTATATTTTAAATTATTATACTATATTTCAGAATAAATTACAATTATTACAATATAAAAAAATATGTAATAAAAGAGGTCATCGTGTCGCAGTGGGACGGTACCTGAAAGTAAACGAACCCACGCGATTGGTTATGGGTTCCATTCCCACTTGGGGGAATGTTTATATTTAAAAATTATTTTAATTTCTCCGCTCTAGTAAAATAAAAACGGCGTTGAGTTCCGCCACTCAACAAGCAAAGAGGCGAACGGTGTGTCTTAACGCTAAGTTCACTCTGACGACCCTGCTACACAGGATAATGTTGCTTTTTGAACCGACTTCAAAAAGGAGGTTATCAATTTGACATTGAATTATTCACGCTGTATGCCGCATATAGCGAGTACGCAGAGGGAACCTGGGAACCTAATGTTAAGACACTCCGTTCCCCACTTTCCGCCGAATTGAGGCATTGCGTGCTGAGTGGCGGAACTCAACGCCGCGCTTTGCCTTGTTACCGAACCTAGGAAATGAAACTACTAAACTTTAACATTTCCTGGAGTGAGAATCGAACCCACAATCTGTCGCCTTTCCTCTGCGCCACGACAGACAATAACCTTTTATTGGGTAAACCAATTTTCATGACTTTTTTTATATGATAGCTAGTGCTTGTGATGTGGGTCTACTTAAATTTAGTTACTCGTTGTGACTCGTAGTTTTTGAGTTATTTGTATTAATTTTACTTTGTGCTGCATTTTATCTGCAATCTGATTTTCTATTTTTGTTAAAATCTTAATTATTTTGCTTTTATATATATTTTTTTTTTAACTTCACGCAGTAACCCGCATATAGCAGGGTAGACAGAGTGAACCTGAGAATCTAGTATTAAGACACTCCATTCTCTTACAACAATTTTGTTCCCCACTTTCCGCCGAATTGAAGCATTGCGTGCTGAGTGGCGGAACTCAACGCCGCGTTTTGCCTAGTTACCAAACCCAGGAAATGAAACTACTAAACTTTTACACTTCATGGAGTGGGAATCGAATCCACAACCTGTCGCGTTTACAGTCGCACGCTTGTTCCTCTGCGCCACGACAGACAATAGCCTTTATTGGGTAAAGTAATTTTCATGACACTTTTTTATACGATAGCTACTGCTTCTCATATGGACCCATTTAAATGTACTTAAGATCTGACTCGTAGTTTTTGAGTTATTCGTAATAATTTTGCTTTTATATAATAAAATAATCACATATTTTATAATTTCAAAACAATTTTGCCAGTATAATAGAAGCACGCATTACGTATATTAGCGTAATTTCGCGCGTCACCTCGCTAATTGTTATTTAATTTAAATATCGGTAATCTACTTTTAAGTTATGTAGAATTGCTTTGAAAGTTACATTTTTTAATTATGAGCAAATTATTTATGTAATATCGTTAAAATATCATTTATTTTCTTTTGTTATACCGACAAACACTTGTTTTATCAATTGGGAATTTATGAAAAAAATGTATTAGGAAAAACCAGTAGTATCTAATTTGCGGTTAAAATGTTACGACAATACTAAATTTAGATGCCACCGTTGTCAGACTCTATGGTAATGGATTCGATTAAACTTCGTAAACGAAAGAGCCATAATGGGTTTCACCAAAATGCTTACCATCTAAAACGGGAACCTAGTGTTAAGACACTCCGTTCCCCACTTTCCGCCAAATTGAGGCATTGCGTGCTGAGTGGTGGAACTCAACCCCGCGCTTTGCCTTGTTACCAAACCCATTAAAACTTGCATATGTTATCTATATATAAATACGTGAAACAAACTTTGGATCCCTTTTTACGAAAATTACGCGGACGGACGCGCATGTAACTTGGCACACTTATAGTTTATATAGAGAAGAAGAGCAGAATGCTAATATTATATGAAAAGTATATTAAAAATTTTGTTAGGTGGTAGGAGGTTCGTCCTACGACTGGCTCGCGACCACTATCATGTCAAAGACGAACCGCCAAATATCTAATGATGTGTTCCGGTTCCATGACATGTAAGCCAGATTTTCCCCTTTCCCACCCATCCTTTCCCCAAAATGTGGTGGTTCTGATAGTGGACTACTACATTGTCCCACCTTCCATCAGTATCCTCTAGGTTGGCAACGCATCTACATCTCTGGTGTTGTAGATGTCTATGGGCGAAGGTAACCACTTACCATCAGGTGGTCCTTCTGCTCGTTTGCCGTCCGTTATCAATAAAAAAAAAAAAATAAAATAAAATAATAAAATAAATGTTACACACACTACCATGGTTTGACATTCATGTTTATATAATGACATATACATTACTTAAGACAACGCGTTATTAACGCGCCAACGGGGACACTAGTTAAAATAAATAAACAAAAACTTAGGTTGTATTTTTTTTAGTACACTTTTATATTGTAGGGTCGATATGTGAAAATTGGCTCAATAATAAATTTAAAGATAAGAATAATTGAACGCCTGTAGTGGCGCAGAAGCACAAGCGTGCGACTGTAAACGCGACAGGTTGTGGGTTCGATTCCAACTCCAAGAAATGAAATTTTTCATTTTCTCGGTTTGGTAACAAGGCAAAGCGCGGCGTTGGCCACCACTCAGCACGTAATGCCTCAATTCGGCGGAAAGTGGGGAACGGAGTGTCTTAACACTAGGTTCCCTCTGCCTAACCTGCTATATGCGGGATACGGCGTGAAGCTATGTATGTAGAAACGCAGAGTATTGTGTGTAATATTTATGTTTTTCAGCTACACGATTCTTCCCGTATCCAGTACCAGGGTAGTCTCGCCGCTTCCTATCGAATTCAAGATATTACATGTTAAGTGGCGGAACTCAACGCTGCCATTTACCAGAGCAGAGAACTCAAAACAATTTAAATATAATCTATTACCACTAAACCCACAAAGTTTACATTTAGACGCTGTCCACTGCGATACGATGGCCTCAGTATAACATACAGATCGACGAAATTCTATAATTAAAGTCTTTTGACATTGACACTTATTAATTAAGATTTAACAAAAAAAGAATACTGACATTAAATAAAATGCATATGCATAAAAAATAACATTACTACGAATAACTCAAAAAACTACTGGTCAGATCTTTACGAAATTTAAATGAAACCCTCCCCTTTTTATGTAAAGCAATAACTATCATACTAAATAAGAATCATTCATTCGAATCGTGGGTCTCACCCGGCTGGGCTGATCGCCCGGGTGGCATATGGCTCTTTCCCCCCCTCCCCCTTACGACTACCATCCTTCCTCGGTTCCCTAACTGGAACCGAAATTGTAGACAGAACCCCTACAGAGGCTCTATGGGCCAACCCGATGACCCGCCCATGTTCATGGACGGAGAAGATTCCCATGGCCATAGGCCTAAGAGCCTGAAGCCATCACCCCTCCTCCCCAGGGAGGAGAGTGAAGACCCCCCATGAAAAATTGGTTCACTCATTGAAAAGTTATGCGATAACACACATGAAGAGTGCCGGCAGAAGTGCAAATTTTATTATGGCAGAGTATGAAACGCACAGGTGAAAGATTTAGATGCAACAAAAATCAAAAAAGACCCCGCCAGAAGATTTGTCAATTGAATTGAAACGATTACGTGAAAATCCTTTACAAACCATCACTAAAACAATTCTTGATTTTATTTATAAGAACAATAGATTGTCTATTTTTTCATTCAATTGTCAAAGTTTACGTTCGCTCCCTCCGTTCTTACGAATATTCGATCGAAGTTTAATATTTTTTACCCATCACGAAAAGTCACAACGCCGCCCGAGAAGTTTTTTTTTAGTTTGACGCTGTATCCTGCATATAATAGGGTAGGCAGAGGGAACCTGAGAACCTAGTTAAGACAACCCGTTCCCCACTTCTAAAGAAGATTTCAATTCTAAAATACAGTCGAATAAAAGAGAACTTCGTCCTTTTTTTGGGTGAGTCAGTTTTTAACAGACTGTGACAAATCTTACAAAACCCTAAAAAGTATTTCTAATATATTATTAATTTTACTACGGCCAGTGAAACTGTCGTACGTGAAACGTTAGAAAAAAATAAATAAATTGGTACTTTCAAAACTTCGATTTATAAGTATGTTACTATATGCTGTAACGTAACTAAAGTTAACGAAATTTATTGCAATATGAAATATTTAAAATTTAAACAAACAGAAAATCGATTTTGCATTAAAAAGTAAATATATTACGAGTAACCCAAAAACTACTCGACAGATCTTAACTAAATTTAACTATCGTATAAAAAAGAACCATCAAAAAGGTCACCTAGTTAAAATCTATGCGCTAAAACAGTGAAATTGAAAACCTTCTTGTCCTCAGTATTTTATTTTTAGTTGTGTGACATCAATAGATTACTTAAAAAGCACCCCTCGTTTTTTCACTCTTTAGTAATTTTTTTCACAAATACAATTTTATTTTTTTAAGCTATTATTTATTTCGTTACAATAAAAGTATATCAAACACTTTACCAAATTTCAAAAAATCTCTTACATTCAAGGGTTTCTGGAAGATATCTTAAACAGAAATAGGTTACCCTTTGTACACATTTTCTTTATTTATATAAAGCCATCTCGCTTTTTCCACCGCAGGATAGCCAGAGAGAATCAAGTGTTGAGCTACTTGGTTCTACCTTTTCCACCCAAAATCGAAACTGCGTGCTGAAAAGCGGAACTCAACAACGCACTTACCTTACCATATTGGAGAAATAAAAATGTTCTAAAAATATTCAATCCCCTTAATAAAAATCGAATCCACAACCACTCGTATTTATAATGTCCCACTGCGCCACGAAAGCCTCATTCTTCATTATATGTATTCTGTATGACACATATTGGTAATGTGGCACATAAATAAAATAAGAAGAAATGAGGTACAAAATAATTATGTATAACCTAGACTCGGTAGAGTTAATTAAAGAGTCAACTTTTGAAATATTTAGATAAAGTTTGTACCTGCACCTGCCGCGGGAAAACGCGTGAAGCTTGAACAAATGCAAAAATCCCACAATGAATCCATCTAACTTTCGATATCTAAACGTTTTTCATCCATTCAAATAACAAAAGTCCCTAAAACACGTCAACAAATATTACAATTAAAAAATCAAATAAGTATTACTATAATATATTCATTTTTTTTTAAATTTTCAAGTTTTACTAGGCAAAGATCTGAATCAAAAAGAGGATTTTAAATGGGAGTGGAGGCCTCGCGTTTAGTATATAACGGAGGCACACTCTCGCATCATTATCAGTCTCACTGTTAAGTCGAGAGGATATACAACAAACATGTACGCTAAACTGGTGAGATTATTTATTTATTTTATATTTAAATATATATTTATATATATATAATAATATTGTTGTTTTTAAATTTATTTGATTGTGTTTTGTGGGATGTGTATGAAGTGATCTTGGCATGTTAAGTTTAAAATTAAAAAAATATATATGTGACATTTTGAAATTTCAATCTTTTTTACTAAAAATTAAATTAATAAATCATTCATATTTTTACTGAATTAATTTTCGGTTTCAATTTTTTACATTTATATAATAATTTAAATATGTTTTCCTAAAATACAAAACAATAATAAATTGTCAGTAGTTGATATGTTTTATATTAAAAAAAAATCAATAACAAATTCTCTAAAATATTTATTTTATTTTATTATATTAAAAAAATACGAGACTATTCAGTACATCCCAAATACATACTACACTTCTTTATTAATATATATTTTTTAATTTGTTATCTGTGGTCTATGATCTATAGAAATACTTTTTTCAATATGAAATTTGTATCTCTATGGTCATATATTCATATATATATACATATAGTCATAATTCATTTGTTAACCATCATACTGTTTTGTATTATAGTTATTTTATTTCTATTATATAATAAAATTAAAATTAATATTGCCCAAGTTAATAAAATACGGATATATCGCTTCAGTGAATTTGACATAAACAAAAATATTCATTACTTAACCGCTTGCTTTTTCAAATGTATTCGTTGTTGTTGTATATTGTAAACTGAAACCGTAAATTAAATTGTAAGTGATACTGAACGAATGAATGAATTATTTAAATATTGAGGCAGAATAAAAAAATCATTAGGCATTTTTTTTTTATTTAATTATATTGTCAAAAACATGTTTCTTTAATTAAAAAAACATAATTTCCGACAATTACTATAAAAGAAATAAAATATAGAAAAAACGCATAAAAACAATTTTATTTATCGTTTTTTAGTAACTATTTTCTCTAAAGAAGTTTTTTTTTGATAACTTTTGTTACAATTCTTCTTGTCAAATTATCATATGTTTTAATACATGGATTACATATTTTTTTGTCCTTTTTTTATTATACTTTTTAACTTCAATAAAATATAATTATCAAATAACACATAAAAAAAAATATTATAAATACTTTTTCTAGACTTTTTAAGAAATCAATCAGCAATTATGACACGACGGCGATAATGTTGCCAATTTATATTAACAATAAATATATTTGCCGTGACATATGATAGTTACAATTCGATACGAAATGTGTTTTACGCAAGCGCGTGTTATGCACCATTTAATTTGGCAGTGTAATGCCTAATTAAATTGCATAGAGACAGGAAGTTACCAAAAATTGTCCAAAAAAATATATACACTACCAAATAATGCAATTTCACGGTCATGCTCCAATAGTAATGTATCTATACTGACTGACTGACTCGTCAAAATTCGAACTATATTGGTAACAGAAGTTATGTAAATGTAATAATTGTTAGGGAATTATTTGAAGTTGTGACATTTCTATGGAATTTCCCAATTTTGGTTGATTAGATGAGAAACTTAAGTATAAGTGACTTCATTCTCTTCCATTTTTCTATCATATATGGAATTATTCGTAATGTTATCTAAAATCTCTAAGAACTCAACTCATTTTGTTACAAAATTAGTGTAAAAAAATATCCAAAAAGAAAACCAACTTAATTATATTCTTAAATTATTACGAATAACTCAAAGACTCGTCAAATCTTAACTAAATTTAGATAGGACCACATCAGAAGCTCTAGCTATCACATAAAAAAAGATTCATCAAAAATAGTGCACCCAGTAAAAAGTTATACAGTGACACTAAAACCACAGTCAAATTAATAATTTCCTTTTTTTTTTTTTTTTTTTATTGATAACGGACGGCAAACGAGCAGAAGGACCACCTGATGGTAAGTGGTTACCTTCGCCCATAGACATCTACAACACCAGAGATGTTGTAGATGCGTTGCCAACCTAGAGGATACTGATGGAAGGGAGGACAATGTAGTAGTCCACTATCAGAACCACCACATTTTGGGGAAAGGATGGGTGGGAAAGGGGAAAATCTGGCTTACATGCCATCGAACCGGAACACATCATTAGATATTTGGCGGTTCGTCTTTGACATGATAGTGGTCGCGAGCCAGTCGGAGGACGAACCTCCTACCACCTAACGAACCTTCTTTTTAGAAGTAAAGAATATAAAATCACTTCCAGCGAAATTTAATTTTCAGATATATTTTTATAAATAAAATTAAATAAATCCAAAAATATTTTAACATTAGGTTTCCTTCTCATTGATAAAAAAACTCAAAGCATTGACACCAGTCGTTAACGACAACCGTGTAATGCTAATTCGAGCGTAATAAATACGCTTAGTTTCATTGTAGCGCCCACATATTGCCTAACTATTTAGGTTCACAAATATTGTTTATATTATGATTGTAATCGAATAACTTGCTGACATTCCTAATATATTAAATTGATTCAAAACGACATTTTCAATTTTGTTTATTGTTATGCCTACTTTAGGTTTACAGGCAAGAAGATCTTAGAAATAATTAATAAACTTGCTATGTTATTTAAAATACTTGACTTTTCATTTTTATGCTCTGATAAGACATAATGCGGCGGTAAGTTCCGCCACATAACATATAATGTCTTACATTAGGTTCACAATACCTACCTGTATCTTTACATTACGTTCTCAATACCTACCCGGCTGCGGTAAAAATCGAGAAACTGCTAATAACAATATTTTTTTTTATTTCTGTTTAGTATCTCTGTTTATCTGTAATAATGAAAAATAAAATAATCACAAAAATATTTAAGTCTGCGACTGTAAACGCAATAGTTTGTGGGTTCGATTCCCACTAGTTCATAAGTTCATTTCATAGTTCTGGTAATAAGACAAAACGCGGCGTTGAGTTCCAAAGCCTTAATTCGGCGGAAAGTGAAGATCGAAAATCTTAAGAGAACGGAGTGTCTTAACACTATGTTATCTGGTCCCTCTGCCTACCCTGCTATGTGCGGAATACAACGTGAAGCTAAAAAAATAATTATTAACCTTTCTATATTCACAGTTCATCGTCTGCGTCGTCGCCGTGGTAGCGCTCGCCCGCGAGTACCCGGCCGGCCTCCACCCCGCAGTCTGCCCCAACTACCCCTACTGCGACACTAACGCCTTCGCTAGGTTCACCCCGGAGGGCATGCCTATCCCTGAATGGGTCTACAACCCCTCCATCTTACCTGTAGCCCCTGCTGAGTAAGTATTTTATAAAAATTATAATATTATAATTCCTGACGCCTGTCGTGGCGCAGAGGCACAAGCGTGCGACTGTAAACGCGACAGGTTGTGTGTTCGATTCCCACTCCAGGAAATGTAAAAGTTTAGTATTTTCACTTCCCGGGTTTGGTAAAAATGCAAAGCGCGGTGTTGAGTTCCGCCACTCAACACGCAATGCATCAATTCGTCGGGAAGTGGGGAACGCAATTGTTGAAAGAGAATGGAGTGTCTTAACACTAGGTTCTCAGGTTCCCTCTGCCTACCCCGCTATATGCGGGATACAGCGTAAAGTTAAAAAAAAAATATATTAATAAAATAATCATTTCTTTACAGCCCCAACGCCAATATCGCTCCTAAATACCCCGCTGACTTCAACCCGGCGAGTTGCCCCAACTACCCTTACTGTTGGTGAACAGTTTAGTCACTGCCTGCCCTCCTGATTTACATGTTAATGCCAGATTCTACGAAATGTCATCATGACTTTTTATTTTTTTTTAACTTTGAAGCAATAGCTTCAATATTTAGTAGGAAACTGCGCTTATTAACAATGTACTGCCATATTATTCTGTACCTTATAAAATTTTGTATATACACATAACTGATTTTTGCTCAGCATTTGGTTCTTTTGTAAAAAATGTGTAAAAAATGTAAATAAATATGGTATAGTAAAACTATTTGTTTTATATTTTATTTCCTTGAATAATATTATAGAAAAAAAAACAAAGCTTATTAATTTATCAAGTTTCACACTTTTAAAATAAAAATTATGTATCAATTGTTCTAAAATAAATCATATTTTATTGTAAATATAGTATTTATAAAATATTTTTATGCGACAACTCGAAACAAAAATAAAAAAAAAATAATCACAAACAATATGTAAATAATTTTTCATATCATTTAGTATAGAAGAAAACTTACTTTAGAACAAAACTATTCACATATCTGAATTAGAATTGACTACCACCAGCACTTTACTTACTTAAACATAACCACTGTACCACAACGGTGTTAAAACAAACAGGTGTACAATAAACATCGCTTTGCATTGTATCGTTAATTTTGGCATCGCAAGGACGAGTATCCGAACGGGTCTCCCGCGCTGTCAACAGTTGCTTAATTATGGCGCGAAATGAATATAAATCGATTACTTGATAAAAGTACCGACACAATACACAGATAAATATTATATTTAACAAGGTTCTTAAATTAAGAAATGCATGTGTAGTATTTATAGAATTAAATTATCTCTTTTGATTTCTTTTTTATTTCAAATTAATATTATTTAAATGATTTTGGAATGAAGATCCTTATCGCGCGTTGCGAAAAGAGGGCTAGACGGAACAAATTAAGACCAAAAGTTGTAACGACACTTTTTGATGTTTGTAAGCCGTGCGGTGTGCGCGTGTTTCTCTGTCTGTCTCTCTCTCTCTCTCATAGAAAGCAGGCCGGTTATTTTCCTTTCGTCTTTCTATTTCGCATTGAACAGTGTTAGTTGTTATAGTCAAAAATATTATTATTACATAAAAAAAAAAAACTTCTTTACAATTCCAAAGAAACTTCGTTCCATCCGGGTTTCCCTTGACACCTCTCATAATTTTTTTTAATTTTTATCTGTATTATATTTTCAAGTACTAAATTATCATGATTATAAATTGTAATCAAACTTACTCATTTCGACTTGTATTACTTACGAGATTATTACGAGATTTCGACTCATATTGTAAATATTTTCATATTTACATACACATTCATCTATATATATTAAAATAAAAAACTAAAAAAATATTTAGAAACCAAATCCCTATATAGAATTCAATGTAAACGAAGTGGCTATGGTAAATATCAAGAGGCGCGGGTTTGAATCCTTTTTAGACCTCAATCGACCTTCGAGAACATAATATCAATGATACTGGAGGAAGGTCACATAAAAAGCATAAGCACCGGAGGCCATGTATGATGAGGTTAATGACTGTGGACGAGACGAAAGAATTATGCAAGTAGCGTTTGGGAATCGAACCCACGACCTGTCGCGTTTACAGTCGCACGCTTGTGCCTCTGCGCCAAGACAGGCGTTTTTAATTTAAAATTCTATTTATTCAAAAGATAGTTTATACGAATCGTTCTTGAAATTGTTAGAAATTAAATGTATAATGTTTAATATTCTAAATTTTCTTCAAAAAATTATATATAGTATCAAACAAAATAGAATCGCTATAAATAAATATACATTTTTGCATAATATTGGTATTAAGTAAGATCTATTTCACATTTTATAGAGATAAAAAATAATTAAAAATTTCTTTTTTTGCTTTATATTATTCTATTTTTTCTTTATACATGACTATTATATTTTTTATAAATAAAAAAAAGCTAAAAAAAAAATGTTACCATTAATTAAAAAAAATAAAATATATAATACATTTTTTTTAATTGATATATTTTTAAATATAACAAATTATATACATATCCCTCAACATGCAATGCCTCAATCTGGCGGAAAGTGGGGAACGGAAATGTTGAAGGAGAACGGAGTGTCTTAACACAAGGTTTTCAGGTTCTCTCTGCCTACCCTGCTATATGCGGGATACAGCGTGAAGTTAAATAAATAATAATAAATATATACATATCCATCGAAATTATTTTTATTGTGAAAGAGATACAAAGTATTTAAAAAATAAAAATTGAATCTTTGACCGTGAGCTTAATGGGCTATTACGTTAACCACCAGCGTGGTTGTCAGTATTGACGTGTATCTGTACAAAAATTTCCCGCGTAATTTTGACAGTTGCTTAATTGTGGAGGAAACAAAAGATGGATATTCTTTATTTGGAAAGTAATTATATTTAAGAAATGTATTTAAAAACAAAATAATGATTGATATACGAAGTTATGGCGTATAATTATAGTTTTTGTGAGGTTTATACTTTTTAGGTCTTAATAAGAGATGCAAGGTGATTTTTATTTTTTTTTTATTTATCAGCAAAGGTTAATTTTAGATTGAGTTTAAATAAATGGAACAATATTACTTTTTTTTACTTAATTATTATCTTTAATTAATTAAAATGCTATTTTATTTTCTTTAATGAAGTTACTAAATATATATATTTTTTTAACTTCCTGCTGTATCCGCATAAAAGCAGGGTGAGCAAGAAAGGAACCAGAGAATCTAGTGTTAAAGACACTCATTCTCTTTCAACGTGCATTTCCGTTCCCCCACTTTCCGCCAAATTGAGGCATTGCGTGTTGAGTGACGGAACTCAGCAACTTTTGCCTTGTTACCAAATCCAAGAAATGAAAATACTAAATTTTACATTTCCTGGAGTGGGAATCGAACCACAACCGCAATAAAATTTTCAGTTGCACGTTTGGCCTCTGCGCTGACTGGTTCTAAATAAATAATATATATTATAATTTTTGAAATCGTTTAAAAATAAATAATTAACGTATGGTTGCAACCAATAGCTAGTTTTAATTAAACAAATAATGACAGGATAGATTTAGATTGACATGTACTGTGATCACATTTACCATATAAGTTAAATATTAAATAGTACATGAATATAATCTTATTAATTATGCAACAATTCTGAGCTATGTGTGACCTTTATGTATAAAACCTTTTTTGGTACCATAGTCGAAAGAACATAGAATGTTAAAAAGTGACAGAATGGACTTCAACCATCGTCAGAGGAGGGTTACGTTTTTCGCGCGTATCATGTATGTTTGTAATATTCTTTATTACCTCATATCTTCTAAACCCCTGGACCGAATTATATAATTAAGGTGAAATTAGATAGGTATTGATACTCCAAGTGTTCTTAGATATGTGACATCACTGTTAATTCAATATGGCGCCCTCTAGAGATGATTACGTCATGAATAAAAACAAACAAAGACGTTGATGGATACCGTATGGGGTAACATATGAAATGACTTATAGCTACATTTATTTGTATTTGCTTTCTAAATTTGAAGAATTGGTTCAGTGGGGTTTTTGTTATTTATAATTATGTGTGCTATTTTTCCATATCTATGTACCTATGTAAAAAATCAACCCGTTATTCCGACGTTATGTGACACACTTCCTACCATCCTATTTGTTTATAGATACCCTCATTGTAGGGTAGTTAGAAAGAACCATGAGTTAAGATACTCCCTACACCGTTTTCTACCCGAATTCAAGACATTGCGTGTCAAGTGGCGGAACTCAACGCCGCGTTCTACCTTATCGGAACAAAGAAATGAAAATAACATTCAATGATCATTCCTCCGAGTGGGATTCGAACCCACTACCAACCATATTTACTGTCCCACTGCACAACAATGGCCTGCATATGATATTTGTGTATTATGCCCTTTGCGAGATAGTCTTTTGTTCTATGACAATAGTTACGAGTATATTTAGATTTTGACCTAGAGACGTGAAAGGAATCATCTTTCCTGTGAAAAAGTATAATTACCATATAAGAGAAAATAAAATGTATATATTTATTTTTTAGAAGAGTATTTTTTTTTTTCAAGAATTCTATACTGGGTAATTCACTTGGGTAATTAATTTTTATTTGAAAAGAGCAACTGTTGAGTTTCTTGCTGGCTCTTCTCAGCAAAAATGCCTTCCGAGCCGGTGGTAGCTTCCGGTAGGACTGACAATCTGACACCTTTATTTTAACTACTGTCCCCGTTGACGTGTTAATAACGCATTGTCTTTAGCAATGTATGTGTCACTTTATATAAACATGGATGTGAAACTATGGTAGTGTGTGTAACATTTATTTTATTAATTTAATATGTTTTTCGTGGACTATTTAAAAAAATTGAAATTTTGCACTCCTTTTCTATAGAAACTATAAGTGTGCCAAATTTCATGCTCCTCCATCCGCGTAATTTTCGTAAAAAGGGATGCAAAGTTTTTGCTTCACGTATTTATATACAGATTGACAATTCAAAAGAATATTCTTTTCTTTCCGTTTTTGTTTTTTAAATTCACGCTGTATCCCGCATATAGCGGGGTAGGCAGAGGGAACCAGAGAACCTAGTGTTAAGACACTCCATTCTCTTTCAACATTTCCGTTCCCCACTTTCCGCCAAATGCAGGCATTGCGTGTTGAGTGGCGGAACTCAACGCCGCGCTTTGCGTTGTTACCAAACCCAAGAAATGAAAATACTAAATTTTACATTTCCTGGAGTGGGAATCGAACCCACAACCTGTCGCACAGTCGCACGCTTGTGCCTCTGCGCCACGACAGGTGTCGAATTAAAGAATATTCTAATTTGTTAATTGATTAAATATAAATAATACGTTTCGTACAGTTAATGTAAATTATCTTCATCTTATATCTTACTTGTCTCTTGTTACGACTTTCTGGGAAATAAATTGGATTCATTTATTCATTTAAATCGAGTTTTTGTAACGAATGCATTGGAAATTCAAAATTACAATTATTTATATGCTATTCTTAAATATCATCGTCGCCCATTGAGGTAGTGCCCGAGTGTAAGTGCCCCAGATGGTTGTAGGTTCGATGTCCGCTCCAGGCAATGTTAAATATTTGATTTATTTTTATGTATATTTCCTCGTTCTAATAAGAAACGTTGAGTTCTGGTAGTGAACATAGAAATCAGGCGGAAACCGGAGTGTCTTAGCTCTAGGTTCTCTATTTATTGCTATGTAAAAAAAAGGATAAAGCTGAAGGCTACTTAAGAGTACTGACTGACAATGTTTCGATGGAATGTTTGAGCTACATCTATAGAAGAACATAGAGGTGCGTCACTACTTACAGGTTTACCGTGTTTAGACTCTCATATATCGTGCTTGAAAATCGATAATTTTATCAAATTTCATTTCCTTGGTTTGGTAACAAGGCAAAGTGCGGCGTTGAGTTCCGCCACTCAGCACGCAATGCCTCAATTCGGCGGAAAGTGGGGAACAGAATTGTTGTACAGAACGGAGTGTCTTAACACTATGTTCTCAGGTTCCCTCTGTCTATCCTGCTATATGTGGGATACAGCGTGAAGTTAAAAAAAACTAAACTTAAATCTAAATTGTACTTTTAGGATTCGAACCTGTTACATTCAAGAAAATCGAACCTATAAAATGTTTACTTTTAAATCTGTTCGCAATCATCGTCATATATTAAAAATATTTGCATATTATCGTATACAACGTGCATACACGTACGTCAATTATGAGAAAAAATGACTACAAGCTAAAATATTGAACAAAGTAACTATGTGGATTGTATGTTTTATGTCGCTCTGTTAATATACGGATGTCATTAATTGATTCCTTGCCTTTTTATATTTAGGTTGACATATCCTGTATTTTACTGTAGGTACGTAGAAGATAACAATATTCGTAAGTGAATTATTATTGGCTAGTTGGTAGAGTTCCTTATCACGCGTTGCAAACGGGGCTAGACGGAAAACATTAAGACTAAAAGTTGTAACGACACTTTTTGCTATAGTTCCCGCGCCGTGCGGCTTACGCGTGTTTCTATCTATATTTCTATTTGTCTCTCTCTCTCTTATATAAAGCAAGACTTTCGTCTTTCTATTTCGCATTGAACAGTGTGGTGTCGCGATTATTTTTGTTAAATGTTTACAGGTTTTTTGTACATATTTATTACGTATATAACTTCGATTCGGATGTCCCTTGACAGCTTTCATTTTTTTTATGCTATCGTGGCAAAGTGGAAAAGTGTCTGACTATAAACGGTTTACGATTCAATTCCTACTTGTGGAAACAATTATATTTGAATTATGTTTATTTCTCGTCCTAATAAAGTAAAGCGCTTTGTTGGGTTCCGCTAGTCAATATACAATGTGTCGTAAAGATAAAACACGGACGGAAAGTAGAGCCAGTAGGTTTAAGGAAGCCAATCTATTTAGGTAAGCCGGTATATTTAGTGAAGTCGGTATATTTAGGTAAGTCAGGGGGCGCCCTTGCGCCTGTCGGCATCCTCTCAAGCAGCCAGTTAGTGCTTGCATTTCGCAGGGACTGAGCACCCTCTTTTTCAATCATTAATGTTCGACTAAAGGCCGTATGTATATAGAGAACGGGAAATATCAACTGTCTTGTGTTTATCTTAGTCTTTTTTGCATTAAGACGAAATCGATGGGCAATATTTTTACCAATCAAAAGTCAATACTATTTTTATATTAAATGAGAGTTCAATCACAATGAGGTAAATGTAGTTTCAAATATATGCGATAGTTGTTTCATGTCCAACATAGAAGACAAGAGAGAGAGGAGAGAGAATTCTCTTTTTTAACCAACTTCCAAGAAAGAAGGGCATTTTTATGTGCTACCACATAGCTCCGATAGAGTTTCACCACAGCGGAAAGTGGGGAACGGAAAAGAACGGAGTGTCTTAACACTAGGTTCTCAGGTTCGCTCTGCCTACCCTTCTCTATGCGGAATACAGCGTGAAGCTAATAAAAACATAACTTTTTACTGGGCAGACCATTTTTGATGATTCTTTTTTTTTATGATAGCTAATGCTTCTGATGGAACCTAGTTAAGTTTATTTAATAAGTAGTTTTTGAGTTATTCGTAATAATTTTCTTTTTAATACATTTTATTTAAAATGGTTTTTTTTTTGCTAAAATCATAATTATGAGTTTTTTTTTTATTTTATGTACATACAATTACCTATCTGTATACTAAATTTGTTAGGTTTTGGAACTATACTTATACTTCAATCAGTCAGTGGATCAAATACCGACTTTTCAATAATTTGGAATTTGGATTAATAATTTGGAATTCTAGTTTTTTTTTTGGTGGTAGGAGATTCGTCCTCCGTCTGGCTCGCGACCACTATCATGTCAAAGACGAACCGCCAAATATCTTATGATGTGTTCCGGTTTGATGGCATGTAAGCCAGGTTTTTCCCTTTCCCACCCATCCTTTCCCTAAAATGTGGTGGTTCCGATTGTGGACTACTACATTGTCCTCCCCATCCGTCTGTATCCTCTAGGTTGGCAACGCATCTACAACATCTCTGGTGTTGTAGATGTTCATGGGCGAAGGTAACCACTTACCATCAGGTGGTCCTTCTGCTCGTTTGCCATCCGTTATCCATAAAAAAAAAAAAAAAAATAGTTAATCTAAAATACTGTTTTATATGTAAAATAATTTTTTTAGCTTTGAGTTTTCAAAAGCTTGACTCGATACGCTGCTGCGTGTATAAATAATGATTCAATAAAAAAGTTGGCCGAGCATTAAAACTCTTTGCCCTTTGCAAAAATATTTATTCCTTACCAATCTTTATTGCTTCTCGTTAAATTGTTAGAACGCAATAACTAAATATATATATTATAATAATGAAAATAAGTACCTCACTTGAAACTATAAAAAAATATATATCTTAATAAACAAGTAGGTATACTAAACGAATTAAATTATAAGAGATATTGTGTCTTAAAGAGATCGGCCCAATAGAAATGGCCTAAGATACAAATAATATATTTTTCAAATCTATCAATTGACAATTGATTAATTAAATTGTTCAACATACATACATACATACATAGCTTCACGCTGTATCCCGCATATAGCAGGGTAGGCAGAGTTAACCTAGTGTTAAAACACTCCGTTTCCCACTTACCGCGGAATTGAGGCATTGCGTGCTGAGTGGTGAAACTCAACGCCGCGCTTTGCCTGGTTACCAAACCCAGGAAATGAAAATACTAAATTTTTACATTATATGCAGTGGGAATCGAACCCACAACATGTTGCGCTTACAGTCGTACGCTTGGTCTCTGCGCTACGACAGGCGTTGTTCAACTATTTTTTAATGAGCGGCGAAAGGAATATATTGACTCTAGCTTCACTATGACTACCCTGCTATGCATGGAACTGCTTAAAAAGGAAAAAATATCGACTGATAATAATAATAAAATATTATTATACTCATGTATATTTTAAATTGTTAAAAATAAATTAAACATATATAAAAAAATGTGAGATGTCTATGGACACCAGTATGGAAGGAAGTTCCTTTCGATTAATTAATGAAGGAATTTTTATAAAATTTTATTTTTTTAAGTTATAATAATAAATTTTATTTTTTATTATTTATTATATACAAAAAACAACAAAAATTATCGTCGCGACACCACACTGTTCAATGCGAAATAGAAAGACGAAACGAAAATAACTGTCTTGCTTTATATGAGAGAGAGAGAGAGACAGATAGAAATATAGATAGAAACACGCTTAAGCGGCACAGCGCGGCAACTATAGCAAAAAGTGTCGTTACAACTTTTGGTCTTAATTTTTTCCGACTAGCCCCATTTCGCAACGCGCGATAAGGAACTTCCTTCCAAAGGTACTTCCAACAACATCGGTTACGCCATTTTGCCACCCACCGTCGCCTAAATGTCTTCTGACCACACATTCGATTATTTATACGCTATAAATGTAGTGCAATGAATGTTATTACGAACAAACATACTTTAATTCAAGGTTTTTTCATTATTTAGATATTTATTTGACTTCCGCATTTTAAAATTTAATACAACCGGTTTTATTTAGTAAGAAAGAATCTTCCTATATATATATTTTTCTTCGTATATGTTAAATTATTATCAATTTCACTTCATAATTTCAACTTCGATTCAGTTGAGCATAAAGAAACATGATTTTTTTTATTTTTTTTTTATTTACATTAAAGCTTATGTCAAAGTCAAAGTCAAAATCAAATAATTTTATTCAAAATAAGAAGTTACAAGCTTCATTTTTTGAACGTCAAATAATTTACCACTGGTTCACTAAATTTAATGCCTCAGACCTGAGAAAAACCGGCGCAAGAAACTCAGCGGGA
>JAKGSA010000853.1:0-53321 GCA_033558755.1 Philaethria dido | reverse complement strand
ATATTCGACAATGGTTTACAATTCTTTATTATTGGCAATGATACCTTTGAAACAGACTGGAGCGAGCATTTCATTCCCAAGGTGTGTTATCATTTATAAAATCACTGTCAATAAGAAACTGCCTAAAATATGTATGAGACAAAGTTTAAAAAATACAATTACTACAGAATTCTTATTATTTAAAAGTAATTTTCGTAAAACCAAGAAGTAATGTTGATTTTACAAAGACTCACTTTGTTTTTTTATATTTTTTCTTAAGAATATATAGTTTTTATGTGAATCTATGAATTGTTATCACTTTCGTTTGCATCTTATATCTTTCATATAAATATTGCATGTGGTGGGCTTATTGTAACATATTTAAATGTAAATAATTACTTTATGTCCTAAAAATGTATTTTTCAGTGAATTGTACTTCCTTTGTAAACACTGTTGTATGTGAGGCACAAGCGTAAGTGGCATCGTACACGAGACAGGATATGGGTTCGATTCCCACTTCCAGAAACTGTAAAACTGTAAAAATTTAGCATTACCTCTCTCGGTTTGCTAACAAGGCAAAGCGCGAGTATGCTGAGTTCCGCCAATTACAGCACACAATGCAGCACAATGTTAATTTGGTGGAAAGCGGTACGGAATGTCTTAACCCTGCCTTACGCTGTTATATGCGGTATACAGCGTGAAGCTAGAAAATCATTTTATGATATTGTAATTATACTATGTGATAAACAAATAAATAAAAATAGACTCAATTCGGCGGAAAGTGGGAACGGAATTGAAAGAGAAGAGAATGAAGTGTCTTTAACACTTCACAGGTTCCCCTCTGCCTACCCTCTTTCATAAGAGTAAGCCATAGCGTGAAGTTAAAAAAAATAAATAAAATAGACTCTTTACATTTTATTTTTTTTTTTATGGATACAATGGATGGCAACGAGCAGAAGGACCACCTGATGGTAAGTGGTACCTTCAGCTCATGAACATTCACACCACCATAGATGCTAGATGCCACCAACCTAGAGGATAGAGACGGAAGTGGCAGGATAATATAAAGTCCGTTATCGAACCACCACATTTTTGGGAAAGAATGGGCGGGAAAGGGGGGAAACCTGGGCTTGGCTATTATCTGAATCGGAACACATCACAAGCATATTTATGGTCTGTCTTTGACATGATAGTGGTCGCGAGCCAGACGGAGGGACAAACCCTCCTACCACCAAACATAATTAGGATACCAATTAACAAAATAAATATATTTTGTTAATTATTTTATTCTAAAATGAAAGATACAGAAGGACGCCTCCCATTCACCAATTCCGGATACACCTTATTAAACCGTTTCATTTTATAACTTTTAATATTTTCCTCCATCATTTGTATATTCTGTTGTTCTTCTAGAAGTTTCTGGATTTCTGTCATAATGTCACTATCCGCTATATTGGTTTTGTCCATTAAATTGTCAAGTTTGATAACTATAGCGGCGCAATGCTCTGGCGATAGCTAAAATAAAAATAGTCAATGAATTACTATTATAATATATTAATTCATTAATTTAAATTAAAATATACAAAACCATAGCCTGCGTGGCGCAGAGGCACAAGCGTGCGACTGTAAATGCGACAGGTTGTGGGTTCGATTCCTACGCCAGGAAATGTAAGAAATGAAACAAGGCAAAGCACGGCGTTGAATTCCACTAATCAGCACGCAATACTTCAATTCGACGGAAAGTGGGAATGGAGTGTCTTAACACTAGGTTCTCAGGTTCCCTCTGTCAACCAACTATATGAAAAAAAAAATTGACGTGAATTAGTTAATAAAGCCAAAATACATACTTTTGTCAGCAGCCATTTCAGTTTTTGAGTTAAAAAGTTATCTGTATATTTTTACGCTATTTCAATACCGGAATTCTTACCGGGATTTGCTTGAATTTTTCTGGATAGGATGAATAAAAGGTTACGTTTATTCACCCTATAAATAAAGCAATTCTAACATTTAAAAAATTATTTGTCGCAAGTCGACTTATTAACCTTTTCATATTTTATACGAAAATAAGGTATATTATACAAAACAAACCGTTTTCACGATATTTTCGTATTTATCCAAATCAATAACATCCATTTCTTTAGACTTTAACCAAGCATAGTGATTTTCATCATTCCTCCTTTGAGCAAGTCGAGCCTCTTTAATTAGTAGCTCAATCTAAAAAGGAAAAAAATTGCGCCTGATAATTTTTTGAAGCAATTATTTTTAAATGCAAAATTGCTATATATTATCAATTACAATGGTGATACAGGATGGCGTTATGTTAGGGCATTAAAGACGTAATGAGTGGAATTTGGGAAGGGAAGTGTGGAAAACGATTGTTTTGACCCTTTTCTATAACCTGTTGTGCGAAGAAACGCGTAAAGTTTGTATAAAGCTTTGATTATTACGCCTGTCGTGGCGCACAGGCACAAGTGTGCGACTGTAAACGCGACAGATTGTGGGCTCGATTCCCACTCCAGGAAATGGAATTTTTCATTTCCTGGGTTTGTTAATAAGGCAAAGCGCGGCGTTGAGTTCCGCCATTCAGCACATAATGCCTCTATTCGGCGGAAAGTGGGGAACGGAGTATCTTAGCACTAGGTTCCCTCTGCCTACCCTGCTATATGCGGGATACAGCGTGAAGCTATGCATGTTTGTATGTTTTATTTTAGCTACACTCATCTTCTGCATATAACAACACGTCACGACACGACATACAAAATTAAGTGTCAAGACTCACTGTTCTCCATTTTCCAAACACAATTTTTTCAAAGACTCCGAAAATTTACTTAAAAATAGAACGAAGTGTCCCAACTCTACTATAAGCCCAACTTTCTGCGCAATTCTTCTATATTCTAAGAAAGAATTTGAAGCAACAATATAAAAGTTAATTTAAGATATTACTTACGTATTGTATTAAATCAGTTGCAGAAAATCGTTTATCAAATATTATACTTTTTCCTCCAAACACCATTTTCACGTGCGTTGCTCTTACTAAAATAATCTAAATAATAATAATAACTGGTGCCCCCGTTTGACGCGTTAATAACGCGTTGTCTTTAGCAATGTATATATCACTTTATAGAAACATGAATGTCAAACCATGGTAGTGTATGTAACATTTATTTTGTTAATTAAATATACTTTTTATGCGTTATTTTGAAAAAAATGTTAGAATTCTGCACTCCCCTCTATACAAACTATAAGTGTGCCAAGTTCCATGCTCCTCCGACCGCGTAATTTTCGTAAAAAGAGGCCCAAAATTTTTGCTTCACGTATTTATATCTAGATTATAGGTATATAGATATCTTCTTGATAACTTTCTATGAAGTGGCCCATAATTAAATATATTTATCGCTTATTTGAATATGATATAGTTATTTGTTTCTAATATAATTAATGTATATTCAATGTTTGTTGAAAATTTAGTTTCCAGGTAGCGGGTTCGAGTCTCGCTGCGTTCAAATTTTTATAAATTTTCTAAAATAATTATATATTATAAAATAATAATTCTAATAGTTGTCTGCATTTCAAAGCAATCAAAAATAGTTTGTGTGTATAAATAAAATAATGCAGTGTTAGTTTTTAATTAACCATTTATAATTTAAGAAGTTCATGCTTGCAACAAGGCAAAGCGCGGCGTTGTGTTCCGCCACTCAGCACACAATACCTCAATTTAGCGGAAAGTGGGGAACGGAGTGTCTTAACACTAGGTTCCCTTTGCCTTCCCTGCTATATGCGGGATACAGCGTGAAGCTATGCATGTATGTATGTAACTTCAAGCTTCACGCTTTATCACGCACACCAGGGTGAGCTGGACAGTCAAGACACCCCGTTCCCTATATTACACCCAAAAATGCGATTTATGTGTTAAATAGCAGAGCCGTGTTTTGTCCTATTAGAATAATTTAAGAACTGCTGACAAAATTTTCATTTTTTTTTCAGCTTCACATATGCCCAATATTAGATAGCATAGTAGAGTAGCCAGAAAGAACCTAGTGTTAAGCCGTCATAGCGCAGAGGCACAAGCGTGCGACTGTAAACGAAGGTTGTGGGTTCGATTCCCGCTCCAGGAAATGGAATTTTTCATTTCCTGGGTTTGGTAACAAGGCAAATCGCAGCGTTGAGTTTCATCACTCAGCCTCGTCGTCAATGCCTCAATTCGGCGGAAAGTGAGGAACGGAGTGTCAGTTAACTTGGGAGGTTTATAATGAAACACATAATATTTTTTTGTTTTTATTTCGTGCAATAGTTTAAAATAAAATATCACAGTGTCTTTATTAGGCAGTCTAACCATATAAATATATAAGCAATATTTTTAGACATTAGTGCAGTGTTTATTGTAACTAAGCAATGAAAATAATATATTTTATACAAAGAAGAATAAATATATGAATATCTAATTGACCGACTTCGAAAAAGGTGGAAGTTTTTAATTCCATTGTATATATTTTTTAAACATAACTTTTTACTGGGTGAACGAATTTCGACGATTCCTTCCCAATTCTTATCTGATACTTTTTTTTAACTTCACGCTGTAACCCGCATACAGCAGGGTAGGCAGAAGGAACCAGAGAACCTAGTGTTAAGACACTCCATTCTCTTTCAACAATTCCGTTCCCCACTTTCCACCGAATTGAGGCATTGCGTGTTGAGTGACGGAACTCAACGCCGCGCTTTGCCTTGTTATCTGCTTATGATGTAGTCTTATTTAAATTTAGTTAAGAAATACATAGTTTTGGAGTTATTCGTAATAATTTTTATTTTGTTTCGTCGGGTAATATCGGATAATATCGGGTTTTATCGTTCTTTATTTGTTAAAATATTAATTATTTCACATAATAATAACATATAGACTTATTTTTAAAGTAAATTCATCGATTTTCTTTCATAATGAATTTGTTATTTAATTGATTACTAAGTCAGAGATCGTAGGTTCGATTTTAACAAATAAATATATTTATTAACAATTTAAAATATCAATTGTGATGATGACGTCTGTCGTGGCACAGAGGCACAAGCGTGCGACTGTAAGCGCGACAGGTTGTGGGTTCGATTCCCACTCCAGGAAATGTAAAATTCAGTATTTTCATTTCTTGGGCTTGGTAACAAGACAAAGCGCGGTGTTGAGTTCCGCCATTCAACACGCAATGCCTCAATTCAGCGGAAAGTGGGGAACGGAATTGTTGAAAGAGAATGGAATGTCTTAACACTAGGTTCCCTGGTTCCCTCTGCCTACCCCGCTATATGCGGGATACAGCGTGAAATTAAAAAAAATTGAGATGATAATTAAAATTGTTTTTTTATTATAATGGCAGGTAGTTTATGTACTAAAATTTTAAAATTATTATATTTCAAATACAAAGTTATTTCATTTTCTCCTTCCCATAAGGCCACATAGACAATGCTGGTATGAATCGTAACAAAAAACTCGGTTTTGCTACATTCAGTATGAAATGCAAGAAATAATATCGAAAAGCACTAGTTTTAGTGATGTTCTCTTGTAGTTGTTTGAAACCGTATATCGACACTGCGGTCGCGAATATCGATATTATTAAAGATCGATTTCTTGTGTAGTGGCGATATCTGAAAAAAGTACAATAATTTTAATAGAAAAAGATAATATATACTTTCCGCCGGATTGTTGAGGCATTGCGTGCTGAGTGGCGGAACTCAACGCTGCGCTTTGCCTTGTTACCAAACCCAGGAAATAAAATTCATTTCCTGCAGCGGGAATCGAATCCACAACCTTTCACGATTACGGTTGGAGTGTCTTAACACTAAATTCCCTTTGTCTACCCTGCTATATGCGGGAAACAGCGTGAAGCTATGTATGTATGTAGGCATATTTTATTTTTTTCGTTTCGTTTTCGTGCAATAGTACTGCTTTTTATTTAAATTCGGTTTAATTAATTTTTTTATCAAATAATACTTACATAGCCACTTTTTGTGACGCACACAAAGCTAAACCCAGTAAGTTGGCAGTATAAAGAATTACACCGAACATCGGAGTCGACGACACTTGGATACTGTCTGGAGTTTCACACCAACGGAATGCCTGGAAATATTAAATATATTAATTATAGGCCCGCGAAATTCGAATTAAAATTACAAAATAAATAATAGTTCAAAAAAGAACTAAAACACACGCCTTTTTGAAAACTAGTCGACGCGTTAACAACGCGCCCAGCCACGTATATGTCACTTTATATAAACATGTATGTCAAATCATAGTGTAACATTTATTTTATTATTATTTTTCAGCATTTCTTTCAGCATTCCTTCTCTATATAAACTATAAGTGTGCCAAGTTCCATGCTCCTGTGTCCGCGTAATTTTCGTAAAAGGAGGTACAAAGTTTTTTCTTGACGTATTTATATATAGATATATATTTCTAGTAGTAGTTTAGTTTTTATTTCATTAATATCTTATTGGATTTATTATAAGAAACAATCTTTAGTTGTTTCTTTTTAATATTTTCTTGTTCATGTTATTGCCCTTGGCAATTATGCAATAACACACATAATTATAAAGAACAAAAAACCCGACTGAACCAATTCTTCAAATTTAGGAAGCAAATACAAATAAAGTAAGCTATAAAAGCTAGTTATGTGATATATATTTGTAATGCGCTAAGTCCCTTCATTTGACACTTACACGGTACCCATCAATGATTATTTTATTTTTGTTCATAACGTAATCGCCTCTAGAGGGCGCCATAGTGAATTAAGAGTGACGTCACATATCTAAGAACACTTGGAGTATCAAAATCCATCTAACGTCACCTTCATTATATAAATCGGTCCAGGGGTTTGGAAGATATGAGATATTATAATTTATTTCTTTAGAATATTACAAACACATGATACGCGCAAAAAACATAACCCTCCTCTGATAGTTGGTTAAAAATACAAATTAATCCAACTTTTAGTTCAACCATTCGACATACAATGTCTCAAATTCGGACACAATTCGAAAAGAGGAGAACGGAGTGCCTTGACACTAGGTTTCACTGTCTACCTTTAAAGCGTGAAGCTAAAATCAAATAGGACTACCAGTTTATTTTAAATCTTACCAATTTAACAGTATAATGGGGGTCCAGACCACACAACACCAGACTATAATAAGTCACTACGACTATCAAGATGGCCGCCATCGCGCTCACTGTGTGCCAGAACTGGGCGTTACTGTGGCCTGTGGCGTGTGGCCCGTACTGCCAGATGAAGGGGTCTGTCACGTATATACACAGGGCTGGGGACAGGAATAACCCTGAAACAATAGGGGACGTAGGTTCAAAAACCGTTATAAGAAAATCGAAACAAAGTGAGAGTGAAATTGCAAAAAAAACTTAACCTATACCATCATGTATGTATATATAAATATATAATAAATCCGCCATTTTTTTTTTTATTTACAAAATGTAAGCCGGTAAGAATCGTGTAATATGGACGCTTCGCCACTGGTGAGTAGATTACGGAAAAAACATTCTTTTTTATATACCATTTAAATTTAGTTAATATCAGACAAGTAGTTTTTGAGCTATTTGTAATAATTATACTTTGTAACGCATTCTATTTGAAGTCGATTATCTTTTTTTGTTAAAATTTTAATTATATTATTGTGAGAAGAAAAAAGTTGATAATTACATACCTAATAAAGCACCAAAGAAGCACTGATGAGGAAAATGGGTAGCAACAAACATTCTAGCAAACATCACCGAAGCGAGACCAAAACCAAATATTGGATAAATAATATGTTTCCACCACAAGACCGTCCATTTTCTGAAAAAAAGGAAAAAAATCGCTTAAAATAAGCGGTTGCTTAGCAACGTGTACCATATATAAATATTTTACAGCTTCAACAGACTATAAACGCGACAGGTTGTGGGTTCGATTCCCACTGCAGGAATATTCATTACCTCACTCTGGTAACAAGACAAAGCGCGCCGTTGAGTTCCGCCACTCAGCACGCAATGACTAATTTCGACGAAAAGTGAGGAACGGCAGTCTTAATAGAACGGAGTGTCTTAACTTTAGGTTCTAAGGTTCCTCTGCTTAACCTGCTATGTGCGGGATACAGTGTGAAGCTAAAAAAAATATTTCCCCGAATGGAAATCAAACCCACAACCAATCGCATTTAGTCAGATGCTGTTCCACTGAGCCACGATGGCCCCTAAAAATTTTAAATTAATAAATAAACAAAAAAAAAGAAAACCAACTTCTATATAATAAATTTCTAAGAAAAAATAAAAAAGTAAAATTATTACGAATAACTCAAAAACTCGTCAGATCTTAACTAAATTTAAATGAGACCATATCAGAAGTATTATCAAAATTGCTTAGCCCATTAAAAACTTGTTGTACACATATAAGAAAAAAAGAAAAAAAACAGTAGAAATAATAAACTACTCCTTTTTAAGATCGGTTAAAAAAAGAAACACATAAAATTACCTGTCATTAATAATATGTGAAATCCACATAATGCCCAATATTAGTACAGAAGCTGCCGCTGTAGTATGACCCGAGGGGTTACCGGGCCCTGTCATGCATGTTTGACTTGTTTGCATCAAGTATGGCTTATTTGATTTGTAAAACGTTGTCTCTTGCACCCACCAGTATGGACGGTCTTCTAAAAGCCACCTGGAGATTTAAAATAGTTAAAATTTTAATGAAAAAATGAAACAGACTTTAAATAAAATGCATAAAGAAGTGAAATTTTTGCAAATATGTAACTCAAAAATTGTTGTTGGACATGAGAAACACTAGCTATCATACAAAAAAAAAAAAAGAAGTAAGTCAAACATGATAGTGTCTCATAGAATATTACATGGATAATTACGGCCATACTATTAAATTAGTATTTAATCTATTTCTAATTCTATTTTACAAAACTTCATTGAACCATTTTAATTTGCAGGTAAAATGGTTAAAATTTTAAATATGCCTATGCCAGAGGTGAATAAGTCGACTTCCATATACATTTTTATAGGGTGAATGAATGATTTAATCAAAAATTTCTAAGTATCTCAGACAGAATAGAAACAGAATTCACAGATAAAAGTTAAACTTAAAAATATCTGTATGCTTTTTACTTTTATGCATTGCTACATCAACAACTAAAATACATACCAATTTTCATAATAATTGGTTTTTGAGTACATGACGTACAGACAAACATTCATTTTTATATATATAGATCCATGCCTCATATAGATTATTAACTTACCATTTAATAATAGAATTCATCCACCCACCGAAAGCCATAACAAAAAGCAATTGTGTAGCGAATACTGAGTCCACAATAGATATAAGGGGGAATAATATTTCAATAATATTATGTGGATCTGAAATTTTATTAACTAGTTCAAAATATCCTGCATAATCTCTGAACCTGAAAACATACAAAATATTATAAAAACCAAATTTAGAATGTTGATACTTATATTCAAAAAATTAATTTGTCTAAATATTATATTGTATATCAGAATTATGATCCTTTTTTGTTATGATTTAGGTTCAGCCATAGTTATTGGAATGCCGTATGTTTTTTACTAGAAATTTTATGACTACTAAGAGAAAAACAGATTTAATACTGTAATTTTTGAATAATATTTATAAGTTTCAGATATATGTGCTTATCACAAGTAAATAAATATTTTATTTCCTACATAACATAGGCTCATATAAAGTAAAATAAATTTTCTAAGGTGTGAAGAGATATAAAATATGTTTTTGAACTGGTCTTATTTATAAATTCAAAGATTTACATATCATATTTTTTTCATAGCGATGTATTTTTATAGTAATCCGGTATAATATATTGTAAAGCAAATATTTTTATAATATAATTAAGTCTCAACATAGCATAAAAAAAGAAGGGAAGAAAATCATAAACTAAATACATTTTTCAGAATTTCGGTTTATGTCTACAAATCAATATTTACCAGTATTGCACGTGCTCGATGCAGTAAATTCCTAATGCGTATATTTGCTCCATTATTTTGTAGTATAGTCTAATTATTTCATTTTAAATGACACTGCAGTAATATTTAATTTTAAATGAGGAAATAATTTGCGGTAATTCAAATCATAACAAGATAATGCCCATCTTAAACAGGAAGTGGTGAACTGTCAAAATTATAAGTTCAGAATTGCAACTTATGCAATTTAAAAATTAAAAAAAAAAATTATTACAATATTAAATAAAAAAAAATTATAATAAATATTATTAAAAATAAATACTATTAATTAATTATAATACAAGACGAGATTAATTTCTTGATTTCATTTCTTGAAAGTTTAATTATTTTGCCTACTCATCACTAGAAGGCGCTCGTCGTCTTATTTTTTAACTCGACAAGAGATGGAGACTGTGCTTACCGATTCAGGTTCAAATCAGAAACACGGCTTAGTCGTATTTAAAACTATTTAAGCATTACGAGTTATGAAATTGTAAAATATATAACTATTAAATTTGTTATTATACCGACATCTACAAAAAATATATTTTGTTATATATTGATTATACGGTACAAAAGACATATGTAGCTTATTAACACGTTTTTTTTACCTTTGTCTCTATTTCTCTTTCTCAATATAAAAAATGTTGCACTGATACTTTGATTTTTGACCCTTGTAGTCAAGGGTTTATATAGACATAGACCGACAATAGATATAGACCGTTTGGTATGCTTAAAATTTGTACCCGTGGGCCAAATCATTAGAAAAAACATATTAAATTAATAAAATGTACACACATTATCATGTGTTTCACGTACAGTTTTTGTAATAAAGTGATCCATACCTTACTAAGTGAATGCATATTTTACGCGTCAAATACTAATATTTTTTTAAACAACGCAAATTTGAAATACAGTCAATTAATAAAACAAATATTTATTTTATCTCTTGTATCTCTATGTCTAATAAGTCTTCTAATTTTAAGATAATTAACTTGTAAAAAAACTGTTTTTAAATAAAATGCACTAAAAAATGTTTTTTTTTTAAGGAATAAATCAAAAATGACTCGTCATTAATTAACTAAATTAAAATAGGATCAATTTTCTTATGAAAAAAGAATCAGCCAGTAAACAATTATAACACCTAAAAAAATACTGTCAAATTGAGAAACTCTTTTTTTGAGATCGGTTAAAAAAACCAAGGAAAATGAAACAATAAATATATATAACTTCATATCTTTTTTATATTTAATATTCATGTACATTGAGCTTATGTTAACATTCAAAATGATGAAAGTTTAAAATCTATGAACACTTACCAATTAATTTACATTTTTTTTACAAAATAATAGCTAAGGTTAAAAAATATGCTTCATACTTATTTAATTTATTTACATATTATGTGACGAAAATTGTTTATTTAAAAAAAAAACATGGAATAATCTTAATAAAATAAATAATCTGCTAATTTTCTGTATTTTTTATTATTGATTAATATTTTTTATTTTTAATCTGTGCCTGCAACGGATTCAGCAACAATTAAGAAAATGTAAATATTCTTCTTACTAAACTAATTCCTAACATAAAAACTGAAAAATATTTGTACATAATGGAATGGATAGAAATTTACAAAATGTCTTTTATACATTTAAAAAAAATCCTAACGTATGTTATATAATATATTCTTACTTTATTAATACTAAGCTTCAAAATGTTCGCCTCTCATATGTTACTGGAAGAGATGCCTTACATTTTTTATTTATTTATTTTTTTCATATCAATCTATTAATTTATCGAAAGATACATTACAAAGTATCTAATTATTAAATCTAGATTTAAATAAATACGTAATAATCCTAAAAACTTATTTACATATAGACATAACACAACTCAAAATGACATGACAGTTGACATTTCATGTCATAATCAACTATATACAAAATGGCGTGGAAATTATTAAAAAAACGATTTTTAATTCATTATTTTTGTCAACACTAATTAAAACCGACATCTTGTTTATAATTGTTCAATCTTAAAACGTATTTAAAACTACAGTCTTATTTATCAACGTTTAAATTGAAATTTTGGTACGCGGGCCGCAGGTTGGATTCTGCGTTGACAGGGGAAGGTGGGGTGGGAGGGATGTAGGGATATCGGGGGTAAGGAGGGTAAGGGTATGGGTAGCCGGAGGGTAATAATTGAGGGTTATGGAAGGGAGGAAGGAGGGCCGGGGATGGGTACCCGTAGGGAAGTCCCACCGATGATGCAGCGGCTTGTAAAATAGACGCGGCGAACGCTGGGTCGCTGTAAACGGCGGCGTACGGCCAAGCCACTGCTATACGTTGCCTTTTGTCTTTCATTCTGCGATTTTGGAACCATACCTGTGGGCAAAACAAAAATAAATTATTAATTAACTAACAAATAAATAGAATTAGAATAATTAAAGTGAAAACAAACATTCTGTAGCTTTTATACGTGTGATATACCATAGTAATTTTATCGTCCGCCATACATGTCGTATGTTATATCGAAATAAAATAATAAAACAAGTCCTACCGCTATAAAGAATTCGAAAACACTATTAAAACTGGAATTAGCCTAATAAACGGGTATCAATAAATACCTAATGCGTTATCACTCAGATTTATTTCGACGATCATCCCTACATTTACAGCTGAGCTGTACTTCACACACTATCGCTAATTAATTACGTATGCACATATATTATGGCGGAAAATTTATATAATTTAGCGAATTATAATATATTTTAGGTTAAAATTAGCATTTGGCAGATAATGTAACTGTACCGAAATATGAAAATTCTTTTAATGATTGCGTTCTAATAACGTTCTCTAATGTCTAACATAATGTCAGTAAAATTTGTTCGACGGAAAGCTGATACTTTCAGAAGACAGGACAGCTTAAATATATGACGGAGGAGCATGAAACTTGGCTCCCTTATAGTTTATATAGAGAAGCGCAGAATGGTTCGTTTTCGGTTTGCCGAAACTCGACTTTACGTCGGTATACTCGTATCTATATATCCCGTCCTAAAGCCTTCAGGAAAAAGGATATATAGAGGATTATAATATATAAAATAATGCATAAAAAGTATATTAAAATAATAAAATAAATGTTACACGCCCTACCATAGTTTTACATTCATGTTTATACAAAGTGGCATATACATTACTAAAGACAACGGTTTGTTAACGCGTCAACGGGGACACTAGTATGAAATGACTTACAATTTCTTTCTTAAATTATTTATACCTAAGCAAAGTTTATAATGTATATATATTTCAAAGTTAGTGTGTCGTTTTATTTTTTTTTTTTACTATAAGTAACCAACACGCTTGGACTTAAGCCCTTATTTCATGTTGCTCGTGCTCTTTTTTTATAAAAAATGTTGATAATTTAACAACACTTGAGATAATTATTTTTAAAACATTTGTGATTATCATTTAGTTAGAAAAATGAAAAACTTAATCTTTCTTCCTTTCTGACCCGCAAATTATAATAAGTGTTAATATTATAGAATATTAATAATATTTAAAAACTAAACCAAGACGTAAAATCACCGCTTTTAAAAAAAATTATCAATATAGTTGAAATGTCATAATAAGTTTTTGACATTTCTTCTCACTTATACAGTGAACTAAAGTTAGGTATTATTATTTGACCATATATTAACGGTATATTAAGAAAAAATCGACAGTAAGCAAAAACATCAGAAAGCAATACTAAAATCATTAAGGCGGTTATGGCCGTTTACAACAAAGTGCGTAAGTAAATACCCTTAGAACCTCTAAAACACCTTTTGTGCGAATACAGAATGACGTGTTAATTGACGGGAATTTTGCAGTTAAATTGCACGCAAAATGGCGGCCTTCTGTTATATCAGACGAGATTATTACTTTCTACTTGCCTAAGGTTGTAATATATACAGCCAAACATTATTATACATATTTTTATAATTAATTAATAATTAAAACTAAATGATACGCTTTTTTTTTAATTTTAGAAACTAACTTTTTAAATTTATGCTTTTTTAACATGTTTACCTCAAAACGCTATAAAAGTTCATCACAATAAGCAAACACACGAAATATCTAAGTTTATAACGCATCAAGTGGTAGCCGCGGTTTAATTAAATAGTTTTTAATTGGTATCATCGCACCATAAAACAGATGCCCGACCATAGTACAAGTGATATTTGTAAGTTTTTAAGATTGTATTAACGACAAATACTTATATGGAGTTACAAAAATATTTTTTTAATAATTATATCTTATTATGTTTTCTTTATTCAATGGTAGGTAAGTTTATGTCTCATATAATAATAATCTTAATCGATTTAATATAAAATTGTAAATTAATTACAATACAATAAATAACATGCTGTTACTTAAAAATAAAAATATAATAGAAATTATCTAAGCTTATATGCTTCACGTTAGAAAACAAATATACCATAATATTAACACACATAACTCAACCAAATCGTAAAATAATAAAACAAAAAGAACAAACCAAAATTAAGTTGTCTCGATATAAAGCGCAGTCAATTCTATACGTCTATAGTTTACTAATGATAAGCCATTTTTTATTATTTTTTTCTAATCTCTAAAGCGTTCTTTTCGGCATTAATGTTCATTAGCGTCGTACAGCTACTGAATAACTCGGTCGGTTCCTTTTATTAATGCACATCAACAAATTAGCGTGAATGTAAAATTCGAATGAGCCATAAACACGTTTCTTACCGGTTTTCTTTTTTTAGTGGATGTGATAATTGACATTATGACTGGACAGCCAGTGTTTACGGAGAATTTAAATTTAAATTGGCGTACGGTATTTGAATGTGGAATTAATTATGTTTATTGGACAGAGTAAAACCTATTTGAGAATCGTAACGCTAATGAAATTATTTTTTGAAATGGCTGTATTAATTTTTTTTATTTGACATCGCTAATAATTTATAGAGAAATGTTGTGTTCTTTCTAGGTTTTAAAAAAATATTTAAAATAATTGAATCGGTGAGTGCAGAAACAAGGTAAGTCACAAAAGATGCAAAAATTCGTAATCGATTTAAACTAGCTTAGAAAGGCAAGTTATACACTTTTTTCTCCCTCCTGCAAAATTTTGAAAATCCGGACTTACGATGTTTCTGCACTCACCGATTCATTATTATTAGGAAAATTAAACTTATAAGTATAAAATGCTTTAAATTTACATTTTTAAAAAAACTATTTCAATTTATCACTGAAATTATCTACGCCTATATATTTTTTTATGTTACCGCCATTTTTATTATTGTTATTATATAACATATATAAACATCATATAACAAATCTTATGATAGTCATATCACATATGTTATTCATATAGAACACATGAAATATTACTTAAGACATAAACGTCAGTAAGTAAGTTCAAATTGTTTCACATGTTAATATCGTGTTTCTACGTATTAGCGAAACAGCATAAATTGTACGTGATGGAAATTATTGGGGCTCTAATTAAATCATCATACCGTAGTCGTAAAACACTAAACAATGTCTGTAAATAGGACAAAGGCTATTTAATAATTATAACTTTAGTTGAGAGGTTTTGGAGTCGATAAAAAAAACATCCTTCTTATCGTTGAGTCGATTCATATCGGAGTCGATAAAAAAATCATCCATTCTGCCATCCATTGTGCTTGGGCAGAACTTTTGTAGTTACTAGCCTGTAGTGTATGTTCTTAGATAATCGTAAATGTTAACTAGAAACGCGAAGTAGGTAAGGTACTTAGATTGTAATTTTTTTTATCGACTCCAAAACCTCTCAACTAAAGTTATTATTATTAAATATATTAATTAAAGTGCTTCTTCTTCCACTCAATTAAACTGTATTTTTTTGTGTGTTTTTGACGATTCTTGTTTTATATAATAGTTAGTATTTCTAATGTAGCCCTATTTATATTTAGTTAAAATCTGACAAGTAGTTTTTGAGTTATTCGAATAAACGTTACTTTTAAGCGCATATTGTTTAAATCGGTTTTCATTTTTTTGTAAAAAAATTTAATTATTAAAAAAATAGATATAAATAATAATTAATAATTTATTTTCGAATTCTAAATCGCTATGATTTGACTCTTCCTGTCATAGTTATAATAAGAGTACAGATAATAATAAACCAAGCTAAGGTAGGCAATATCTAGTGGAAAGAACGTAGGTATTAGGTACATTTACATATTATTAAGCATGTAATTCTACTACATTATGTCGTTTTATATTTAATACCTATTTAAAGTACCTATATATATTCATATTTAAATTAGTTTCATCTCTACCGTTTGGCGCTCCGTTATCTCTGACTACCCCGCTAGGGATAAAGCGTGAAGCTAGGTAGGTAGGTATCTCCAGTCTCTATATATATATTTTTTAATTTTATTTATAAGCACTTTTATGCCACCACAGATAAAATACACTAAGAACACAGATAAGATCGTCAAATGACAAGCATAGGCTATAACCACATACAAAGAGCCTTATACTAATTTGACATCTTATGAAAGTGCCTTGAAGCTTGATATTAATAAATAATATGTCATGTTACGAAAACACGTCATTTTGTGAATGATTCAGGTCACGATGTGGGTGGGTTGTGAAACAGTTACTAAATGTGTGTATGTAATGTATGTATGAATGTGTGGGCTTTTCAGCTAAATATTATGAAAAGTTGTGCCAAACAATTATTAAGACCTTCGATTTTTCTTAAAGAAATCTTTCGTAACAGTAATTTTCATTGAATTCAGAATTTGTACAGATAACAAAACATTGATTAGGTACAGTTATAGTAAGTCAAGGAAAATATTTATTAGTTCAATGTACTTATTAGTTATCTAACCAACTGTAAAAAAAAAAAAAAGGTACTATTAAAGCAAAATTAACTAACTAACTACGAACCTATTCAGCTTAGTTTTGAGAACGAAAGGCTAACGAACGTAAGACTTTTGTCTTATTTTAAATTTCTATGTACATACTTATATTTGTTTTAATCAATAAAAAAATACATACGTAACATAAATAATATCTACATATTGATACGTAAAGCAAAAAGCTTATACTTCTTTTGACGAAAACTGGGCGGACATACGAAGAAGGAGTGCGTAAAGCCGATATTATTTTTAATAATGTGAAAGAAATAGATTAAATTAATAAAATTAATATTACACACAATATTATTTTATAAAATGACATACACGTTGCTAAGGTAACGCGTTGTTTACGCGTTACCTTAGGACACTTGTAAAATTAAATAAGTAATCTCAACGAATTTTACCTTAATAGTAGATTCTGGTAGCTGCAACTGTGCCGCAAGCTCGCACCTTCTTGGTCGCGATACATAATTTTCCTTCATGAATTCTTTTTCAAGACGCGCAAGTTGTTCTCGTGTGAACGCTGTACGGTATCGCCTATGAATAAATGATACAATTAGTAAAAAGTTATGGAGATCTATTTTTATTATGCTAAATTACCGTCAATATTATAATCTTTTATCAGCTTTACCTATGTTCATCGGTATATCTCATATATCACGCAATTTTCAAGCAATTTGGCCAAATTCTTGCAGTCCAAAGTGCTTCAAAATTTGCATATGTACTCAGATCCGGTGACAGTATAATATTGTCATAATACTTATTAACCTGCCGTCGTTATCAGAAGGCAGACATAAAGAGAAAATACTTTAAAACGTGTTCTTTTCGGTTTCTTTTTTCATAATTAAACAATTACGATTTTCCGCAAAGAAAAAACTGACAAACACTGCCGTACGATGTAATAGTTAGTTTTAAGTTCAAATGTTATATTAATTTCTAAGTAAATTCAGTAATAAAATAAAAAAAACAAAATTAAATCACTTCTTACCTAATGTTGGGATCTGGCGCTGAGTTAGATGTGTTGATTGGTTCCGATTGGGGACTTAAAGATTCTGTGGACAAAATTATACATTAGTGTTTCATATATAAGACAACCTAACCTAAATATTAGTACAAATAGGTAAGCGTGAAATATTTTTATAACATTTTATACATGTTTATTCATATAAATAGTTGAAATTGTAACCGAAAAGAAAAACGACTTCAAATAAAATGCATTACAAACAAGACAAAATTATTACGAATAACTGAAGCTAAATTTAATTGGGAAGAAGTTTAAAAAGAAGACAGAAGCACTAGCTATCATATAAAAAAGATTCATCAAAATTGATTCACCCACTAAAACGTATGCGGTAACACACAAAAAAAATGTCAAACAGCTCCTCCTTTTTCGACGTCGGTTAAAAAATAAGTAACGAGCAAAAATTAACAAGTGCATCGGTATTGAAGCGACTGAGCTCAAAGCATTGGTTCAATAATGACTTATCTTTTCAAAGGAGCTCTAAAGGGTTATAAGTAGTACTTGGAGCGGCAAGCTTTAATGTTATCTTAATTACTGTTTTGTCTAGACATCAGCTACTTGTTTAAACGCTTTTTATATGTAGACAGATATAAATACATACATATCGGTCTCATTAATTGTAATTAAATTATTTTTAAATTGTTAAAATACAGATAGCCTTAGAAATAATTGAAGTATTCGATGAATATAATTTTTTTTCATCAAAAATAATCTATAAATCTTAATTGATTTATTACATACCTTCATATTAAAACAAATTGTCAATTAATTATTTAATGACGTTGACACATTATGACAGAAAAACTGATAATATAAAAAAAAAATTTATTACATGACATGTCAAAAAAAATTATGAAGTTGTTTTGACCGGAAACAATCGAACGTCTTAATCACGCCGCCATTATGGCCATAGACATAGACAAAACTTGAAAGCTTCCACCAATGTCAATACAGTGTTTTTAGTACCACTTCTAACTAATCAGAGATGTAAAGTCGGCATTTTTTCAAAATCAAACCTTCGGTGCCTTTGTAATATACTTATATGCGGTTCATGGGAAAATATTTAATTAGAAAATAGCTTATTTGTATTGGTTTTGTTAATGTACGTTTTGAAACTCAGGGCGCGCAATTAACACCTACGGCTACTGGTTCCTGGCTGGGGATTTTATGATAAGTCAATTTTGAGTAATTAGCTGTAGTGTATTGTATAGTTCTTGCAGTTTTTACACTAACAATAATAAGTTCGATTTACATTATTTAAATACTTTAATAAAAATATTTCAAGTATATTTTTTACATTTGTCCTCAAATAGACGCAAGAAGAATCTCTATTCCTATACTTTAGTAATAGTAGTTTATCAATAATATTGATTTTGGTCAAATAAGTAGTGACATAAATTGATTGGATTGACCCACATAAATATATGAACTGAAAACTAATTTAAGGCCTTTGAGTGAGTCTCATTAAACAAGACTCCTAGAATTTTCCTTATTATCAATTTTAATATTTCCCATACTTCTAAGAAAATCTTACATAATCATATCTTTGTAACTATATAAATTGAACAAACACACTATTTACATGATTATATAAAACATGCTAGCCGTCATATAGTCAATTAGCATCTCGTGAATTTCGCAGGCAAATGACTATCATTATAGTACATTTATTACAAGTGTTTGAAGCTATTGATGTCTTTAAGCGCTCACATGTGTGAGAATAAGTATTAAAAAATATATGGTTACTATATATTTATGTAATAATTGTCTCTGACTACCACGCTAGGGATAAAGCGCGAAGCTAAGTTAAATTATATACGAGTATATGTTTAAATCTTTTTGATAAGTGTGATTGTCAAAATTGCAGCAATTAATTGTGAAATAACTCTTAATATTTATTATTTTTTACTTTTTTTTTTCAAGTTCTACTTTAGTCCATCAACAAATTTTATTTAATGAGGCATCCACTTGACTGGTTCCCATGCTGGGTGGCGACAGAACACTTAAAGAATTTGCAAATAGTCTAGCCTAACTTCCTTTAAAATTTGTTTTTTTTATAACCTCTTTACTGTAAACCTATTCCCAGCTGCTTTGGCGTGTGTCTTAAAAAAAATATGTCATAGACAAATTTGAATGCTTCCTTAATTAACTTCCGTTTCGTTTTTAAATGTATTTATAACTGGCGACATGTTTTATAGGGACGTCTTGAAGTGCATCGGATAAGTATTAAGTGGCTCTTTTATTTTGAACATGCTTTTAGCTTAAGTTATTCCTTCTTTTTTTATATTTATTAAAATTTGAGATTTGTTTATTACTGGCGTTGACACTTTATGACAAAAAACTGATAATATATCGGCGTATTGCAATTAATCGAATAAACCATAGATAAATCGAATTTAACTACTTATAAAAAAATCAAAATGACTACTAAATACTACACTAGTAACAGTGTTTATGTAAATTTCGAAACGCCGTCGGTCCGTCATTGTTTCAAAACATGCTAATTGAACAAACCAATATTGGAGTTGTAAAGTTGAAAGATGTAAGAGCGACAACATATGCGGCGCTCTTAAACATAACTGACAAACGCATCTGACATCCATGTTTTTAATAATTTTTTTTTTTAATTTACCTACTAGGTTAATACACAGCCAGATTCACGTATGCGTAAATTTTAATATTTCTTTTATTAACTTAAATCTGGTCAGCTAAAATTCTTTTTGCACCTTAATATTTTTTAATCTACATAAGTCATAGTATAAATATAAAGTTTTCGCTCGAATTTACAAATAGAAGAATGATTATCCATAATTCTGTTTTTTTTCTCACTATAGTAGGTCTAAATCTTATTGCTTATTTAAAACGTCAATGTAATACACCCCAAAACATTTTTACTTCAAAAAGTAACACATAATTGAGAACAAAATCACGATTTGTATCCATTATCACTTATAATGGAAACATCGATACTAATATGCTTTGAAGTTTTTTGTGAGTAGTTTGAGAAATGTGATTCAATACAGTAATAGTGAATAATTACTTTCAGATATTACAAACAATAAACAAAATAAATTATATATATCTAAACTAAACGTTAATATAATATATTTTTTATGTAATTCTACAGATTACAACAATTTCACGCACGATTTAATCGATTAATCGGTTAAACCGATTACCTTTTCACTAAATGGTTAATTAATAGTTGCCTGACAATTTGGGGACCAAATAGCCCTTGTAATAGCCGTAAAGCGATCCATACATTAACAATAGGAATTATCGAGAATTGCCTTTGCCACCCCACGCCACGCGTCGGTTATTATTCTGTAGTCGCCATGTTTATTGTACTACGTACTACATTTGTGATTTGAAATTAGAACGCTTTTTGATATTGTTTATAGATAATATTTTGTTATAACACTATTAGATTCAGTATCTTACGATTTTTGTTTATCTATTTCATAGAATCAATAAATAGATACCTTATTTATATTTGAAAAAATATTATAAGTACGGACGTAGGTACATAGTATGAGTAGGTGAAAATATAAATCACAAAACGTAATTGGAGTAATTACATTTAGTGAAAAGCTATGCATATATCAAATGCTAACTCTATCTAGTCACTAAGTAAAAATTAAAATGTTAACTAGATACTAATTCAATTGTAAAAATCAAAAGTTCTCCCAAAAGAATTAAACCGAATTAGGAAAGATGAAAGCAAAACATTTGCTGAACAATTATCCAATGTAGAGCCAATTACACGGTGTCATCCCTCGGCACGCTCCCCTAAACCAATTTTGATAATAAAATCCGAATCTAGTAGTCGGCAACAATGAAATGAAGATAAATATCTCCGTAGGGGATTCGCCATAAAAACAAATTCAGTTAAGGCCAATTGACTTATGTCCAAGTCGACGTGTAATTAAAACTGTCAAATTGTGGCGGGAATCCACCCACGCTGACAGTTTTCTTTTTCTAAAGGTCATAGACAATGTATGGGCCATTGGTCATTTGACAGATCGACAGATGCGGTTTTACAACAATTATATAGCCGGTAATTAATTTAATTAAACGCTCTAAATTCATCGCATTTAGCTGTAATTGTACTAAAATTTAACTGCTTTCAGCAATTTTTATCTATCAAATTGTAATCTTTATTCATTTCGATTTCTGTGGATTATCTTTACCTACTCAACTTTTATATATCAAAGGAAAGCAAATTAAGATAATATCTTAGTTAAGATATGAGCCCATTTTCATATTTAATAGTCGTAGTGTCGTAAAATAATAAGTTGTATTTGGATATATTTTAGCAATAAAAATATTAAAGTCTTTATTGTGAATCTGGAAAAAAATCAAAGAGACTAAAACTGCGCTAGCCTATACAGTTACCACTATAACGGTAAATATAACCTCTATAAATGTTATGACTGATACACAAAAGATGGTGCGGGACTCAAAAATACTGGCGGTATCGTTCAAAGCCATTGTAAAAATCTCATAATTGCTTTATAACACGACTAACATTTGATTTTCGTTGATTTTTATTTATAATATTCTTATTCTAAAGGGATAAGGTTGAATATTTGAATATGGCTAGTAAAACCTTACCTGCATGGACGTTAAGTTTGTTTGTACATTTTATGGTACAGTTTGTGCGGGCGCTTTTGAAAATGATACACCCGCAATTAGCAAAAACAGTTACGTGTTAATGGTATCGTAAAAAATGGAATATTTTAATGATTCTATTATCATTTAAAATATAAGTTTTTAATAACTTAGTAGGTATGTTTAAAATATATAGAGTATATAATTTAAAATTCATGTAATATTATTCTTTGTTATTTTATCGTGAAAATAAATAAAATACAAACCGTTTTATTTTTAATATTTTGTATGGTTCAAAGAGGAGGTACCGATGTAAGTGACTAATTATACCTACCTACTTATTTGTACATTGCTTTGGAACGATTTGCATTTACTAAAAGGTATGTCCTATTAATGTTTGTATATGTATAAAGTTACTTAAAACAATACCTGAACTTTTCGGCGACGACGGCGGCGTGTTACGCATAATATTTCTGCACATATGAGTGCTAGGTATCAAATCGGACGACAGTTCTTTTAATTTATCCATTGAATAATTCCTTAACTCCATTGCAATTAAAAAAATTAAAAAAAAAAGCACTGGCAGCTAACAGTTGCGCACTGAAAAAGTGAACTGTCACTTTGTTTTTGTGAGAAACGCCTCGTAAATACACACGCACACACCTCTATAGTATAGTGGTTTTTATTTAAAGTGAGATAAGGACGGTAGTTGCACACGTCAACACGCGGTTTAGTCTACTAAAAATCCATAATGCGCTAGCCAATAACGAAGCTCGTTTCTCTCCCTCCGGCGAGGGCGGGGCCGCGATTATATACCCATCCTTTTCACTCACGAGCTTTCATGAGCTTTACGTAAACAGTTAAAGCTCGGAGTATACACGGCTTTAGAATTTTTATGATTCTTTTTGGTATAATTTCTTTGTTCTATTATTTTAGGCAATTTTATTGATAGACATAAGTAGATCGAATCTCTTTAGTATTCATGTTATTAATTGTTGTATTAAATGAGTATTTACAAAAACACAAAAATAAATAATGATTTTACTTTTTTTTTTTCTTCTTGCTAATATTTCTTATTATAATCTTTTTTTAGTTAGCCTCTTATTAAAATTTGTTGAAATCAATGAAAATTCGTATTAAAGTCAAAATTTGCGTCTCTACAAGCAGCTTCGTGTGTACCAACCCTAATAATTTAATTCGCTTCATCTCGTTTAATCTCAGCATCATGGCACGTTATTACTCGGCGGGAGTTATTAATACGTTATAACACCTTTGATAAATCGCTTTATATACTGTTATGCTTTGAACCTTCATATGTAGGTACTTATAATAAGTTTGGTATAATAATCAAAAAGATAAATTGTCACAAATAATATTTGTTTCATGTACAATATACAGAAAATAATTAACTTTGCAGATAAAATGCTAGTAATATATTTGGATATTCGACCTTATTTTTTTTTTTTTGTACATACTGTTGTAATGTTAAAAAAATGTTAGGTATTTTTGGTACGCAAAGAAAAAAAGACATAGTCAAATTAAAAATTCTCAGTAAAACGAAAATATGGAAGCAATAAAATTAAAAATCAAAATACTCTGAACGACAGCAATAAAAGAGAAATTTGTAACCAATTTTCTTTGTTTACGCGGCCACAATACCCCGATCTATAATTGAGCAAAGGGCCCAAAAAAAAGGTAAATATTTGTTTATACATATCTATTGTCTGTGGTCAATTGTTTTGGCGGTAAATTTGACAGACGTCACGCTGTCACAAAGTCGCGGGGAGGTATTTGTGTGTAACAATGTTGTTGAAACAAACTGCTACTGGAAGCGATGACTAGTTGAAATTGATGCGTGAGTTTCTTTTGTTGGTATTTTCTAAGAAACTTGTCTTTATTGTGATCGATTATATTCATATTGATAACAAAATATCAAGTATCTTGATTCAAGTAAGTAGAGTAGAAGTGTAAGAACCCGTTTTTAAACTTATTTTAATAGGGTTACATAAACTAATGATGTTGTCAAAATTTAAAAAATAACATGTCTTTATTCATTGAGTGTTTGTCCTTTTCACCAACCCCTAGCGCAAACTAATTCTTGCCCATGAAATAAGGAAGCTTCTTAGAAAATTTTCTAGATTAGTAGAGATTTAGTAGGTATTCCAAAGTTTGTCCATACTGATGGTATTTGGGTATACTGATATCTTGCTAGATACCCTAATATTTTTCGATGATCGGGTTGTAAATGAGTAGATATACCTAGTATGGCCAATGTTCCAATGTTATCAAGCAGTTTTTAATCGACTTCAAATAATAATAAAGATTATAACAAACAAAACTGACTTCAAACAATATTCTTTAAACTCGCATAAATTATTACCAATAATTGAAAAAGTGAAAAACTATTTAAAATGAATGAATCGGACCACATCTGGGCACTAATTATCATATAAAGAAAGAATCACCAAAATTGGTTCACGTAGTAAAAAGTTATGCGGTAAAATACATTGAAAAAAACAGACGAATTGACAACCTCCACCTTTTCTTGAAGCCGGTTTTAAAAAAATCATTTACATGATTTTCATATTCTTCTTGAACTCTACCTATATACAGATAGGTTGGCAAAACTGGCCGTCATGTTCTTTAGTTCGATATATCTACAGAAAACTTTGGGTAACCATAAAGGTTAGTAAAGTAATATTAACTTTTTGGATTCTTAGGAATTCAAAAAGTTAAACTTCAATTCGTATTCGGGTATCGCTTACAAATACAAATATTCTTTATTGCACACAAATAAACAAATAACATAGAAGTACTCGTAGTAATAGCGTACAATAAGGCGGCCTTATCGCTTAGTTGTTCAAACTGAATTAACCTCTAAGTTAATACTAACATTCATCCTAATTTCGTGTTATTTCACCATAAATAAATTAAATATTTTACCAAAGTCTAATAAATAACAATTAGTTTAGAATTTTATAATCATCTATATATAAATACGTGAAGCAAAAACTTTGGATCTCTTTTTACGAAAATGACGAGGACAGTATGAAATTTGGCACACTTATAGTTCATATAGCGAAGGAATGCAGAATGATAGTCTCTTTTTAAAATAATACATAAAAAATATATAAAATTAATATTACACACATCCATGTTCATGTAAAGTGACATTTACATACATTGCTAAAGACAACGCGTTGTTAACGCGTCAACGGGGATGCTAGTTTATTTAAAAACACGTCACATTTTTATTGTCCTACAATAGTAGTTAAAGTATGATAATATGCCGTCGGCGTCGGCTCTTTGAACACCACCATTAACTATTTACCGCTACGTTTTAAACTTTTACACACCGAAATTAGTCTCTTAGGATCATTGAAACCTTTTTCTTTTAAATATCTTCTTTTGTTTCAAATTTGTTCAAAGATTTTGAAGAGATAATAAAGTTTTAGGATATTGGAAATATCCTGATATTTTTTTTTTATTATAAAAGTTAGGGATGGAAGATATATATATATAAGTAACAATAACTATCTATATTTATAGTTTCACGATAAGTACTTAAATATTTAGATAAAAATTAAAAGCGAATTGTAAAAATCATAGATTACGACGTGAATTGCTTAAAATCACAAATATCTTATTTGTTTTATTCTATAAAATTAGAAACTAAATGTAGTCCTTCTGTTTTTCACTTGTTTTGTAAATATTTTTTTTAATTTATTTCTAAATTCGATTTGTAATTAACATTTTAAAATTAGATACATACATAGCTTCACATTGTATCCCGCATATAGCAGGGTAGGCAGAGGGCTAGTGTTAAGACACTCCGTTCCCCACTTTCCGTCGAATTGAGGCATTGCGTGCTGAGTGGCGGAACTCAACGCCGCGCAGCATTTTAAAATTAACATGTAAATATTAAATTGAACACTTACCGTGTGGTCTATCATCAGCTCCGTCGCTATCTACTTCACTCCTAACACTTCCTGGACTGGCTCTCTTCAGGTCTTCAGGCTGCCCATCCTGATAACCATTTCCCATTCTCTTATCATAAGACATGAAGAACGGAAAATTCGGTACTCTATTCTGTTGGAAATAATACCCCATTTTTCCCTCACGAACTTTCAAGTCCTCATCTTCTGAATGTTCATTGAAATCAGCGATTGTGTTTTCAATATCGATTTCAGGGGATCGACGGTCGTTGAGACCGACTATCGATTCTATCGAGAAGTTCTTGGGTGGTATTTTCGTTTGCATCTTGTTGATCTCCGATTCCATCACAGTTATTGTTCACTACACGCACTGGTCACTCACACCCAGATTAAACGTCCGCGTCTGACAGATCTCTGATGAGTTTTGTGGGATATGAGAAGATTTAGAATAACCACGCCTTCTAGTGGGGGAGTTAACTAAAGATCGGAATTTAAACCATAATGGACTTAACCTCGTTTACAATAGAGTCGATATTGAAATGAATAAGTATTTATGTCTTCATAAAAAAACATGCCTGTAGGGAACTTTAAGCTTTAAGATTTGGAACATAGAGTATAAATCAAGTTTTGTCTATGAAAGCAATATAATTGCACGTAATCTGTTGTGGTTTAACGTAAAAAAAGGTTTTCTTACATAGCGTTGAAACCTTTTTTCGCCCTTAACAAATGATTTATGGATTGTATAAAGTTATAATTATATTTTTCGCTTTTCATCTATTTCAGAAATTATTATTTTATGATGAAAAATAATCTATTCATATTGAAACTTTGAAACTCCTAACTTTTGAACTAAAAAGCTTTTAGACTGCTATTAAAAGAATAAAGGAAAAGCTAACTTGCTTAATTTAATTGAAACAAGATACATATTCTATCAAAATTAGCGTTAATACCTATTAATTCTATAAAAACGAAAATTAGTGAGGATGGATGAATGTATGTTTGTTACTCTGTCACGCAAAAAATACTGAACATATTTAGATGAAATTTTACAGTAATCTCTATATAAATACGTAAAGCAAAAACTTTGGCCCCCTTTTTACGAAAATTACGCGGACGGAGGAGCATGAAATTGGCACACTTATAGTTTATATAGAGAAACAGCGCAGAATGCTTACATTTTTTTTAAAATAATGCATAAAAAGTATATTAAATTAACAAAATAAATGTTACACACACTACCATGGTTTGACATCCATGTTTATATAAAGTGATATATACATTGCTAAAGACAACGCGTTGTTAACGCGTCAAGGAGGACACTAGTAAGTATAGATACATGATAATAATATATCAGTGGCCAGGGGTGAAAATTTTAGTTAGGCAAGCCGGTAAAATAAGCCGATGTATTTAGGGAAGGTGGTAATTTTTAGAGAAGCCGATATATTTAGGGAAGCCGATGTGGAGGTATTTAGTAATCTCACTATCAAATTTTGGCGATGACCTTTTTTTTTTAGAACTTTAAGATGAGCTTGTTTTCTTGCAATTTTATGCCTAATATTTTCCTGGCGAGTTTTTTTTTTAGGTCTCACACTTGTACATTGTAAAGTTATACAACAAAGCAAGCTACAATTCATAAAGATTTTCGTTTATTTTCGTTCATAATATAATGATAAGTATATAGTACTAAATATTTCCATTTTCTTTAACGGTTAAAAATGTCTTCTAATTTAGCACATGAAGACGTCACCGATAATGTGTGGTCGGCTTAATAAACCCGTCACGGTAGCTATAAACGGAACCTTATTAAGTTCACCGACTTAGATTTATGGCGTTTGATTTTGACCGTTCTTCCATATATACTTACATGTTTTTTTTAGGTAGGTTACGTTTCGTAGGCTGGGTATATGATGGCTAATGTTTGTGATTTGGTTCAATTTAGTCAAGATCTGACAAGTAGTTTTTGAGCTATTCGTAATAATATTACTTTTTAATGCATTTTATTCAAAGCAGGTTGTCTTTTTTGTTAAAATATTAATTATATTTACAAGCATTTTTCGTATATTGCGGAATAAGAAGAAAATCTAATGATATATTACTTCAGTCTCTATTTTTCAGTCATGTAGAAATATCATGTCGTATGTGGCTAAACTTAGGGTTTTATTTTTTTTTCTTTTAAAAAGAAGTTTTTATTATTATTAAATTAAAAACCCAGAAACAAACTCATATATGAGTATTTTGTGATCAATAAATAAACTAAATAGATATATTTATATTTTCACTAAAAAAGCATAATAAAAATCACTTCGACTTAACGATTTAACGTAATTATTGTAATCAGAGTGCACTTAGAGTCTAGACACTTCGTTAGCCGCTTTCCGCCCGTATTCAAGACATTACGTATCAGGAGGAACTCAACGCCGCACTGTCTGTATTTTCACTAAAAAGCCAAACACTAAATAATATAACCTGTCGTGGCACAGAGGCACAAGCGTGCGACTGTAAACGCGACAGGTTTGGGTTCGATTCCCACTCCAGGTAATATTAAATTTAGTATTTTCATTGCTTGGGTTTCGTAACAAAGCAAAAGCGCGGCGTTGAGTTGCACCACTCAACACGCAATGTCTCAATTTGGCGGAAAGTGGGGAACGGGAAGTGGGGAAATGTTGAAAGAGAATGGAGTGTCTTTACACTAGGTTCTCCGGTTCCCTCAGCCTACACCGCTATATGCGGGATACAGCGTGAAGTTAAAAAAAAAATACCTAATGATATTTTCTATAGTAGAAATGTCTAAATAAACGAGATACGACCATTACGCCTAACAATATAAAATTGTTTAATATGTATAACATTATTAACATGAAAGATAATAGACACAGATAAAAAAGCAAATTTATATTTGATTGAGCAATTTTTTTTCGCCATCAAAGAGATTCGCATAATATCGCTATAACAGAGTCAGTCAGAACATCCGCTAACAGATAAGGGTAATAAATGATAAGCGTATTACGGAAGAAACTTGCTCGTAGGGTGGATATGTTCAAGTTTAGCAATTTTTTTTTTTATTTAATTTTTAGTTAGGTGGTAGGAGGTTCGTCCTCCGACTGCCTCGCGACCACTATCATGTCAAAGACGAACCGCCAAATATCTAATGATGTGTTCCGGTTCGATGGCATGTAAGCCAGATTTTCCCCTTTCCCACCCATCCTTTCCCCAAAATGTGGTGGTTCTGATAGTGGACTACTACATTGTCCCCCCTTCCATCAGTATCCTCTAGGTTGGCAACGCATCTACAACATCTCTGGTGTTGTAGATGTTTATGGGCGAAGGTAACCACTTACCATCAGGTGGTCCTTCTGCTCGTTTGCCGTCCGTTATCAATAAAAAAAAAAAAAAAAATACCGACTTTAAAAAAAGGAGGTCGTCAATTCGATTGTTATTTTTAGGTGTTACTGAGTGACTGAGAGACTTTTTATTGAGTGAACAAATTTTAATGATTCTTTTTTATACGAATGGGTCTGCGTCTTATGTCCTATATAAATTTAGTTAAGAACAGACGATTCGATTCGATTTCGATTTTTTCTGTAATAATTGTACTTTTTAATGCATGTCTTTAAAGTCAGTTTTCTATTTTTTTCTTTTTTTTTAACTTCACGCTGTATCCCGCATATAGCAGGGTAGGTAGAGGGAACCCGAGAACCTAGCGTTAATACACTCCGCTCTCTTACAACAATTCTGTTCCCCACTTTCCGCCATATTTGCTACACTATTTTGACTTATTCTTAACAATTTTTATTTTAAATTAGGTATTTTATTTTTTTTGGTCTGGCGAGACAAGTGCGTCGTTGATAGTATATTAGTATGTGTCAAATCTTGTAACCCAGATTTGACCGACGCACAATTGTCCAATGGAACAAAAATTTGGAATACAACTTTAGTTGAGACGGTAATGCAATTATAATACTGATTGTATATCAGTAATGCTGTTAATCCAAAATGGCTGCCGCAACAAAGTATAATGTTTTTGATATTTTTAAGTGTCAATCACACACTTAGAATAAAATAGCTCAGTGGTTAGAGCACTTGGACGGTTTCCAAGAGGCGCGGATTCAAGCCCCGCTTCGTTCAAATTTTTACACTTTCTAAATTGGTGGAATAATTTCTTTTTACGAAAATTACGCGAACGGAAGAGCATGCAATATGACATATTTATAGATTATATAGAAAAAAAGAAAAGAAAAGAAGAACGAAGGAGTGCAGAATGATAATATCTTATTAAAATAATACATAAAAAATATATAAAATTAATAAAATAAATATTACACACACTACCTTGGTTTGACATCCATGTTTATATAAAGAGACATATTCATTTTTCGTTGCTAGGACGCGTTAATAACGCGTCAACGGGGACACTAGTATATTTTAGTACAACCTATACGATGTGGATATCAAATGAAAAAGCTTAAATTGTAGTATATGTATACCATAAAAGAAGCTTAGTCTTAAAACAGTTATTAATTAAGGTGACGTTAGATATATGTCTTCGCACACTAACTCGAACAATAGTAACATAATCCAATATAACATGAACATAAGTAAGAGTAACGCTATGAATATTTTCTAATAATATGCCATGAGAAATATATCGAATAGATCGAGATAAAGCGTTATAAATGATAAGGGAATTGCTTGGAAGATGGTATATTGGGTAGGGTGGCCATTTCTTGTGTGAGACATTGTTTAATCTTTTCAGTTCATTTCAGTTCTTTAATTATGGCGCTATTAATCTTTTAAAACACAAGCATTTTTTTTAATATATTTATTCTGATCGCTGACACGGACACGTGGTCCGTAACTTTTGTCAACTTCTACAATATTTCATATCACTTAACTAAGCTTAGGAAATAATATATTTTTCTTCCAAAGAGAGTCCAAGTATTTTAGTTGCCTACTTAATATATTATTATTACTTATAATACTTCACTTAAAATTACTTAACATTACTTAATATTACTTAACATTACTCAATATTACTCAATGTTACTCAATATTACTTAATATTACAATTTAAACTTCTACTTCAGTGGACAAATAATTTAAAACAAATGCTATGGCAACATCGAAATGTCAAAAAGTGGATCAAAACGGAGTTGCAAGATTTTCTCATATTTTTAGACAGATAGATATAGATGAAGCCAATAAAAGTATGTCCATAATAACATAAATAGTATATTGAATAAAAGAAGAAAAAATTAAATATGCTAAATTACTTTGTACGTATTAATAAGCAATTACAAGATTTTTTTTTTTATTGATAACGGACGGCAAACGAGCAGAAGGACCACCTGATGGTAAGTGGTTACCTTCGCCCATAAACATCTACAACACCAGAGATGTTGTAGATGCGTTGCCAAGGTTAGCAATTACAAGGGTTTTAGGTTAGGTTATTTAGGTTGGCAATTACAAGATTTTTTTTTATTTGAACTAATTATTGTTCAATTAGTAGCAAGTAGATTTTAAAAAAGGATACATAAAGTAGTTAACTTAGGAGTCTTAGACTTACGTAAAATAAATAAATTATAAAAATATTTTTAATAATGAATCTCCACTCACTCACTCCCTGTACATTTTGTAATGAAACTGATTTATTTCATAAAAAAATGAAATGTTAAATTTCATTTTAGTAGTTCGTTCGTTCATATACTTAGAAGTGTATGTCAGACACATGGTAACGTATGTAATATTACATTTATTAATTTAATCTAATTTTAATGCATTGCGATGATAAATAAGTATAGACTTTCAACATTTCATTATTTTGTTTGGTGGTAGGAGGTTCGTCCTCCGTCTGGCTCGCGACCACTATCATGTCAAAGACGAACCGCCAAATATCTAATGATGTGTTCCGGTTCGATGGCATGTAAGCCAGGTTTTCCCCTTTCCCACCCATCCTTTCCCTAAAATGTGGTGGTTCCGATAGCGGACTACTACATTATCCTCCCTTTCCATCTGTATCCTCTAGGTTGGCAACGCATCTAGTACATCTCTGGTGGTGTAGATGTTCATGGGCGAAGGTAACCACTTACCATCAGGCGGTCCTTCTGCTCGTTTGCCATCCGGTATCCATAAAAAAAAAAAAAAATTTCTCCTCCACATAAATTAGCTAAATTTCATAATTCCGTCTGCATGATATTATTTTCTGAATTTGAAGTTTTTTTAATGAATTATGAAGGTTAACCGTATCAAACCTTTTTATTAAGCGTGAGGAAATCCTTTATTCCTGTCGTGGCGCAGAGACACAAGCGTGCAATTATAACGACAGGTTGTGGGTTCGATTTCCACTTCAGGAAATTAAAATTTCAAATAATATTGAATAATATCATTATCTGGGTTTGGTAACAAGGCAAATCGCGGCGTTGAGTTCCGCCACTCAGCACGCAATGCCTCAATCCGGCGGAAAGTGGAGAACGGAAATGTTGAAGGAAAACGAAGTGTCTTAACACTAGGTTCCCTCTGTCTACCCTACTATGTGCGGATACTGCGTGAGGAAATCCTTTACGGATACCCGTCCGCGGGAAATCAGACGGGTCATGTGGGACTCCGAACCGGCTGTAAAGTCCGTATACCCACTGCATTGATGCGGTCTACGATCACACAAGCTTGCCTAGGTAGCTTATCTGTTGACTCTCTTTCTCTCTCTATCGTGGAATATGATCCTAAAGATTTATTATTTTCTCCGGGTATATAAGAAAATTCTATATAAAATCTATAACTCGAAAAGTACTCCCCAAATATTAACTAAATTTATATGGGACCATTAAAAGCAATAGCTATTATATCAAAAACGGATCATCAAAAATGATGATTTCCTCCTTTATTGAATTCGGTTAAGAAATAAATAAATAAATCAACAAATGAAATATATATGAATGAATGAAATAAATGAATTAAATATATATGAAATAAATGAATTAAATGAATTAAATATATATATTTCATCAAAATTAAAAACAAATGTGATTTTTGTACCAACCATACTAAAATCTTAAATAGAAGATGCGCAAAGCAAAACAACAATATAGGCAAGCCAATTATAGCGACTCAGCGACTAATGAAAAATAAGGCAATGAATATTAAGCCAGCAGACGCGTCACTCTATTATTTAGCGGATACGACGTGAGGTATTGCTGTATAATGTATTTTAGTGTGTGCGATTTATCGTATGGTTATTAACGAATCATAACTAATTCGACTTAACAAAAATATACTGGTAAGGTTTGTGTTACAAAATGTGATTTAGAGAGAAGAGAGATTGCGAGAGATAATGTCATGTATCTCTTGTGGAACTTTAACATCGATAAAAACCAATTTTAAAAGAAAAATGTTATACTTAATCATATAGCACTAGCTATCATATATAAAAGGCACATCAAAATTGGTTGACCCAGTAAAATGTTATGCGATACCATACATAAAAAATTCAGTCGAATTGAGAACCTTCTCCTTTATTGTTTTTTTTTTAAAAACGATGTAAAGCAGAAGGTATTTAATAGTGAAATTTTATATAGATACTAGGAATTACTTATCTGTAGTAGAAGTAAGTTCATTCAGATAAATCGTATGATCTAAAACCCTTTTGGAAAATTCGGGGTGCATAATATACAAAAGGATAGAGTTGGCATTCATTCAATCTTCATTCCGAGCTGTATAAGGAAAAGCTTGATTATTTGTAATACTTTCTCACGAAACACACACCTTATATGTAAGTATATAATGGAAACCCTCCTAAAAAGTCCTAAAAAGAAATGTAAGTGGATAATTATATATAATTAAAATTCTAAATTTATTTCAAATAAATAAAAATTCGAAAAGTGTCGCAGTTTCAGGTGGCAAGTCGAAAACGGAGTGTCTTAACACTTCTTCTCTCTGATTACTCTGCTATGTATGAAGCTGAAAAAAGGAAAATAAAAATATCGCATTTTAAAATTAAAATTTACGAATTATATAACAAAAATTTTAACTAGAATCCTTTGAAATATGTTACCGCATTTTTGGAAGCCACTTCTACCCATAGACAATAGAATCTCAGTGTTCATTATTCTCGTCGTACATTGTTCTGACATGTTTGGTAACAGTAGCACGTAATTCGATACGGTGGACTGTGGATAATTTTATTTATTTTTCCTTCAAATCATAGAAGCTTGTACAAAATTTGTTTTATTACCGTATATATTGCTTTCTTTAATTTCTATTCTAATATTTCTTTAGAGCTCTAGACGTCATTTCAAGAATGATATTACCAACAAGGAAATAATGTAAACGTTACTTAGGTTTTTGTCTTTATTGATTAAAAAAAAACATCCACGGCGTGACTTAAACCTAAGTTCTTTCTGCTAAGCTGCGAGATGTGACAGAATGACAGGTTTTACTTTTTTGCATCTCGTTATTTTAATCAGAGCCAATGAGATTCCAAGTGCTACGGCAAATAGCTCGGAAGATAAAACGAATTAGGTATTAAGTAGGTACTGAAAGATAAATAGACCCATCAATAAATTTTACGCACTATAATAAAGCGAATAAAAATATCAACGATTTTATTTCACCAAATAATGAATAAGATTGAAAGGTATTAAATAGATATAAAACCTTTTCGGTTACGACCTATTCTTTCCCTTTTAACCAAGACAGCAGTTACGACTTTTTGAATTAACATCATAAAAAACACGGCATTTTGACCAATCGTGAGTGAATTTATTTTTTTAAAACAGCCAATAGCAAGGGAATACGGTCTCTTTCCATTCTGCATTCGGGAACCCCCGGTATCTTTTTTAATAAGGTTGTCTAGGAAACGCGTTTAGTGTATTTTCACCCATACTGTATTGCATAATCAGCCATCATGGAAGCCGAGGGCGATTCAAACGGTTAAAACCTCGGAAAAGCTTACTTCGCTTATTATTTCCTTTGAGGGAAAATGAGATGGATATATACATTTTCTTTTGTTAGAGAAGGATGAAAATGGCGGGTAGTTACGACGTTTTTAACATTTATATCGGTAAAGTAATTTTCTTTTATTCATCGCGCTACGCTACTATGTTGCTGGAATATCTGTAGATAAAATGTATGGTATAAAAATAATCGACGCCAATAACTTGTTTATTATAATTGCGATTCTTAGTGTAATAGTGTCCAGCCAAATAAAATATTTAGATATGAATTTGTATGAAAATGTTGGTCGCTTGTTTCACTAACAACACATTTGGAAAATTTGGCTAGCATGAGGCAAAAATACTTACTTTAATATATAAAACAAATGGCAGTTTTCTGTTTCACAAAACTATTTTCGCTTAGTAAATATTTGTACTTATAGCCACGAAATAATGTCTTTTTCTTTTTGCTTAAATGTATGTATATATTTTCTTAAGATATTTACATTAATTTCATGTTCTATCCTATAGATGATTTTTTTCTAATTTCGTTTTTAGATAAACCTATCTTGGATTTACCCACGTCATTGAAATTCAAAACTCACAATATATAAGCGTATCTACTCAAATAGTTTTTATTTTGTTTTATTTGTAAATGTGATTTCTGACATTTCTGACACATTTCCGATCGTTTTCAGTACTCCTTGCGGACTATTGAAAAGAACAAAGAGCCCGGTTTTAGTTTTACTTAAAACCTATTTATTATAAAATCAATGTTTAAATAAAATAAAGAATAACATTATTTTTTATTATTATTCAAAATTAAGATTTTAGCAACAAAAGAAAATTGACTTTAAAAAGAATACACTGAAAAGTACAATTATTACGCATACCTAAAAAACTACTTGTCAGATCTTAACTAAATTTAAATGTCACATAAGAAGCACTAGCTATCATATAAAAATAGACTCATCAAAATTGGTTCTACAAGTAAAGTTTGCAGTAACACAAAAAAAATACAGTCGAATTAAGAACCTAATTTTTTTGAAGTCGTTTAAAAATATTGCATAAGTTTTATAGGTTATTAAATCTTTAAATATATAAATTATTTCATAATAATAATAATTAATTTCAAAATCATATTTACCTAACAAAATATTCGTTTCAAAAGTTCCCATAGTAGAGGAGCTTAATGGCATAATATCATAAAACAATCGCGCAGTTTCAGAACGTTGAACGGACAATGATAGCAGTTTATCCGCGGCGGGAAACAATTCTAAATGACGTTAATTTTGGCGCGCAACGCCATTTTAGTTACACGGCAAAATGGTCGACCCAATTTGTTTTCGAATAACACTTTCTGCATTTCAGCGCTGTAGTTTTGCGTTTTAATGACTATATTTTATTAAATTTTATATTTGTACTTACAATTTTACAGATTTAAGCATTGTTGTTGCTCAGTTTTTTTTTTGTAAAATGCTAAGTTAATATTAAACTTAACTAGTTATTCGTATTTACATGTGTACTAATTTAAAATTTTCTTAATTGATTGCTTACATGAGTTCAATTTTATATATAACGTAGGTTACATTGATTTTTAAATATATAAAACATACATACATACATAGCTTCACGCTGTATCCAGCATATAGCAGGGTAGGCAGAGGGAACCTAGTGTTTAGACACTCCGTTCCCGTCTTTCCCCCGAATTGAGGCATTGCTTGCGAAGTGGCGGAAATGAAAGCCGCACTTTACCTTGTTACCAAACCCAGGAAAAATTCCATTTCCTGGAGTGGACATCGAACCCACAACCTGTCGTTACAGTCTGTCTCTCTTTACAGTCGCACGCTTTAGTCTGTACGCCACGGCAGGCGTTATATATGAAACAATATAATTAAAAAGCGTTTAGGCACTACAATATTTCTAAGTCCTAAAATATATTGGACTAATTTGTTTCTTGCTGAAAATATATAGATTTGACAGATTTACCATACGTGAACCTACAGATTCAGAAGCTGTAAATGCCTACCTACAAATAATTTTGTGCGAACATTTTATTCGACGTCTAAACAAAAGTTTTGGAAACTACAAGTCAACCGTACAAATTCAACTTACAACTAACCAGAAAGAAATTGTAACAAATTTCTTCTAAAGTAGATGAAAACAAATGTTTTTATTACTTCTGGCATAATGAATTACACACAAAGCGGTGACAGGACGCCATTGTTTAAAGGGAAACATTTTGACATTTCAAAAAAAAGATGGCTGACGTTTATTGCGTTCAAAATTCCGAGTCGTAATTGTTCAAAAAAGATTTTATATTTGTCAATAATAACGGTTCCCCGCTGGGATAGCTTGTTATTGACGCTACCAGTAGCAAATGATTAGTTTCGGTGGCCATTGTAAAGTGTAAATAATCTTGTCTCATACTGTGTGTGCTGTGATGACCGAATATTAGTGAGAAAAACTAATTGTCACATTACTTCATACTTACTACTTGTATTTTTTTTTTTTCGACTGTGTAGTATGCTGTTGGCCCTATTGGCCTCGACAGCGTCACCGGGTTTTGTGGGGGGCCGAGCTTGAAGAGCTCTGACCCTGGCTTGGCCTCCTCGGGAGGAGGACCATCAACTTAGAACTGCAGTGTCACAGGGGCGCCTCCTGCGAGGCCGAACCTCGGCTTGCGAACACTGCTTGTAGTGGGGGACTTTGCTTTCGCTCGGCCCGAGCTTAAGCCTACTGGGTAGGGCGTTTGATGCCCTGTTGGATTTTAGTGGCTTGACCCGGTCGCACCGAGGCGTGATCGAGCGGTAGAAAAGTATGTGTTTACCCTTTAAATATAATTATATTTTTTATTATTATAATATTGATTCTGTTTCGTTTGTATGTTTGTTAAAACATAACATTCAATTTATAGTTCTTTTGCCACAAAATATTTTAATATTATAACAATTTGTGGTGTTTAAAATCATGAAACACATTATTAAAAAATTAAATTAGGTTCAAACAATAAATAATATTACCAAAAAAATTGAAATGACTTTACGACCTAAAATTATAAGCACTAAACATCGACATTAAATTTCTATGAAATATAGCGGTTAACGTTAAAGTTACTAAACAAAACAATATACCATAGACAAAGTAAAATTTTTACTGTCACCAAATTGCGGTAGTATCTAAATTACCTATGGTTGCAATATAACAATTAAGCACTACTGTAAAATAAATATGAATAGAGTTATAAAACAATTTCTCCGACGGTCGGGCGGCGGCCGTAGACAATTTAGTCACGCTTTGAAAATGACTAAATGTTTCGGGCTGTATTGTGAAGTGTCCTTGGATTTTTGAAATGGCGGGGAAAAAACGTGGCTGTCAAAGGTTTTACATCACAAAAGAAAGTTGTTATTTTTACGCCTGTGGTTTTTGCAAAATGTGCAATGTAAATAACACATATTTATTTTTTATTTGCTTTAACAATAACATCTTATGATATTAACACTTTTAATGAGTTAACAAATAACAAATTAGTTAAAAAGAAACTGATCGGAACACGCTAAAAATAATTTCTCGCTATCATCTCGGCAAGGACATTGGGTTCATGCTATGAAAATATTGAATTGTCATTGATCTGGTGTACAAGTTTTCAAGATAATTGGGCGGCAAGAAGTAGACCAATATCGGTATTAGGTATTACAAATTTTACTTATATTATTTTTTCTAATAATTATTTTTTAAAATTAAACGCGATTAATCAAGTTAAAATATTTTTAATGTACCTAATTTAAAAATTAATAGATAGTAGATGAAGCTAGAAACACTGTATTACCTAGTTACCTGCAATTACATGTAGGATACAATACCTATTACCCGCTACATTTGTTAGTTATAAGAAGATACTCTTTAACAATCCAAGCGAACTCACCGGATGCCAGCCCATACGGGTGCCGGGTCTATAGCATAGCATGAGCATTTCGAGGCATTGCCTGAGACTTGCGAACCATGAGTAGGCTTAAGGGGTCCCTTTAGTATCCATAACCGCTAGCCTTCACTGTTCAATCTCCTCTACCTAACCAAATTCGAACTGCTTCTACTAAGCTGCCTTAGAAATACGTGCTAGAAATAAGCTGATGATAGTTCTAGAGAAACTGAGATCTTTTTAACCAACTTCAAAAATAGCTAGCTATCATATAAAAAAAAACAAAATTGTTTCACCCAGTAAAGTATTATGCGGTAGAACACTTTAATAACATCAGTCAAATTGATAACCTCCTCCTCTTTTAAAGTCGGGTTAAAACGCAATTATATAAAACCTTTTTCCTTCAACATTTTCTTCCCATCACAATAGAAAGAGAAAGAAGCAAAGGTTTAAAGGTTGAAACGCGAGTGGAAAGGGTAACACCCACCGGGGGCTAGATTATACTTTAATGCAATAATTCTACGTGATCATACAGCGTTTACGAGTTCAGCGTAGCTTGCACGTAGTAATATTAAAAAAATACGTCTTAAGATACAGTAAAAAAATACGGTAACAATTATTTTTTTAAACTTAACTCGTATTTTTTTTTAACTTCACGCTGTAACCCGCATATAGCAGGGTAGGCAGAGGGAACCAGAGAACCTAGTGTAATGAATAATGAGGCATTGCGTGTTGAGTGGCGGAACTCAACACCGCGCTTTGCCTTGTTACCAAACCCAAGAAATGAAAATACTAAATTTTTCATTTCCTGGAGTGGGAATCGAACCCACAACCTGTCGCGTTTACAATCGCACACTTGTGCCTCTGCGCCACGACAGGCGACAGGCGACAGACGTTTTTGACTCGTATTACTTAGTTTAATTATTTGAGCCTATTGTGATGCAGCCACTGATTATAAACAAGGTGGTAACGGTTTCAATTGGAAGTATAAATTTAAAATGATCTTGCCCGCTCTGGCTAGACAAAGCACGGCGTTCAATTCAGCAATTCAACTCGTAATATCTCGAATTCCGACAGAAAGCGGAGAATGGAGTGTCTGGGCAGTAATTTCTCTGTCACAATTCTCGTTTTGGGAGTAAAAGCGTGAAACAAATTATTGTAAATAAGTCTTTTAAATACTTAGTACTAAGTAAGAAACAAGGCAAAGCGCGGCGATGAGTTCCGCCACTTAGCACGCAATGCCTCAATTCGGCGGAAGTGGGGGAACGGAAATATTATCCATACTTAATGGAGTGTCTTAACATTAGGTTCTCTGGTTCCCTCTGCCTCTATGTGCGAGATACAGCGTGAAGCTAAAAAAAAAGTAGTATATATTAAAGTTGTAAGAAATATTTAGATACCATTCATTAATTTTTTTAAGCCTGTAGATAAATACAAGTATCTGAAATATTTTGGTATTGTTTATTAAATTGAATAAACAAACACTAGAAGCAAATTGGTCAAACTATTAATAACCTTAAATTTGAATTCAATTTATATAAGGTCTACCATAATTTCATGATTCATTTCATTTAGGTATGTTTCCTTAGTAAAAATTATCTTTAATTTAAAATTTTTGATATCTCAAGACGTATCCCCAAAAGTCATTGTCATGTGAAACATCTTTTAGAGTTCGCTGTAGATTAAATTTGTCGAAATTCGCCAGGGCTTTACTGGTTGTACACCCGCTACAGTAAGCACAATATTAATATTCTTAAAGGATAACCATTTATTTATTTGTAGTTTTACACTTTTTTCCGCATATCAAGTAGACCGAGAGAACCTAGTATTTAGTCTTTCTGTTTCCCGGTTATCACTAAAATTCGAGTCATTATGTGTTGAGTGGCAATCAATGCTGCGCTTTGTCTTACCAAAATAAATGAAAATAAATAAATATGGTCATTGAGAATTGAAAATCTCCTCCTTTTTTTGAAGTCGGTTAAACCAGCGTGAAAAGAACATGAACGAGGTGAAAGTATTAATGAATATACATAATCAAATAAAAGGTTACACTTTTATAAGCTAAATGATTTTGTTTCTTCTTCTTCTTCCTAGCATTTATCCCGGCTAGCCAGGGTCTGCTTTCCTACTTAACCTACTCCACTTTGCACGATCTTCTGCATCACGGGTGGTTAGTCCATTGGCTCTCATATCCTGCTTCACGACATCCAGCCATCGCTTCCTTGGGCGTCCGGGGGGTCTAACTCCAGGAACAGATATATCAAGGCAACTATCTATACTTACCTACAGTACTTACAAGTACGCGAAGAAAACCTTTCAACCTTTTTCTTATGTATCAAAAATTCTTTAAATAAATAAAATACATGTAGTTGACCTAATACATGTAGTTGACTTTTGCAGAAAGTTTTAGTTTCATAAGACATTCGCGTTGCTAACGCAACTCTTTTTTTACGCGTCTCTCGTAATAAATATACAATTTTAAGCATAACTTGTTTGCCTCACCGTACAGCTACCATGGTATAATATTCAATTATTAAAACAATAATCCGCCCTCACGGTCTCCCGGGCACCGCCATCTATGACGCTTGGCTCACCGGTGGGAATGCTCGTGCTATGTGCTTTGCCCAATACTGGGATAAAATTATGGTCATTACTTTATTTTTTGTTCAAAAAATCGATTTTATTGATTGTAAACACGATGTTATAATTATATTTCAATCATGTGGGTTATCTCGCTAATCCTAAGTTATGTCAAAGCGCGGCGTTTAATTCCGCCACTAAAAACATTTCGTCTCGAAATTGAACAGTGGGGAGCAGTGTCTATTAAAAGAAAGAAAAAGTTTCCCATATCTAAGGAAGATGCGTGAAGCTTTTTCTTTTAATCTAATTTTTATTATTTCGTGTACTTATCTATAGTTGAAAATTAGCTAAAACGTATCTATTCATACCTAACTTACCTAACTTCACGCTTTATCCCTAGCGGGGTAGTCAGAAAGAATGGAGCGCCAAACGCTACGGTCCCTGCATACCTCTTTCGCCTCATCCACAGTCATTAACCTCTTCATGCATGCCCTCCGGGGGGTCCTCATCTATTCGTTATTTTCTTATTATTTATTTATATTTATTCGATTATAACAGAAAACTATAATCGACTATACTCACTATATGATGGTATAATCCTCTGAGACAAAGTGAGTACCTATACTTAGGCGATAACATTGTAGGAAAGTTTAAATGTACGTGATATTCATTAAAAGCGACTGATAATTCGTTCAAATAACAATCACAATAACTTGCAGTGGCGAGGCGTCCATACAACTCGATTCCCTAAGAAAAAAAAGGTCATCGCCAAAATTCGATAGTGAAATTACTAAATACTTTGACATCCTATACCACTTGCCCTAAATATATCGGCTTCCCTAAATATTACCGGCTTCCCTAAATATATAAACCGGCTTCCCTAAATATGCATCGGCTTCCCTGAATACGTATACCGGCTTCCCTAAATATACATCGGCTTCCCTTAATTTACCGGCTTGCCTAACCAAACTTTTCACCTCTCGCCACTGCAACTTGTGTAGAAAGAAGATGAACCAATTAGTCAATATAAAAAGAAATATTAACAGATTTCAGGATTAGCTACAGAACTTTATATCTCAATTCTTTTTACCGGTGAAGCAGAATCACGCATGTTCTTAATACGTCCATGTTTTTAAGATTGTCAAATCTAAATAAAATAGAATTAATACAAATGATAATAATTAATATAATGATTTGTATTAATTCTATTTTATTGTGTATTTTGTTTTAACTCGGTTTTATCAGTCGTTTATAAATTATTTTGAACTAACCGAAAATTATTGAGCAAGTAATAACAAAGATTGTTGTTCCCAATGACTATTTTGAAAAATATTGACTTTTTGTATTTCTTCTCCATAAAGCTTGTCGTGGCGCAGAGGCACATGCGTTCGAGTGTAAACGCAACAGGTTGTGGGTTCGAGTCCCACTCCAGGAAATGGAATTTTTCATTTTCTTGGTTTGGTAACAAGGCAAAGCGCGGCGTTGATTTCCGCCACTCAGCACACAATGCCTCAATTTGGTGGAAAGTGGGGAACGGAGTGTCTAAACACTAGGTTCCCTCTGCCTACCCTGCTATAAGCTGGATACAGCGTGAAGTTATGTATGTATGTATGTTTTCCATAAGTAGGTATAAACATTACCAATTTTCATGCAGAAATGCGTCCGCAGAATTTTCGTAAAAAGGATAGTTTTTCTTCACCTTTTATATTTACTTAGAAAGAAAGGAAATTAATTTTTTGATTAATGACTGAGAACCACTTCCTTTTTGAGGTTCGTTAAAAAATGTTTACATGAAAATGTAAAATGAAACAATTTATGAACAGCGCCATCTATTATCGGGTAGTTACAAATTTTAATTTCGCTACTTGCCTATAGAGTGCACTTCAATTCAGTATATAAGTTTCTTTTTTCGCCAATAGATGTCTCTGTTAGAATTTTCGAGTATAATTGAAATATGTTTTGCTAAGCTCGTCGATCATAAGTTCGAATTCTACTTGATAAAATATTTGTGTATGTTAAACGCATTAAACAGATATTAAATAATAAAACGCCTGTAGTGGTACAGAAGTACAAGCGACTGTAAGCGCGACAGGTTGTGGGTTCGATTCCCACTCCGGGAAATGTAAAAGTTTACTATTTTCATTTCCTGGGTTTGAGTACGCCACTCAGCACGCAATGCCTTAATTCGGCGGAGAGTTGAGGACAGAGTATCATGACATTAGGCTCTCAGACTCCCTCTGCCTCAGTAGGCAGGGGCACAGTTACTATATGCGAGATAAAATGTTAAATTGCAGAACTTCACACCGTGATTTGTCTTACTTAGATCATAACCTCGAATGGGTATCGAACCCCCAGCTATGACATTTACAGTCCGACCCAATTCTATTGCGCCACGATGAGAAATTAAACTAAATTTTATAATCATAAGTTTAAAAACAATACTTATAATATTATATTAGGTATATACATACTAAAACAATATAAAATATGACTCATTAAAGGCCTTCCCAAACCTGTCTCCGAATTACCCCTATATTGATATCGATGTTCAAGTTCGTTCAAATAAATTGAATTATGAACACATTGATAAGATAATTTTTGGCCCTGACTAAACCAGATATACATTTTTTTGCCTGAATGCTAGTATTAGCTATCTACCACATACTGTACTTATAGCCCGACTGTCAGAGGAGGATTATGTTTTTCGCGCGTATCATGTATGTTTGTAATATTCTTTATTACCTCATATCTTCCAAGCCCCTAGACCGAATTATATAAGTAAGGTGACCTTAGATAGGTATTCATACTCCAAGTGTTCTTAGATACGTAACGTCACTCTTAATTCAACATGGCGCCCTCTAGAGGCAATTACGTCATGAATAAAAAAAAAACGTTGATGGGTACCGTGTGGGGTATCAAATGAAAGGACTTAGCGCATCATTTAGCACATCTCAAATATAACACATAAGTAGCTTTTGTAGCCTACTCTATTTGTATTTGCTTCCTAAATTTGAAGAATTGGTTCAGTCGGTCTATTGGTTAATCATTGGTTAGTTGTCAATTGTTCTTTATAATTTTATTTTTAAGTAAGCAAAAGAGGAAACCAGATATCCTATCGTTAAGACACTCCCTTCTCTTTTAACATTTCTGTTTCCCACTTTACGCCGAATTGAGGCATTGTGTGCTGAGTGGCGGAACTCAACGCCGCGCTTTGCCTTGTTACCGAGGAAATGAAAATGCTAAATATTATTTAATATTTTGATTTCCTGGGGTGGACATCGAACCCACAACATGTCGCGTTTACAGTCACACGCTTGTGAGTCTGCGCCACGATAGAGCTCTGTTTACGTCAATGTTCAAGTTTGTAGAAGGCAAAAGATAGATTAATAGAAGCATGTGAAAAAAAGTGCATAGGTAGCGCAAAAATATAACTTGTTATTCCTTAATCTATAACGCGAATAGAATATAGATGAGACAAAATAATTGATCGACAATTTAAAAGATAACATTGTTAAAATGCAACTACACAACGACCTTAGCGAAAATTTATTGTTTGTCGCGATTAAAGAATTGATGAATTTATATCTTAGTGGACTCGTTGACTTGCAACGGTCACCATCTGTCCGGCTTTAGGTGGACATGCTTGGCTTTTTTAGGTCGTGTCCAGTTAAATATTTGTATGTCCAGCCTGAGAAAAGGTAGGACGCGAGTCAGAAGCGGCGACCCTTTTTTAAAAAAATCCTATCGGTGGGATATTTTTATGTGAAACATCGTGATCATGATCGTTGAAGTGGCGACGCTTGTCGAAGCGACGGGTCGCCACGCTATATTGAGGTATGGAACATATATACGGTACACATAATCAATATTTTCTACTTCAGTATTTTACTTGAAAAAATAATTCTTTATTTACTATTTTTTTCATTATGCTATAATTAATTCCTATAATAATACCGTCCTTTATCATTATTACTTCTACGACCATGATGTTTCACGTCTGCCAGACGTCTCGTGACGGCTCACTTTTTTTCATAAATATAAATTGGCAATCCATTTACAAAAAAAAGCATGCCACCTCTGGACAGGAAGCATGATAACTTAGACCACCAAAATTGCTTAGATATATGCATTCGGCTTATACGGCAAAATGTCCGGCCTAATAGCACGCAAAATCATGATTTCTTGTTTCACAAGATGGTTACACTACATGCCACGTGTATGTATGTCACTTATAAAAAAGTGTCTTTCGGACACATGTATTTCAAGTGCAATGCATACAAATCTGTGTTTCGCAATATATTTTTTAAACTCAATTTAATAATAGACTTAACGTGCTATATGAATACTAAATATAAAGGCACGCGGACGCGTATCCAGTCAAGTTCAACTTGCAACATAAAAGCCTAGAAACGAACCATTTAAAGCCAGTTCAAATCATCCATTTCATATATATAGAAAAAGATGGTTTGTGTCATACAATATTTATATAATTATGAATAATTACATAATATCCCTTAGATGAAATTGAATTCTAAATTTCGTAAATAAAGGCTTAATGGTTAAAGAGATATTAACGTTTACTTACGTATAGATCAAAAAGTTGACCCTCTTTCATTTTACCCAGGACATTAAAAAATATATTTTTTACTAGAAAATACAGCTTTTAAAAATAACACCCTATTATATATGATTTGGACACAGTGAAAGTAAGGTAAATTGTAAAACATGAAAAAATGTTTCATTCCTATTATTACACCATTATTTCTATGTGAAAATGAATCAATCAATTTCTAAGCTTCAATCTTACTTATAAATTTTGAAAGTTCCTACAGAACTGTTAGGCGGTAGGAGGTTCGTCCTCCGACTGGCTCGCGACCACTATCATGTCAAAGACGAACCGCCAAATATCTAATGATGTGTTCCGGTTCGATGGCGTGTAAGCCAGATTTTCCCCTTTCCCACCCATCCTTTCTTCAAAATGTGGTGGTTCTGATAGTGGACTACTACATTGTCCCCCCTTCCATCAGTATCCTCTAGGTTGGCAACGCATCTCCAACATCTCTGGTGTTGTAGATGTCTATGGGCGAAGGTAACCACTTACCATCAGGTGGTCCTTCTGCTCGTTTGCCGTCCGTTATCAATAAAAAAAAAAAAAAAAAAGAACTTGAGACTCATGTATAACACAAATCTTTTATCAGCAAAGTCGATGACAATATCCACGTAAAAGTATTCTTCAACATTGAACCTGTCTCCAATTTTCATAATAACGTTTTAGATGGGGTTTTAGTTCGTCATAACAATTAATAAGTATTTTAGATTACCTACTGAAATTATTTTTATTTATTTCTGAATATTCCTTGCGTTTTTCGTAGTAGGAACGAAAGAAAGTACATACAGCCATCGAGTACATCTGTATGTACGTATGTTCTCAACGGTACTACTGTATCAATAAAAAGCACTTAATCTTTGTGACTGCATACTACGATGAAACCATAGTGCAAGCCATCATAGCGCAATGGGACCGCGTATGACCGTAAACGCAATAGGTCGTAGGTTCGACTTCCAATCAGGGGAATAATCATATTTAATATTTAAATCTTTTCGCTCTAAGTTAACCTATGAAATAGAATGCAACCTCGAGTTCAGCTACTCGACACGCAATGATTTTGACATTCGGACAGAAAGTGAAGAAAGAAGACACTCTGTCTTAACTATACTTTTTTCTATTCTGCTATGCAGAAAAAGGCGTGGGACAGAAAAAAATGTAGTAATAATACTGAATATATCCACATTATCTACAATTTTTTTTTTTTTTTTTCACTTAAATACAGTGTCACAATTGTATTTAAACATTGTTGTAACAGATTATGATAGCCTCGCTATTATACAATGTGTGAAAATTTACAAAGACCTACTAAAGTAACATCAATAATATCCATTATCGGACCAATATTTTTTATTAGAATAACTAATTCATATAAAAAAATCGGTCACTAGGTTAATACAACAAATTTAAAGTTACGTCATTAAGATGCTGACCGACTTCAAAAAAGGAGGACGTTATTAATTTGATTGTTTTTTTTTTGTGTGCTACCGCATAACTTTTTACTGGGTAAACCAATGTTGATGATTCTTTTTTATATGATATGATATGATAGATTTAGTTAATTATGACGAGTAGTTTTTGAGTTATTCGTAATTATTTTACTTTTTAGTCCATTTTATTTAAAGTCGCTTTTTTTTTCTTAAAGTCTTAATTATGTAAATTGACGACAAAATCTTTTTTTTTTTTTTTTTTTTCGAAATGATACACATGCTGTTGACCCTAGCGGTCTTTACAGCGACACCGGGGGGGTGAGGGAAGAGGGTGCTCAGTCCCTGCGAAATGCAAGCACTAACTGGCTGCTTGAGAGGATGCCGACAGGCGCAAGGGCGCCCCCTGCGGGACTAGGACCTCGGCTTGCGCGAGTCGTGCGGGCGGGGGAGGGAATCCCTATTCTAAGCAAACCGATCGCGACATGAAGACGCGACCGGTGGTAATTAGACTAAGCTAAGGGAGCCTAATAAGCCCTAACTGATGGACCCGGTCGCACCGAGGCGCGGGCGGGCCGTTAACATAACTAGAGGAAGACGTAGTTTAAATGGATGACGGTGCTATCGCATTTTGGGAAGTTCATAGTTTTATACATAATTTCACATTTTAACTGCATATAACGGCTGTCGTGGCGCAGAGGCACAAACGTGCGACTGTAAACGCGACAGGTTGTGAGTTCGATTCCCACTCCAGGAAATGTAAAAGCTTAATAATTTCATTTCCTGGGTTTGGTAACAAAGCAAAGCGCGGCGTTGAGTTCCGCCACTCAGCACGCAATGCAATTACAATTGCATTGCAATTCGGCAGAAAGTAGCTAACGGAGTGTCTTAAGACTAGGTTCTCAGGTTCCCTCTGCCTAACCTGTTATATAAGCGACAGCTTTCCCAGGTACGTACGATACCTTAAAGACCGGCATTACACTTGTAGCTCCTATGGTGTTACACGGGACAGTGAGCGGCGATGATCACTTACCTTCAGGTGATCCGAATGCTCGTTTGACTTATCCTTGCCAAATAAAGATTTGTTAATAAATTGTTAAATTAAAATGTTCTATACACTTTTTTTGCAAACAATATATTCTGTTTTTTGCTATAAAATACTCAATATACATAATTATTATCTATTTCCGTTCTTATTGTAGGAATACGTCATTATTAAAGTCGTACAAATTTTGACACAAAACTTTAAATTCATTTTGTGTGTTTTTTTTTTTTTTTTATTGATAACGGACGGCAAACGAGCAGAAGGACCACCTGATGGTAAGTGGTTACCTTCGCCCATAGACATCTACAACACCAGAGATGTTGTAGATGCGTTGCCAACCTAGAGGATACTGATGGAAGGGGGGACAATGTAGTAGTCCACTATCAGAACCACCACATTTTGGGGAAAGGATGGGTGGGAAAGGGGAAAATCTGGCTTACATGCCATCGAACCGGAACACATCATTAGATATTTGGCGGTTCGTCTTTGACATGATAGTGGTCGCGAGCCAGTCGGAGGACGAACCTCCTACCACCTAACTAAAGTGTGAGTGTATGTCTTTCATTTTTGTATAAAGGACACTACATATACTATTTTTGAAGTTTTAAAGTGTTAATCACACACATAGGAAAACGAAAAACATATTTAGAAAACGTATAAAAACTAAAAACTTCTCGGGTCTCGAACTAGCGCTTCTTGGAGGCGCCAAAGCGGTTTTCAAGAAGTGCAGGTTCAAGTCCCTCTGCGTTCAAATTTTTATACATTTCTAAATACTAGTGACCCTGTTGACGCGTTAACAACGCGTTGTCTTTATCAATGTATATGTCACTGTATATAAACATAGATGTCGAACCATGGTAGTGTGTGTAACATTTATTTTATTAATTTAATGTACTTTGTATGCATTATTTTAAAAAGATGTTATCATTCTGCACTCCTTCGTTATATAAACTATAAGGGTGCCAAGTTTCATGCTCCTCCGTCCACGTATTTTTCTTAAAAAGGGATCCAAAGTTTTTATAAAATATACGTTGCCAAATCAACGTATATTTTACACGTCAACAAAACGACAAGTATCATTAAATCTCCAACATTTTTATGTGACACGACGCTAAACACTAAATATTCTCAACATGGTACCAATCTGTATCTACCTACCTACATAATAACATTTTGACAATATTGTTTTAATTTGAATAACTAAGACACTTGTTAGACGCAAGACGAATTGAACATAATGTGTGCACTTTAAATACATTGTATCTTCCTTGAAATGGGTATTCGTAACGAATGTAACTAAAAATTTATATATTTTGAAGAATATCTATCTAGATAGATCTAAATATGGATATTTAACTCCATATACTTCTATCTTTTTAGTAGTTTGTAAATGTAGTTTAAAATAACAGGTGTCCAGAGACACGGCAGCGTGTCCAGTCAAGTTCAACTTATGACGCAACAACTTAGTATTAAATGAACTAGCTAAGTTAAATTTTAAAGATTTTTAAAACTTCATCGTCTGTTTTTTTTTCTTATAAATATATTTTAGAATTATTATGGAACTTGGCACCCACTTATATCTCATTTTTTTTGTCGGTAAAGGTACATAACCACGCATATTCTTAATATCGAACTTGACTCCCATTTTCACTTTAGGGGGGTGGAGTGGTTCGCGTCCGTAGGAAACTACCTTAAAAAAATAAAAAAAAAAAAAAAAAAAAAATCACTTTTCACTCAGTATTAAGTTATGCAGTAACCCACATACATAAAAAAATACAGTCAAATTGAGAACCTACTCCTTTTTTAGAAGTCGGTGAAAAGAGCGTTTTAAATGTAAAGCTTATATACTGCTTCAGGCTGCTCTCAGAATGATGGTAGATCCCTAATAGAAGGAAATTATACTTCTTTCAAATTATATTCATATCCCCGGTCTGGTAAGAAAATGCGCAGTGTTTTTTTCGCTTATCATCAAGCAATATGTCGAAATTTTTTTTTTTATGATTAACGGATGGTAAACGAGCAGAAGGACCACCTGATGGTAAGTGGTAACCTTCGCCCATGAACATCTACAACACCAGAGATGTAGTAGATGCGTTGCCGACCTGCAGGATACAGATGTAAGGGGAGGACAATGTAGTAGTCCGCTATCGGAACCACCACATTTTGGGGAAAGGACGGGTGGGAAAGGGGAAAACCTGGCTTACATGCCATCGAACCGGAACACATCATAAGATGTTTGGCGGTTCGTCTTTGACATGATAGTGGTCGCGAGCCAGACGGAGGACGAACCTCCTACCACCAAAGTAAACAGAAAGTAAAGAACATAGTGTCCTAAACTCGTAACAATAAATTCTCTCGTCGAGAAAAAAGTGTTCTATCACTAAAAGTCCATTGCCCATCTTGCAATATGCAAGAAAGGTTGAAGAAGGAAAAACAACTAATTATGTCATGCAAATAAGACTCATAAGATAAAGTTGTAGAGTTCGGTTCAAGGTTTTCAAGTCAATTGAAATGACTATAGTTAAAATAAATTCTCCTCCGACTGGCTCGCGACCACTATCATGTCAAAGACGAACCGCCAAATATCTAATGATGTGTTCCGGTTCGATGGCATGTAAGCCAGATTTTCCCCTTTCCCACCCATCCTTTCCCCAAAATGTGGTGGTTCTGATAGTGGACTACTACATTGTCCCCCCTTCCATCAGTATCCTCTAGGTTGGCAACGCATCTACAACATCTCTGGTGTTGTAGATGTCTATGGGCGAAGGTAACCACTTACCATCAGGTGGTCCTTCTGCTCGTTTGCCGTCCGTTATCAATAAAATATATATATATATATATATATATATATACCTACCTTCCTGACTTCACGCTCTATCTCTAGCGAAGTAGTCAGAGAGGTTAAAATATATATACGAACTAAGAAAATACTTCTAAATTCTTACTAAAAACAATTACAAAATAACATTTAATAAAATGATACAGGGTACTTATTCATACACATGGAAGCAGAAAAAATATCTTTAAATTTAAACCACAGCTAAATCTTATATGAATACGTGAAGCATAAACTTTGGATCCCGTTTTACGAAAATTATGCGGACAGAGGAGCATGAAACTTGGCACACTTATAGTTCATGTAGAGAAGGAACGCAGAATGCTAATATTTTTTTTTAAATAATACATAAAAAATATATTAAATTAATAATTAATGATTAGACATCCATGTTTATACAAAGTGACATATACTATTAAAATAGCTACAATAAATAATAGATTTGCCTTAACCGGGATTTGAACCTATGAAACTACGAGAATTATTAAAAATAAGTCCTGCTAATTTTGGAATGACCAATTCTAGCGTGAACCCTGAAAAAAAACGTAATCACGCGCTGCTTCAGGTATAAAATCACAGGTAGCTAAAGCAGACGCTTTATTTCGTCCAATTAGCTCACTGTGATCGGTCGTGGCTTAAAATAAATAAAATTTCAAAAAAAAAAAAAACTAAATATTTTTAATCAATTAAAATGATATTAAAGTAGAACAAATATTTTTAATTTAATATGGAATTAGTGCGCGAGTCATTAAGCAGATAAACGTGTATTCATTTAAATGTTTATATTTCGTTATTTTCGCCAAAAGTGATTAAATATTAATTGCTTTTTTGTTCATTATACTTGAACTACCAAAAAATCGAATTAACATCAAATTAGAGCTAATTTCTTCGGAGGATTTTAAAGGAATGTATTAACAAATTCTTGGTGACGTAAACATAAGAAAATGGATAGCAATTGGACCTTCCATATGGGACTTCGGTCCCCAAACTTGACGAACACAACGGTCAGCTTGCAAGAGAACTTTGAAATCGACCTTGAAGACACTAACTGGATTCTAACGTCTTCCTTCATTATATTCACTATGCAAACAGGTTAGTGGTTATTTTACACCGGTAACTAACAAAAGATACACTAAAAAGTAAAATTATTACGAATACCTCAAAAACTGCTCGTCCAATCTTAGCTAAATTTGAATGTGAGTTAGTGCTTCTGATATAGTCCATATCATCCATATCGTATAAAAATAAATCATCAACATTTTAAAAAAATATGCTGTAACAAACATAAAATGGATACAGTCGATTTTCAATTTTTGAAGGTTTTGAAACTTAAACCTATTCCTTTTTTTTGAAGTAGGGTAAAAAATAAAATTAAACTTCAAACTGAAAAGAAACAAGTAATATGTTACTACGCTGTTCACTTTCTGAACATTAAAAGATTGCGTAAGCGACTGCGACTGCGACTGCTACTCTGGAACAAATGGAGTATCTATATTTTTTTTTTTTTTTTTTTTTTTTT